>CAJQUW010000885.1:0-600000 GCA_907163375.1 Prostheceraeus crozeri | reverse complement strand
GAAGCCACTTAATAAATAGCATGAAAGCAGTTTGTTATCAAAAGGAATGAATTTTTGCAAATAAGCAACTTAATTAAGTGGAAATTAAGCTGATGATCAATGAAATTTCACAAGCCCAGTCCCTGCAAGTCTTCAAGGAAAAGTTGAGCTTATATTGAGAGCTTCTTAACCAATATGTCATGCCTTTAATTCAATTTTCAGCGGCATGATTTTATGATTCACAAGGCGTCATTTCTCGAATCGGAGCAGTAATGTGGACCCATTTACATCATTTAAAGTTCATTGTGGTCAGTTTCTCTGATTGCGATGCTCTGGTCTTGCAGTGGCAGTTTCTGATATCATCACGCTTAAGAAAATAATCTTATTATAACAAAGCTGAGCTTTAATGGTAAACCATCGAATTGCTAATTTGGCATCTCTTCCAGTTGTCATGACATGGAAGATTTGTGGAATACTATTCCTCATCCTATATTCCTTATTCTGCATTGCTATCATCATCAGTCAAATTCTCCAAAAGTGTGAAAAACTGCATATCTCACAGGTGGTACTGGGTCTCGACTCATGTTCATTTAATGAAAGCGAAACTGTATACACATCGGGGATTTAATGAATTCTGAGTTACCATTCTACCTAATTTACTTACTCTATGCTATCTATTGCTCACCTACACCTGGCCTTCCACCATAGGGATAGCGATCGCACGTTTGACGTGGGATTTTATTTTAGCCCAGATATGCGTGATCGCGTTTAACATAGGGCTGCAACATCCCAATCGAAGAAGGCTTGCTGGAGACTGCTCAAAAAGGACCGTTAGTGATCTATGGCAGGGTGCGTTGTCGCAAACAGCCACCAACTGCTCAAGAGAATTTCCTCTCGCCACCCAGAGATTCAGTGCCTCCTCAACTCACTCCTTCGCCGCGATCGCTTTGAAGCTGTCTCGCCTTTAGTGATCTGCAGCACCCCGGAGGACGGAATAGCCCCAATGAGATGAACTTTCGAGCTGTAAAGGAATAATAGACACATTGATTCAATTTAAGGCTACATTTATACATTAAGGGGCCAGCATGAAGTCCAACGATTAGCGGCAGCAAATTCATCTGTTGAAAATAAGGGATTGACATGATGCACTGCTTGTTTGTGTTAGAGGAAATCCCTGAGGCCCGATATAGGCAAGAAAAACAAATTCAGTTATACTTAATATAACATATAACAATATATATCAACATAACTGAATTTGTTTTTCTTTTTTCTTTTTTCGGGCCTCAGGGACTTTCCCTAACATGCAAACTCATGTTCCACATACTGCTTTCTCAGTTCTTTGTTTCTCTCCGAGATCATGGTCTAAGGTTACCAGTGAACTTTCTTCAATATGTTTGTCCGTCTACTGAGATAGTTTCCAATAGTTGTCTTGGAGACGCTGACTTGGGAAGTTTGAAAAACCTTGGCTTTTATTTATACCAAAGCCATTGAGCAATCTTCCTCAATACATAGCAATATGGTTTCTACTTGTAGCTTAGTCAAGATCCTGGACTTGCCACCTCCTTTTTTTCATTCCAGCAGGTTCTCCAGATCGTATCCAAGAATATGCCGTCTTGTATTTCACACCCAAAGTCCGAGCAAGGAAACACTCTCTTCACGATTGGACCACTCCACTATCTGTTCGAGGTCACGGGATGACGCCTTTCTGTATCTCCGTCTTTCGTAGTCCTCCGTTTCTCCAATGTCATCACGACAAAATGGATAGAGTGCAACAAATGTAGGCACGGAAGTAGCCGCACGACGGCCTTCCTCGACGAAAACGTTCGACAAATAGAGCAGCTGTCGGAAGCCAGCATCTTGTTGGTGAATCAATCTGCCAATGTGTGCATTTTCTACCTTTGCAATACATTCACTTCATCTGAAATCTATTTCACAGTTAACAACACTCACATCTTCTGAGAGCTGCTCAGTAATCAATTTTGGTCCTCTGGAATTCATTTTATGTCTTCTGAAATTTAATTATCGCTTTCTGAAATATATTTTTCAATTGTCATAATTTTATTTCACGTTTTCCAAAAATCAAATTGTGCTTCAAAAATAAATATTTTTCATGTCGATAAATCAAGCTGCGGTTCCAAAAATAAAGTTATCATTTTCTGCTGTTAAAATCATATTCTTGAAAACACGTGAAAAAGTGTACCAGAAAAATGGGGATACCTGAAACATCGCTAAATCTCGGGGGAACTTTCGACAAACGGCTTAGCGATCTCTGGTACTCACTGCACGTGATGGAATGAGTCGGTGCTTCCACATGTGAATTATGCGGACACACCTGGTAGGTGTAACACTCAGTTTCGACATTACGAGTATTTCATTTCCTTGACCTTATGTGATGGACATTTATGAAAATTGAAAAGTATAGTTTTCAAGCTCTGTGATTGGCTGTCTCCTAAATACATGATACATTCTCAAATCGTTTGGGCCTTCAGAGTAGGCATGTACACGGAGAAGTCACATGCGAAATATTACTTCAGTACAAAGTTGTTATGTTGGCAAAAAATGATCCTTGAAAGATGAAAGGCATGTTAGGGATACCTGCGACACTACCCCAAGTATCAGAAAAGCGACTATGCCTTTCAGGTTTCAATTTTATTCGGTTATGCATTGAGCATAATGTAATTCTAAGATGAATTACGCATGAACAGTTACATCAAAAAATGTCTGTTCTATCTGCATACCACCCAAATATTAGTTGGAAAATATTTATATGATATAGGCCTACATTCTATCTAAGTTCTCATGTCATGATTGATGTCTAATTTCAACACTGAAATTTAATATTTGACCAGGTACATTGATTCCGCACAGTGTAGTCTGCTAAATTGTTGGATTGTTTATAGAAAAGGGTTTCGAATGAACTATTCCGATAAATTACAAGAAAGCTCAGAGATCATTGTTGATGAAAGGTGTCATTTACTTTCATGAACTTTGACTCCATCGTCCTGGATGACACTTTTAACTACCTAGTGTTTTATTGATTGTTCTTAGGCCCTATATGCTCTTATTGCTATAATGATATCATTTCACATTTTGCAATGCACTGCTAGTACTCAATCATTGACTTCGGATTGTTTTAATTGTTTTATCTATAAGTAATGCTGATAATTTTGTAATTTGCTTTCATAATACATTCTACTAATGCATTAAGTAATTATTTACATTTGAAACCTAATTATTTGCTTTTGTTTCTTAAAAATAGGTCAATGTCACAAGTTGCCTCGATCCAAATTTAACTTGAGACACTACTAGTTCTAAGATGTCACATTAAGTAAGTACATGTAGATCTGGCAGAATATTTTATCATGCAAAGATAGCGTGACTCCAACAAGTGTGTCCATTTGATGACTCCTGAATCACTGAGCCAATGTTGTTGATTGGTAAGGGTTAGATAGAGTTCTAGCTGTTCGGCAGCTGTTGTCCCGGCATCTCTCTTTTTTTCTGGATAGTACTCCCCATCAACCTCACATTCAAAGCTTGTGTAACTGTGGACGTCTTGAATGCGTTCTTACTTTATTAACGGGTCCTCGCATCTGTCTCGTTACCTTCACTATCGGTTTCTAGTGAATCCTGATAACTTTCGATGAGATCTTTGTCGTTTATCCGGGACCAAGCGATCTCCGATTTCATGTGGTTGAAGACATCGCTGGTGTTTCCAAGGTCGAGGTATCGACTGGCATAGCGGTACTACATGCAGGGCCTACATATGTGTTATGCATGATTGCATAGCATTTGTACATTTGTATCACGATAGAATGATATTAGACAATGAAACTTTCCATTTCAATAAAACCATATTCTATGCATGTGCCCAAACACCTCCTACATCGGTCGGAGACAGAAGGTCATGTTTTATTGCAGCACATGCGGCATGTTCCTAATTGTTTTAACAAGGGCCATGTTGAAAGACACTACAAAGCAGTTTTTGAGTAAATTTATGAATTTGACATAGATTGACCGATGTTCTTTATTAATTAGATAAAGCTGAGTTTAAGAAGGCGATGCAAAAATACTTTTAAAATAATCAAGATATTGACCACAATGCAATTTAACCTTCTGACCTAGTGATTTGTGGACTTAATGATTTGTAGACCTACTATACCATTATACAGGTATGTTTATACAAGCCTTCTCTTCATTACTGTTTTAAAAATACATGTTTTCGCATCATATTTATGCATTCAATGAAGTATTGATGCTGACTGCTTGCTTAATCAGCAAAAAACATGTAAGCACGGCCCTGTAAGAAGGTAATATAAAATTAGCAGTTCGGGATATCACAATTCCCCTTCTCTTCCGAATCCCGAACACTTCCTATTCACAATGGTGCGAGTTTCATCAGTTTGAGTCACCTACTTGTAATTCTGTGATTAGATTTAAGAAATGAGCCCTCGTGCATGAGATGTTTTATGAGTCCTTGTGGAACTAAGTCACAGCCATGAATAAATAATCAGAATTTTCCTGTCGGAATTTTGAAGACAGCTATGTGACTTTTGAGCAAATGGATTCAAAGATTCAATTTGCTTCAATGATGTCGGCTGGATTACTACAGTTCACCGATTCACCGATGAAATTTGCTTAGGAGTCAGTGTTGACTCCGACACTAGCAGTTGCTGACCATGCCCGCTCATCATTTTTAATGGAAGCTCTGTTGTCAGTCATTAATCGGCACGGTCAGCTGGGAATTTCGCCCGCCTCGCCCATGTTGGTCTCCCTAACTATTATATCAATTTTGCCAAACAACACATCAACCGAATGGGCGTTGAAACGGGATTCAAAAAACAGCATCCCTTTTATTTCAAAGGTCTCCCTGGGCTAAAGTGAAGGTCAAAGGTCACAAAGCGACAATTTTGAACAAATTTCCATCATATTACTGTTTTAAATGAAAAGTGACAACAAAAACTAATAAACCCTAATCAATTCAAGGTGGTTAATCCAATGAAGAATATTAATCGTTATGAGATTACCTCATTGTACTAGAAGAGGTCAAAGGTCAAATAGTTCAAACTTATAGTTCAATTCAAATACCACTAAAATCGCACATTTTCTCCAGGTGAAGAAACAATCCAATTCGATGAACGTTTATCGAGACACTGAGGCTAAAACCAACACGATATTAAGAAAAACTTAATGATTGCAGATTAGATGCAGAATTAAAAAGTATAAAAATTGAAAAAATCACATTTGAAAGTTGAATTTCAAATTTCAAACATGCATGCATAATAAGTAGATGATTTCTAATTCAAAAACATGGTATCTGTGAATATCTTTCGTTGATAGGAGGAATCCTTTATGTAATCTCAACTTACATTATTTCATCAGTAGTTGACACACCACACATTAGAAGTGAACATACGGTACCGAAATCAGCCAAAATATTCCAAACATTCAAATTTTAAAATTGATCTCACGTCAAAAGTAAAGTGACAATTCATTTTCCTTCAGACAAAAATTGTACAGCACGTAGAAAGTAAGCTCCTAGAAGTCTGGTGGCCATAGTTTCTTTGTTTTAAAAGACATTCAAAAAATTCGACAGGAGGGAGCGCCCCCCAATGGAGCGTGGGTTAACGGCTCTCATCAAAATCCATGGTAAAAAAGAAGAAAGAAATTGAAGTCATCATCTTCGCGATTGAAAGTTTAAAATGCCTCTATTAATAGCCTATTTAATAAGATGCTTTGTAATTTCACTGCATTCCTAATCGGATCAAGCAAATAAATGGATCAGATAAAGTCACGTGTGATCGCGTTTCTCAGTAGCCTCTGATTGGCCAACGGACGGGCCATTTGGGAAGCATTGGATACTGGGGATCGCACATGGCTGTGCAGGATCTTCGGCCGATCGTCTCTGCCGCTTCCTTCTGTTTCCGTCGCGTGGAACTTCATCTGGTTGTGCCTCTATTTTCTTTCGTCGTCTGGCTTCAAATTTCTCCTATTCTCATCAGAGTTCGCACCCAGCACCGGTAAGTCTTTGATCATTTGATTGAGGAATACATAAGGAAGTCATTCGATGACCTTGAAATGCTAGGCCGCTGAGAGGGCAGGCTGCAAGATTAAATAAGCCAGAAATTAAAACAGGATTGATGAGAGATTAAAAGTTACTGATTAATGGTCAAATATCGATCATTAGATGCGGCAGATGACATCTGAATCAACTAATGTAGCTAACTGCTGACGTCAGCACCACCACAGATGAAGTAAGAAAGTAAAAAAAAGAAAAGAAAAACAAATTGTGGAAAGACACCACGAAAGTTGCAGGCTGGTCACGGTCTACTTTTGTCGAAGCAGATCAGGATCCATCATCTTTGTTGATAAAGCTTCAGCAAGGCACAATTGACGTTTGTGTTTGCGTAGTTGCTGCATCCGGTCGCAGAAGTGGGCAGGTCATGAGATCACTTTCGGGTTTCGGATATCACTGTCTGTATACCTTATGTAACGTTTTGAAGAGAGAGGGTCTGCTCGATATTCAAGGTCTGCATTTATATTTAAGCTTGAAATTATCAACTGTACAAGTGATTTCAAAGTTACTCACTTTCATCATCTAAAATGAATCAATTTCAGATTTTTGATTTGAAAAAAGTTTGAAAAATTACCGGCGTCTGAAGTTACGATTGCAATTATTGGAAAGTCATTTAATCGTTTCCGCTTTTACTAAAGCTTATAGGCCACACATTTACTTTATGCTTCACAACCAGGAATTTCTTATATAAAATATATAGAACACAGCAGGCACTATCTTTGAAAATTGCAGTTTTCTTTCGACCTTTCATGTAAGCTTAACATGGCTTCAAACTGGAATCTTCCTATAGTTCATTGCTCATGTAAGACTCAATGGCATTGTTTACTATCGTCGAAGCTCTTTTGTGTTGACTCAATTGTAATTGGCAGCAGTTTAGTACTTTGATCATTTTAAGCAAAACGATGTCGCAGTTGCTATTTCCTCTTGGACCAGTGGCACCTTTCTCTCCACTGGATAAATTCTGAATAGATTTTGGCCAGACATTTAAAATATAAAAATTTTGGAAAGAGCCAAATTTTTTGATCGTAAAATATTTAATTATTGATAGCGATATATATCAGCTGCCACCAGCAGCTATCTTCAGGCAACTATAGAAGGAATATCGTTACAAGCAAACTGAATAGCTACACTGATTTTCTTTCTCATTGAATACTTACCATCCATCTAAATTTGACTTTACATTTTATACTGTGTCTACTGCTTTTATATACTTCTTCTCTCCCCCTCAGTCAGGTCATAGTTTTGCTATCGGTACTATGTAACCCGATACTACCTGCCTCATAGCTCTCTTATCTTCTCTCTCTTGCACTTCTATATCTATCTCAATCTTCTATTTTCTATTTCCTATCCAACAGTTGAATCAGTGTAAATTTCAAATTTTGCTTGTAACGATATTCCTTCTATAGTTGCCTGAAGATAGCTGCTGGTGGCAGCTGAAATACATCGCTATCGATAATTAAATATTTTACGATCAAAAAATTTGGCTCTTTCCAAAATATTTATATTCCACTGGATAAAGTCGCTCATCACATTTCTGCAAATTCACTTGTGACTGTGGAGGCAGTCACGTGAGGCAAATTCTAATCTGTTATGCAACCTCAAAGTATTAAAATTGATGAAGTAAATTCTTTCATTGCATGAGGCTGACCCCTAAAAGTCTGTCAAAAATATTGTGGCTTTTATAATCGCGTTTGTAGTCGTCTGCAAATGAAACCTCTGAAAATTGAGTATTTGCAATGCTACATGTGTGTGGAAATTGATTAAACTATTCGAAACTGATTTCCTGATCAATAAAGTCATAAGCTTTTGCCGTTCTCATCTCTGTGATTGTTTTGCTGCAGACGTTTCCCATGCACCTCACGGCGCTGCTATAAAGCCTGAAATAGAAGGCAAATTTCCATTGACAACGGAGATGGTCACACTAATAGCGCTATAACTCATACTGTCATCTTTTGCTTACCAGTAAAACAAAAGTCGATGAGGTTTCATGCGTTTTTGGCAACATTGCATCTACAACTACAAGGCCATGAAAGTGAATTCAAGTAATGGGTGAAGCTCATATTTCTTTATTGCTGTCAAGCTCGTGTGCAACGAAATTTTACGACTGGTCAATTTATAATAATTTCGCTGTGAAATTAGGCTCCAATGTCACTTAAAGTATTCTTTGAAAATACTTTGAAGAGAGTATGTTTAAGCGATTCTTTTACTTGTGTTAATAATGAAAGTTTTACGGTGGAAGCTGTGCTCTTATTGATAGTAGCATCAATTGCTCGTATTCCTACCAATTAAATACATGTACACCTAGCCACGAGCACGGCTGTGTACTGGATGCAGTCACAGCACACATAAATCGCACAAGAAGTCTGTTTTCGGCAAGAGAATGGGATAATCAAGAAATCAATTAATGATTAATGCATGATTATAAAAGCTCAAACTTTCATGAGAATTCAACGTTAATACATGTACCAATGTCTAATACAGTTTCTCGTAGAACATAGCACACCGTCTTGTATGCCACCAAGATAGGTTGACGGACATAACAACAGAGCTACAAACGCATTGTTCAATGACCATTCCTGAATACATTCCTACAACAAATTGTTGAATCTTCCTAAATTTATTAAAACATTGTTTTCAAAAGTCATCATGGAGGAAGCAGATAAATTGTGTAGGAGGTAGGTAAATTATTACAACGGAATTATTACAACGTATTATGCAGCGCAAATCGCTGTCCAAGGCCATTCTTGCAAATTTCAAAAACTGTTAGGTGACCTTTAACCGACATATCCCTTAATGTAGTTTCAAACAGAGTGTCAGCTGTTCCGCGTCGAATTTTATCCCGTTTTGTAACCAGGATAATGCTGAGAAGTGATAGGCATTGAAGATATGAGAGTGCTGGAGAAGATTCAAGAGGGTTGTAGGCGTTAATTGGCTAGTTCATAGTCCTCAGGTTGGACCAGACCTACATGGGTTGGACATTGAGTGTCGTACTCATGCATTGCAAAAATTACGAATCAGAAAAATACTTCTGATATACATGGCATTAATTTATCTCATACATGTGACTGGTTTATATGCAAGCAAGTGAGTAGGTAAAATCATTTTATTATGCATTAGAAAGAAGCATAAAAGGTGATGCATTGCCATGATTACTAACATTTATATCAATGTTGATATTTATATTCATAAGCACATAATGCTTTAATGATCACTCGTTAAACTCTAATGACACCAAAAATGATATATATTAAGAGCTATCAATGTGTACTTCACAGGCACCTACATGGATAAAATCAAACATGAATGACAGACACTTTGACAAAAACCTACCGGGTGTGATCATGTTGACAACTATAATAGCTATACAAGTATCTTTGGATGATCGGTAGGCTGATAGTGAATTGCGAAACCAAAAGCCATCGGCAGGCTGATTGTCAATTTGAAACTCCCCAAAAATATCATTATAGGCTAATCTGAAATTTGCTAACATGAAAGAGCTGCCCTTACTTCTGAAATCATAATGGCAAGCGCATGTAATTCAATCAGGTTGACATTATCCATAGACAAATTATATTTTTATTCTCAATAGGCCTAATGCCAATACATCCTGTGACAGAATTAGCCATCATTCACTTTTATATTCCCAAATGACGAAATGAGATATATTCCCTCCGCTGGTAACAAACACTTTTTGATGGGAATGCTTTTAGCACAGTCGCTCAGAGATATTTCTGACAAGATGAAAAATGATAAATGAAATTGTTTCCGTTATAAAAGTTAATCATTTGAATCTAAATTATTGCTAGAATGCACATTGCAAATTGCAAATCATTCAACTTGCTTGATGGATCTCATAGGTCACTAGCTTTGTTTACGATGTTTCAATTCAGAGTCACTGCGATGTGTCGCATTCAAATTTGCATATTTTGATTTTATTGTTTAAAAGTCATTCAAACTTCAATGTAAGCTGTTAAGGACTTTGAAATCGAGCATTTTTAAAGAAAGATCACTTAAATTTATGCAGAAAACTCAATTTCCTACTGTTTGATGTATTGAGGTTGCATCGCACTAAAAGCATTCAAAAGACATCATAGTAAGCCAATATAATGATAATTTTGGATCTATCTTTTTACATAGACATATGCAAATTGGGAAACGTAGGCAATTTAGAAACTTCGCCTTTGACCTATACTCGAACTGCATCAATGCATAACAGCATTGGTATACCGGTAACTGGTAATTGTACATCGAGGCCAAATCATTCTACAATTTCGAGCAGATAGTTTAGTTAGCCACAACGGCCTTGGTCTATACTGGGGATCTATTTAAAAAAGGCTTTTCTTGTAAAGAACATTGAAGTGTTAGTCCGACGTGGCAGTCAGCGAGTTTCTGTAGGGAACGAGGTCTACTAAAAATGAGACTTTCACAAGATGGTGTACACTCTATGCCTACCACGAATATGCGCGTCTGTCGAGTTCTACTTGGTTCCACTTCTTGTCCTTCTTGTCAGCCAGGATCAGAGAAAGCGCTTGTAAACCCAGTGGGGCGCAGATTGCATTTCTTGGCAAAGAACTTTCATGTTTTTTCTTATTATATAAAAAGTACTAGAACCATAATTATTGACATGGAATGTCATCATGTCATTTCTTATCATGTTCATGAACATTTGCCAATAAAGCTATACGCATTCAGATTGGCAAGCCTCCTACTGTCGGCAAACACCAACATGTTGGCTCACTTTATCCATATCGAACCGCATTCTCGCATGATAATATCAAATAGACATGATGCGAAATGACCTGAAGATATATCATGCCGAAAATGATGTTTCTAGACTTAATACTTTTCAGTTGATAAGAGAAACATAGAAGATTTCATTTTTGTCATAAAATGCAATCCGAGTTCCATCGGCTGACGTGAAGAAGAACTAACTAGAACTCGGCAGACGCGCAGATTCGTAGTGGGCATAGGGTGTACACCATTTTGTGAAACACTCATTTTTGGCCTCGTTCCCTACAGATACCCCCTGTGGCTGCCGGACTATGTCTCAAACAGTGTTTTGGCAACATGGACTGTCTTGACCAAGTAATCAAACTGAGTATTTCTCTTACCGCTTGGCTGTCCTCTCACAACGTTCATTTTCTTCAATTTTTATCGCACATGTCAATCTTGCTGTAGAAATGTGGACAAACGAATTATGATTGTTTATCTTCCTGGCTCGTATTGACAGTTGGACTTCCTGACAGATAGCAAACAAACATAAAGAAATCAGACTAATCACAGCCAGATCTAATGTACAACCAGTACACTGTATCAAGGCTCATGTTCAGCTTGTTTTTTCTGATAATTACGGGAGATGGCTGTATGATTGAAAGAACAAATAACAATCAGAACCAGATTGGTTCTATTCGTTTGTCGAGATCATCGTTTGAGCGATGCACATTGCTTTTTTTGTGTAGACTAATTTGTTCAGCTGATTAAGCACGCATGTTTTTTGGTCAATGGAGAGAGAGAGAGGACAACGCTTATGTAATCTCGGCAAACTTACTTATTGTTTTTTTTCTCGAAAATAGTAACAGCTGTACAATTTCAGTGTCGGTTACATATAGAAAATGCTAGTATTTCTGTCAAATCCATGCGATGAACATTTCCATTTCGTTATTCTCTACTATGACTTACTCCGAAGGAAACGATTTTTCAGGTAACCATAGAATAATTATATTAAAATCTAACTGATCTGATAACATAACCATCATTCGAGCAAAAAAGTATTGCGTCGGAATTCTGCAATGCTAACTACTTCTGATAATCCCGGTTGATTACATTTTAACCACATTCAAGAAACATATTTCCGCAAGCATCATCGGCGAGCAGAAGTTTTAGAGACATTACAAGCCAAAAAATTGTGACTTTTTACCAGTGGCTCTCATACTGGGGTCCGCGGTCCCCTTGGACCCCGCGAAGCGGTTTCACAGGGTTCGCGAAATTGACGGTAAAAATGTACCATTGAGATATCTGAATACATTCATCGATGAGAACGAACTTTACGTCAATACCGATATTCCTGAGGTGATGAAACACCACGTTTCAATTTTATGCAAAGAAATTTCTCGGTACTTTCCAGATCTACATGAATTTGAAAAATGTTATCGTTTCATCAATAGCCCGTTTGCACTCTCCCTTGGTGATATGCCTTATGAGGAAAGCTTATTTCAAGAACGGTTTATAGACTTGGTGCATGATCAAGGTGCAAAGCTTGTTTTTCGTGAAATGCGTCGCAGTGACTTTTGGATTGAAATGGCTCTTTAAAAAAGAAAGCTCTTTCAATGGAAATATTGCTCTTTAAGTTCTGATTCGAGTTTCAACCACATAATGAATGTGAAAGAGAATGTGTTTTCAACTCTACTTGCGATGAAAATAAAATCTAGTAACAGACTAGATGTGACTCATGACATGAGAGCTATAAAACACAATCCAATGTGGAAGAACTGCTGAAGACGAATGAGGTGCACCTTTCTCATTAAACTGACTGTAAAATTGGTATTGTTGAAATTTATCGATTTCGAATAAATAATTTTACAATAGTTCACCAAATAAAATGGTTGCTTCACTATCCTTAATGCTATCGAGGACCGCGAATCTTTGAGAAATAATTCTGAGACCGTCAACAAATAATTTTTGAAAAGTTTTAGACCACTACTCTAGACTTAATGATTCTCTCTTAATCATTAATCAGATCATCTCCTTTTTATCACCGTTTGACTGATGACACATTTGAATATGTAGGTCATATTTTGAACATTTTTAATTTTTTAGTCATATTCTTTAGATGTTTATATCATTCAAACTCCCTCTGATGATGACAAAATACTGCAATGATATACTGGTTTGCTAGTGCATATCACTGCATTGTTGCATTATGGTTTTCTATAATTAATGAAAAAACCGGCAGCCTTATGCAGTGTTTTCATTCAGTAATGATCTTGAAACAAGTTCCTCAAATTAAGGCCTTACATAATCGAACAATCGCAATGGTCAGAAACAGGGGTTGCAAATATCCGGGCGGATCCCGGATCCTATGATCAAAAGTGATAAAACTGCATGCAATTAGTTTTCACAATCGTGAAGCATTGAATAGTCTGGTTCCTGAGATTAAGTGTAAATTATGCGTTTCATACTACATAAAAACATACTAATGAAGTGATATTGAAATCCTAGCATTCTGCTATCGCCAATTGCTGTTGTCACTCTGGTTCTCAGTTGTCATTACCTTTTTTACAAAATATCATCACTAAATATCAATGGATGATTACAAGTATCTAAAATATCGTTAATACAATCTGAGACTGAGCATAGAGAAATGTGTACTCTTTCCTAAGACATGATAACTGTAACTGAGCTTCTGAATAAATTAAGTTTACATTTACCATGATTGTCAATCAAAAAAACAATTTCAATGACGATAAACAATTGTACTTAATTAAGATAAAGAAAAGACAGCAAACTGGTTTTTATTTGTGTTTATTTTAGTAATATGCGCATATCCAACTATTATAGACTTATTAATAATTACAGCTATTGTTGATTGTAAGTGTAAGGCTGTCGGATCAATATCATATGTTTAGAGAAGCACAATATATCTTTTTTATGTTATTTAGCTTTGAAAGTCATGGATCTCCATTCATTCCTTGGTGTGGATTAGTAAAGCGGGCGCAGTGGTCACAAGTCTGCAACGGTAACATGAAAATTAGAATGAACAGAGCATGAAAAAAGTTACTTCATCTTTTTTGCATATTAACCCTCAATATACCGTCGGGTCCATGTGGACCCCATATCTCACAAACACTGATGCCAATTTTTTTGTTTGCAGTATTTTTGATTAAAACTTCATATGAACCTAAACCTGATTAAATTTCATCGGTTTATGCTGCAAAACTGAAATTTGAAAAATATTTGTTGACATGAACGATAATTACAGTTATAGTAACGATAACTACCGTGGGGTCCAATTGGACCCCTTCTTTTTTCTTTACTTTTCATATCAATTTTCCGCCATTTAAACTGTTTCGTATATCTATATCTATGTACTACACATCTTAAGTTCAGAATGTGAAGCACTGTTTCCATTTTTATAGATATCTATGTCTTGCATTGACGTAAATTTCAAATGAAGATGATACATGCAGGATAGAGCAATTCTTACATCTCTATTTCCATTTTTATAGATATCTATGTCTTGCATTGACGTAAATTTCAAATGAAGATGATACATGCAGGATAGAGCAATTCTTACATCTCTATTTCCATTTTTATAGATATCTATGTCTTGCATTGACGTAAATTTCAAATGAAGATGATACATGCAGGATAGAGCAATTCTTTCATCTCTATTTATTCTATCTCTTTCTCTCTCTCTCTCTCTCTCCTCTCTCTCTCCTCTCTCTCTCTCTCTCTCTCTCTCTCTCTCTCTCTCTCTCTCTCTCTCTCTCTCTCTCTCTCTCTCTCTCTCTCTCTCTCTCTCTCTCTCTCTCTCTCTCTATGACTGTTACGTCTCAGGCGCTGTCTACGTTGGTTTATTTTGATTTGAATGCTCATTTGAATTTGGATAGTTTGAATTGTTACTCGTGACTGTAACACATTCGACCGGACATGCAGCGACAACAGCATAGACGTTTTTCTCATGTAGAAGCATTTCGAAGACTGATAGAAGAAAATTCTAGCGATAGTGATGAAATTGATGAGAATGACTCCGACGGCAGGGAATCCGATGCAGTGGTCGAGGACCCTGTTTCAGAAGTGGAAATGGAAACGAGTATGGAAGAAACTTCAATGAATGGACGTGGTGATATTTTACAGAATCCGGCAAACCCTGAAAGCAATATTATGGTGTCGAAAAATGGTCAGGAAAGATGGTCCAAAGTTCCGCTTCCAGAAAATCGTCATGTACGGCCAAGGCCATATAATATCCTTCGAGAGCACCAAGGTCCAACTGAAGCTGCAAGAAATGTTTGTGGATTGAGTCCAGAGCATGCATTCAAATTATTCTTATCGAATCAAATTGTGCAGAAGATAGTTGACTTCACCAATATCGAAGGTCAAAAGCACTTTGCTAATTGGACACATGCCACTGTTGACGAGATGTATTGTTTTTTTGGTGTCTTACTAATGGCTGGGGCGTTTCATGACAATAAAACAAGAGTTTCTGAGTTATGGAGCGCAGAAGGTCGGCAGATATACAATCAGTGCATGTCTCGCAACCGCTTCACTGAATTGATGTCCAGTATCCGTTTTGATGACCGCAGACAGAGAAATCCTAACGACAAATTTTCACCACTGAGAAATATTTTCTCGGAAGTTGTCACCAATTTCAAGTCTGCTTACAAGGCGGGATCCTCTGTCACAGTGGATGAACAACTTGTGAAGTTTAGGGGACGCTGCCGCTTTAAAATGTATATACCATCAAAACCCGGAAAGTATGGGATAAAATTGTGGGCACTAGCTGATGCTGAAACATTTTATTGTTTGAATTTGCTTCCATATATTGGCCGAACAGGAAATGTCCCTGAAAGACAACAAGGACAGAGAGTTGCCTTGGAGTTGACTGATATGCTGACGGGTTCAGGTAGAAATGTATATATGGACAATTTCTGTAGCAGTCTTCTTCTTGCGCGAACCCTTCTTGGACGTCAGCTGACCATGACTGGTACGATGAGAAAGAATAAACCTGAACTCCCAAAAGAAATGCTGCCCAAACCGCATCGTTCAATCAAATCAAGTAATTTTGGTTTCCAAAAAGATGTTGCTGTTGTCTCTTACGTACCAAAAAGGAACAAAGCTGTGATTCTGATTTCGACCCAGTTCTTGTCAATTAACATTTCAGAGGAGCACAGAAAGCCAGAAGTGATACTCGAGTATGACCACTGTAAAGGCGGCGTGGATTCATTAGACCAGCTTTTGAGGCCATGCAATTGCATAAGAAAATGTAATAGATGACCGATGGTTCTTTTCATGAATTTGCTGAATATCACAGCTTACAATGCTCTCGTCTTGTTTTTGAGGTAAGTTTTTCATCCAGTTAATGTATGTATCCATATGTATCTAAAATGATGCTTATGCATTTCAGTATCCATCCTAAATTTGAGGCACGATCGGGTCAAAGGAGACGACGATTCCTTTTGACATTGCCGAAGTCCCTGGCGCAAGTTGTGGAAGTCGATCAACAGCCGACCCGGGTCGGTCCTGATCCTGTACCACGTCTACGAATCACAGGCTCAGGAAGTCAGAGCAAGAAACGATGTCATCTCTGTCCTCGACAAGAAGACCGCAAAAGTGCAAAACTGTGCAGAAAGTGTAGCAAAGGACTTTGCGCTCAGCATGTGACGTTCTTATGTCCTACATGTATATAATTGCTTTGTTATGTAGTATTTTGCCATAGATTAAAGATTTATTAATTTTGAGAAAAACGCACATTTTCATTTGAAACATAATTCTAACTTATCCTGAAAACCTTCCTGGGGTAATCTGGCTATAAAACATTTGGGGTCCATACAGACCCCATGGTAAACAATGTAATAATTTTTGTTGGTATATCTAGGGTTAAAAGATGGTCAGTCAATACCGAGCTACAGATATTCCTGGATAAAACATTTCTATTAAGATTTATATTCGCATTCTTGGCTGCCACTAACGAGAAAAACAAGTTTGAGGCTCTATAACTTTTATAACTTCTGTCGTTAAATAGTATTTTCCACAGCATTAATGACCATCAACATCTCATCATAAGCGCTCTTCGCCGGGTCCGGGATTCAGGCGGATCTCATACCGGATCTCGGATCCGGATCTTGACCCGGTGCAATCCCTGATCAGAAATCATAGCGTTTGAAGTGTTCATATTGATTCTTCACCGGAAACTGAGGACATTGGATTCAATGTTTTGTTTATCCATTTCCAACGGTACCCGTGTGTTGCCTTAAAAAAGCTGAAGTAATCACGTTTCGTGGAAATTGACTCCTAACATTCTAATTATTTTCTATTGGTTGCGCATCGAGAAACACCTCCCTGCGTATGTCAACAAATCTAAAGAAATGGCGTACATATTGATGGTGACGGCTTTTTTCAAAGATTAGTGGATTATCCGATAACTGTATCTCACCATCACTTGATAAATTCTATCTTCAGTCGATGCCGCCTCAAAACTTTTTAAAAATTAAAATAAAACTCAAAGAAAATGTCTGATGCTCGTCAAATTTTGCTTGTCTTATTTCTTCAGAATGTTGACATGCATTTCTATATGCAATGAATCTTCAATTCTGAGCGCTTGACATTTGAGAGAACGATTTGCGTGATAATTATTTTTTGTTTGTGTTGCGATGGCAGTGCGATCTGTATTATGTCTCACGATTGCTACTTCTTTCATACTTGTTAGATGAGTCTTCTCGGTGAAATTGTATTGTACATTTTTGTAAATTCACTCAATGAACATCGGCTGAAATCCACACTTCTTTTTGCGAGGATGAGTTGATTTGAAGTACATGTACACTGTGCATCCCAGCAACTCCTGTTAGTGAGCACTGATTTCACATTCGTCAAAAATAGCTTATATGTACATACGGCAGTCTCTTCGTGCAAATGTTTAGCACTTAAGTTTGACTAACAAATTCATGAGAACGTGTGTGCTCTCTCTCAAGAGTATCAGGAGGACAGGAGCACGATGTTCTAAAATAGATCTTACCCAAAATATTTTTCTAGGAAGGATTGCAAAGGCATGAATGAGCGGATTATAATAATTGATTGATCACATGTTTGGAATCGCCACAAATTAGCACATCTGTCGGCAAAGGATCATTCATTCATAGGGTAATGATCAACAGCATTCAGAAGATAATCACAAACTTTTCAGTATACAATTATAAATGGCATAATTGATTACCATGGGGAATATTGCAAAATTACAGAAATGAATGATCCCTTGTTTTCGTCGACCTATGTTTTGTCTGCTTGAAATTCTTTCGATTACATTACTACACGTGCATGTAGATGATGCCCATTATGTCATGATACCAATTGTTACTAGAATTTCAGGTTAAGTTCATCTAATGTCACATTTCAAGCTTAATCGTGTCAACTGAATCGTTAACTTATTCTAGAACGTGTTTTAGTCTACAATATCATGCTTCGCACACTCACCAGCATTCTCTAATTTGGAAAAATTCATAAGTCTTGATAAGTCAACCTTAAGCATATCTACGTGCTGGTATTGACTTGACAGAAATGAGGTATATATAGAAATATTTGTGGGTATACTTAGTATGTACTTTATATGTACTTAATATGTAAACTATTCTTTCTTTCAACACGAATGCAAACAGAACGTATTAAATTTTCAAATTCATTCTTCAAAGGACAAATGTACAAATACCAGTGCTTTCTAACATAAGGTACCTTTAACAAAAATTCAACCACAAAATTTGTTGTTACAAATCTATGTTCCATGCCAAAAATCGCACCTGAAGGAGGTAGGGGCTGGTTGACCTCATGTGACTGGACCTTGTGCTCATGATGAAACTTAGAAATAAATAGCAGTGAATTTCATCGGCAACCAATGAATCTCAAGCTCAAACAATGGATAATAAAGTTATTCGGCTAATTGACTTAATTTCCCTTTCTCCTACACATCATGCATCATATTATAACGTACACACAATATGGACTTCTCCATAAAGAAATGCGAAAAACAAGATAGATCAGCAAATGAATTTTCTCTTTCCTGAATCTAATATCTGATAAGATATAGCGATCAATGCACACGCTTAAGCGAATACATTTTAATCAAGATTTGAACATGGCGTCAAGGGTGTTGACAAATCCAATTATCGGTGTTTAGGATACAAAATTGAAGTCATCACTTAAACGCATTTCTCCTCACCAAAGGGAGACTTCCAGTTGATGTTCAGCTCTATGAGAATGCAGATGATTTTAACTGCGCAGGAAGAGAGCAAAGCCGGAGGTGACTTTAATCTGTTTGTGTGATCAATGCGTCGAATTTCCATGCTATACTCTAGAATGAGTGTAGTCCTTTTACTTTCAACACTTTTTTTCCTTAGTTAGCACATTGATAAAACCGTGAAATCAAATCTGATGATAGAGGAGAAATTTATGGATTTCAAACCTTTTGAAATGCTCATATTTTTTGAATAACTGAACTATAAGCGAATTAATAAGTCGACATAATAAACAATAATTAGACCTTGACACGTGAACGTTGAAATGATTATCATACGATGACGAAAATAAACCTTACATGCTTCTATAATTACGGGAAATTCTGAATGATTTGTGATTAATAATAAAACCTCGGGGAATTTGAATTTTGAAAATCCTTGGTGGCGCTCCTGGAGTCCTTCTCATTTTGATGTTTCTATGATTCAATCGTTCCCAAAATTACTGCACAACACTTTTGTCCAAAATTTTGGCCATTGCGGATCAAGTTATGTTTTTGAAATTAAAATCAATTAATTGTTGGCCTATTAGCCCTTCTTCCGCAAATAAAATAACTAAGCAGTTCTCCCTGTATATATTATTCTAAAAGGGAGAACTACCTAGTTGTTTTATTTGCGGAAGAAGGGCTAATAGGCCAACAATTAATTGATTTTAATTTAAAAAAACTGCACAACACAATTAGCGCATGCTTTTCTGATTCCGTGATTGCTATTCCGATGAAAGTTTCAGTTTGCCAACACGGCTAACTTCTTCTATAATATTTAGTTAAAAATTCCGCTCTCATGCAAGAAAAGTAAAATGAAATAAATAAATGAACCTTATTTATAGGGCCTACTCGGAAGCACATTAGGACAAGGTGCCTTTGTTCCATGTGGCCGAATTGTTATTTATCCCACGTTCCTCATTCTTTTGTGCTGAGTGTTAAGCGAGAATGCAGAGTGCAACTATCAAGTCTTAGGTTTAAACCAAAGCCCCCGGAAGCAGAGCGAGCACTCTACCTCAAGGCCACAGCACTGGGCTTCAATCGAAATTGACTTTTTGAAGATCTGTTGTGGAGCGAGAGGATATAGCTTTGATAAGCGACATACTTTGTTCAGTTATGGCATGAAAGCGCCGTAAGACAATGTAAAGAGTATGTTTGATTGCTTTGGAGCAGTTATGTGGCGCTGAATACAATTCCAAAAGAGATTAATTAAAATACATGCAGGTTACGCATTATCTGATCTTATATTAAATGCATATCGTGACGAAAATCACAGTAACTGATCATCCAAATCACTCAATGGTTGCCACTGGAGCCATGCGTAAAATGCAATGGAATTGGCATGTCTTCTCTGGCAGCCAATTTTGCAAAAAAGCTGCATGAGAAAGCAAGTAGTTTGTACAACGTTGGAATTAGTTTTTATTTGACAGTTTCGCTTTCAAAATTGGAGTTTGAATAGTCGTAGACACTGCTATTCGCTTTACAAGGGCTTCTTTGTATATGACCATGACGAGCAAGGAAATAAGTGACTTAGCTGTTCAAGTTTGAGGGCATCTTTCTCAGCCAAATTTTGATTCTCGCCTTACAGCTTCGTAAGGACCAAATACAGCAAGTCACAGAACAAGATCATGATGATTTTTCCACAAACTAACCACGAATTTTCCCTTTTTGAATTACGCTAGTTCCTTAAATGGATTAAGTCTGTTCTACAATTTTCTTGTTCGGAATACTAATAAAGCTTATTTATATTCCTGAAATCACAAATTACACAGTAGCACGAGTTGAAAACTAAACTGCTGCGTCATTTAAACCAAAAGTTTCTCTTTTTGGACGAAGAAATGTACTAGTTGATGTGGACTACTGCTAACCTGTATTTAAATCCTCGACATTTTGCGGCAACAAAAGCATTTCGCTTGAATGCTCGCGTCATCTTGCTTCTTTCGACTGTTATGTGTTACATGTATATCAGGAGCGACTTCCCTTGATAAAATCGAGTTGCACGCTTTTAAAGTAGGCCTGCATGCAGACTGCATATCAGAGGCTGGTCATAAGCTGATGGCGCTTAGCGCGGTTGAAGTCACTTAAAAAGCTAATTAACGAGCACCCAGCATCTTGGGACATCTTAAACATATGAGCAGCAGCGACATGATGCTGTTTTCTCATCAAGATATCAGATTGTTGTAGGGAGGCTTCCTACTAAGAATTTACTGCTATCAGAGAGCCTCTACTGAGTTTGTGAATAAAAAAAGTCCTTTTCATGGAAAAGGTTTATGCGAGTATATGCATCACAACAAGGGCTTCAAAATGAGCATTACATTCTAAGCTGCTAACTAAGCAGAAGTGTGCATCTCTATCCCATTGCAGAGAATTATGATTCTCTCTCTAAATGGATCATCTGGTGATGTTCTAAGTGCGCTAAGCCAATACATGCACAAACAGAAAAAACATATTCCGATTTGCGATTTCAGACTTTTGATAGGTCTCTTCGTCTAGAATTGTGCGTGGGCTCAGGTCTCTCTAGCTCTCATACTTTTTGCTTGAGATTTATTTTAAAATTTGAATGCTTGGAATATTTTGGCTGATTTCGGTATATGTTCACTTCTAATATATAGGCCTACTGTGGCATTAATTCTTCTTGAAATAAGTTGAGATCACATAAAGATAAAAGAGATCACGAATACAATTTTTTTGAATTTGAAATTGTCTCCATAGTATGCATGTATGTTTGAAATTTGAAATTCAAATTTCAAATATGATTTCTATTATTTTTGTACTTTTTGGTTCTGCATCTTATCAGTATTTATTAAATATTTTCAGAATCATGTTGCTTTTAACCTCAGTTTCTCGACAAAGTTCATCGAATCGGCTTGTTTCTTCACCTGCAGAAACTAAGTACTAAAATGTGCAATTTTGGTGCTATATGAGTTGAAATAAAAGCTGAAATTATTTGACCTTTGACCTCATCTAGTGCAATGGATGATGTAATCTAATAGCGATTAATAATCTTTATTTCATTAACTACCTTGAACAGATCTTTCGATTAGTGTATGGTTTATTAGTTTTTATTGTCATTTTCCATTTCAAATAAAGATCTAATGAAAATTTGTTGAAAAATTGGCGTTTTTTGACCTTTGACCATCACCTCAGCCCAGGGATGACTTTAGAAATAAAGCTAATGCTGTTTTTCCAAATCCCCTTTCAATGCCAATTCGATTGATGTGTGGTTTGGCAAAAATGTGTCTAATAGCTTTGGAGATCAGCAAAGGGGACGAATTCGCTCCCGCTCTGTCTCCCCCTCCCCCAGTGTGGTGCGTTCAGAAATACACCGCAGTGGCGTGGGTTAAACAACACCTATTCAAGCAGGTATTACTGCCACTGTGGGTATTCAGCCGGTATTCAGCTGGTATTCACCTACCAAGCAGATATCACCGGATGTGCTTGTAAAAATGTCACGTGCATAAAGCTGATATCAACTGATATCATTTATTAAGATTATTGATTGAGTTTTATTTCTGACATGAGTTTTTCCTCTTGGCGTTTCATCTTCCACAGAAAAATGATAACATTGAAAAAGAGAATTATGCTGTCTAAGCTCCACATTCGCATCATCTATCATTTCAGTGTCTGGCTAGTTTGGTTGGATGTCAAGTCTTTATCAACTTCTCATTTATCATTTGTTTTGGCCGTTTGACACTATCTATATACTGTCTATGCGACTGCAAGCCATGACAATACTGTCATTGGAATGAATTTTTCATTTATTTTGGTCGAAAACATGCTTCATTAATGAGTGATCGAAGAAACAAGGGAATTTCTAGATTCAGAAAATGAATGTCGAACGCATTATACCGACTATGAGATTTCCCTCAAGTATTGCTCCAGGGTTGCAACCGGCCGGGGTTTTGGCGGCCGGCCGGCGGTTCGCGTCATCAAAACCGGCCGGTCGGGGATAGGACGGTGACTGATGTCTCGTGTCTCTATACCGGATGCTAAAGGGTCTGATCGGCACAAATCATTTTTTCGACTTATGCTACTAGAAATTACTCGATTTCCACACAGCATACATGAAATGCATGAATGGTAGGTCTAGCGGTACTCCAAATAAGTGAGAGATGCCTATTACAACATCATATCATGCAATGCAACTATTCGCACTCTGATACCATCGTTGTGTGATGAGCAGTAATACGCGTAATGACTTCTTTAGTAATCTAATGAGTTGTAGCCCTACTTTATAATTTACGATAATGCTAACTTCATTTCCATGGTCAATCAAACACATACAAATTCGGTTATGCTTTCGGACGAGCAGTTTTGAGCAGTTTGTTATCAAAACTACAATTGTACGTCGTCCCTATGGAAAACTATACAATGCACGCTTTGTTCTACCAACAGTAAAGCACAGTCCTTCAGTAATGGTGCGGGACTGCATTTCATTCCATGGACGAGGCGGACTGACATTCCTTGACAAGAACCAGTGACTGAAGGTCGATGGTTACATTCTTATTGTCCGTGAAAAGTTGCACGACTTTATGCATATTCATAATTGCAAAATCTTTCAGCAGGACTCAGCACCGTGCCACACGGCAAAAGTGCAAGAAGTGGTTCACGGACAACGCTAGTCAGCTTCTCCAGTGGCCAGACAATTCTCCTGATTCAAGTCCTATTGAAAATCTTTGAAAAATTGTGTTAAGGAGAAAGTTGTAAGGAAAATGCTTGGGTCATTGGAGGAGTTGAAACACGTAATAAAAGTGGTCTGGACCAAAGAAGTGGCATCATAATTGAGCGAAAAACTCTTGTCATCCATGGTTTCGCGATGTGCGGCAGTAATAGCAGCCAAAGGCGGAAATGCAAAGTATTAGGTTCATTGATATCTGCACAGTCAGCAATTTGAGGATGAAACTATTTTTTCGATTGATATTCTTCTTATTAATATAGTTATGTGCATCATTGATAGAGATTGTTAGTTTTCTTATAATTATTCGGGTGTTCTCAATTCATTTGCCGCGACTGTATATACCGCCTCCGCAAGAAAACTTTGAGAGGTCAACAAATTGCAAGTTCCAATCTAATTGAGGTTTTTCTAGCGACAAAAGTTCTGAGATGAACAATTGGATCACCAGTTGATCACAGACTAAGTGGTGTTGATGTTGCGAAATGTTTTGTCTGCGACGTGCAAACTTGATTTAAAGTGATTCACTGAAGTGAGATTTACTATTTCA
The DNA here is from genome assembly GCA_907163375.1 of Prostheceraeus crozeri. Taxonomy (NCBI): domain Eukaryota; kingdom Metazoa; phylum Platyhelminthes; order Polycladida; family Euryleptidae; genus Prostheceraeus; species Prostheceraeus crozeri. The sequence continues at coordinate 575,744 of CAJQUW010000885.1, read as the reverse complement.
CTTGTGAGGGAATTCAAGTAATTTGCGAACTCTCTCCAATTCAGTTTAAATTCATATCTTTTGAGCTTACATTGATGACAGTGAGCTGACGTCAAAGAGTCGAAACAATGAGCTCGCCAAACTTGTCATCAATTTTTCATTTCAGTGAATGTCCCTGTGCAACGTCAATTAAAATTTATCGCGTGCCGTTAACTTATCAGACAATTATCCAGGATCTACTGTCAAATGTTCGGAGAGAGAGAGAGAGAGAGACGAGGGAGAGGCCCCGTTATGCTACCCGCTCTGACTGATTGAAAAAACAACGTTATTCGGAGAAGCTTTCGGAACTAACCTTCTTCAGCTCCGAACAAAGGCAAAAGAGTGCCCAGGAGATCAGACTCGGTCTTAAATAGGTTGCTCACCAGAGGTCAATTATTTAGAGAGAGAGAGAGAGAGAGAGAGAGAGAGAGAGAGAGAGAGAGAGAGAGAGAGAGAGAGCGAGAGAGCGAGAGAGAGAGAGAGCGAGAGAGCGAGAGAGAGAGTGAGAGAGAGAGCGCGAGAGCGAGCGAGAGAGAGAGAGAGAGAGAGAGAGAGAGAGAGGGAGGGAGGGAGAGAGCGAGAGAGAGAGAGAGAGAGAGGGAGGGAGAGAGAGAGAGAGAGAGAGAGAGAGAGGGAGGGAGAGAGCGAGAGAGAGATAGAGAGCGAGAAAGGGAGAGAGAGAGCGAGAGGGAGGGAGAGAGCGAGAGAGGGAGAGAGAGAGAGAGAGGGAGGGAGAGAGCGAGAGAGGGAGGGAGAGAGCGAGAGAGGGAGAGAGAGAGAGAAAGGGAGAGAGAGAGCGAGAGGGAGGGAGAGAGCGAGAGGGAGGGAGAGAGCGAGAGAGGGAGAGAGAGAGAGAGGGAGGGAGAGAGAGAGAGAGAGGGAGGGAGAGAGCGAGAGAGAGGGAGGGAGAGAGCGAGAGAGGGAGAGAGAGAGAGAGATTCAAAATTGGTGAAGCTCATCTAATACACATGCGAGAGTAAAGCGAAAGCTTCAGTTCACTAATGATCCTATTCCATCCGGCGCTTTTCTGAGTATTCGATAGGGGGCAGAAAAAGCCCACGAGGGTACATTGGATTCTTCTGAAACACTTTCATAGTCCCAAAGCTGCAGAAAATCTCGGCATGTCACATTATGATGAGCTTCTCAATATCATTTCTTAGTGATGAATGAATGCCTGGCATTTTTCATGTCTACGGAAATTGGAATGCCACCATGATCAATTGAGACTGTTCATTTTGACTGACATCTTGTTTAAGTCTTGAATTCTAGCTTGTGATGTCGGAGATGTAGGAAATAATTAGCAACTTGACTGTTTCATCAAAATTGCATGAACATCAGACAGTCAAAATGAACGTCTTTTGATTAACTTTCTTCCCCACCTGTAGAAAGATCTCTTTCGCGGTTTTGTCGCTGACCTTATCTAAATGAAAATGACAAAGACATAATAGATTGATGTAATAAGTCCCATGTCATCGCTGCATGATCATGAAGAATATCAAAGTTCATTCGTTTCTAAGAAGTCAGTGATTTTCCGATATTTTGGTATAAATAGGGCAATTTTTTATGACCTAAAAATCAAAAAAATATGATCTAACAAAGCTTAAAATATAACCAAATATGGCCTTAAAATTTTAAAATTTAGCAAAAATTGTGTTTCCTTTTCAGGAAAAGAGTCAAAAAGTTCAATTTAAGACAAATAAAACGATTTATTTCAAACTTTTACCACAGTATACCCATTTACAGCTTGTTGTACAAAACAGTAATGTAATTTACCTCATTTGACGTAAAAAAAGTCTGTCTTCAACCTGGAGAAGAACGCTCTACCGAAGCAGCTGTTGGCTGGCAAGGAAAGACAGACGGCAGACGAGACAATCCTGGCGCCGCCGGTAGCAGTCATATCTGTAGACAATGGATGCATTGGAACTATGTCCTCAGACTGCATCGCGCTGCCGAGAAGACCGATATTGTGTCATATTGCAAGCATTGGTCATTTTCTGTATCTACCTCCCGGCAACTCTACCAGTCTAAAACTACAGCAAAATGACCAAAATATGACTAAATTTGATGAGACACAGAAAATATGACAATATTACCTTACCTTAGAAATATGACAAAATATGACGTCACAAAAAAGTGTCCTAGTTATAAATCAAATTTTAGCTTTTTGATTATACACAGACCTGTTCAAGTACCTTAGCGCTCTTGTCTGCATGAGATAGAAGTTAGCGAAATTTCAATCATCATTCCTCCTGCTACAGAAATCTTATACTAGGCTGATACATAACGTCATGGAGGAATCACATCAGGCATGATTGAAAATGTGCTGATATCTTACACATTGCTTACTTACATAGACTTAGTGCCTCCTATGCTGGTTAGCATATTGGGCGGCAAGATTCCTCCATCGAGCTCGGTCCTGTGCAGCAGCTTCGACGTTGTGCGGCGCGATGATCAACCCCTGAATGTCGCTTGCGAAGGTTCTGCTCCAAGTGTTCCGCGGGCGTCCACGTGCCCGTCTGCACCAGGAGGTGTCCACTTCATAGCCGTCTTCGGTATGCGCTCACTGTCCATTCGGACGATGTGTCCAGCCGAAGTCTTCGTTCGAGCCTGCACGTGTCCCTTCTTCTTAGAACTTCTTCGTTGGCGAAATGCTGGACGTAACTTATTTTTAACATGCGTTGGAGGCATCTCTGCTGGAAAACGGCGAACTTGTGATTCATGCTCCTCGATGCCTTCCATGTTTCGCTAGCGTAGATGGCCGTCGGGACAACTATGGAATTAAATATGCGCAGTTTGATATTTAGGGAGATAGTTGACGATGACCAAATCTTGCTCAGCCTCCTAAAGACGGATGCTGCCTTCCACAGTCGACATCGGATGTCCGTCTCGGCGTCGCCATTTTGAGTCATCACGCTGTGACAAGTGAACTTATCCACCTCGTCCAATTGATGCGATGACAATTCCTTGAGCGGGGGAGTCAATATCTGACATATTGAGCGATTATTGCTGTCAATATTGATATTCATTGAACGAGACAAATTTAAGGACTTCAAGTTGAATTCTACGCACATGTACGGTGCACATGTCTCAGAATAATTGTCAGGAATGGTCAGGACAGGCCTTCATAGAAGTTCAACCTCATGAAGGGCACTCTTGAAAGTGACCATTGACGAGGCAGCTATCAAGCCTGTTGGAAGCTCAATCCAGGTGCTAGCTGTAGCTATAGGAAAAGCTCGAGTCGCAACTTTCCTCCTTCAGCGCACTTTCAAAAGTGCTCTGAAGCTTTCCTCTACAAATCGTTGGATTCGGCTCAGAGGAAGGTGAAATTTAGTGGACGTGAGTAAGGAGACTTTTTGGGATTATTTGCGTCACAGCCATCGATGAAAAGCATCTAAGCTCAATGTGACTACAGTGTTGTACGTATGCCGTAGTTTATGTCCTGTTCATCCTACTATGCCATGGACATCGAATTTAGTTTTGAAAATCCAAATGTTATGCAAATGCTACTTATTAAAAAGTTGAATAGTAATTGCAAATTCAAATTGTCATTTTTGTTCCTTTTTCTGATCATTTGAATTCCCTTGGATATCTGCAGGACGTTCTTCTTTCTTATTACCTCATTTAAAGTTACTTAGAATTGTATAACACATTCACAGTCACATCGGAATAAAGGAAAATTGCCTTTTGAAAATTGTTTTGAAATTACTTTGGAGCGAAAATCTTCCATATATTTCATAGACGCATATTTGAGTTGCATTTCTTCCGCAAGTCAATCTCTTGTACTCACCAGAAGCTTCTCAACAATCAGTAAGTTGATTTATAGTCAGAAAGATATAAAACTTCGAAGATTTCAATAATCTGTCAAACAATGTGATTTTAAATTTTGAATAGCTATTTATAGCACAAAGAAGGGCAGCGCGAAATGTTCATCTTTTGAAATTACTTGGCCGTATTCCCAGTGTCAATAAGCATGACCTGATGCTTATGTATCGGCAACTCATCTTGAGCATTATAGAGTACAACAGCCCACTTATGGTTGATATGAAAGCGAAGGATGGTCAAATACTTGAGAATCTGCAGAAACGGTGTCAGAGAATAATTGGCGGAAAATACTGTTCCTCAAGTTGTATGAGACCCTTGTCTGACCGACGCAAAGACAGATCTTTGAAACTGTTCTCAGAAACTCCTGGTCACCCACTGCACGATATGGTCCCTCCTAGAGTCGTTTATACGTCTCACATAGCACTGCCATTGATGAAGACCGAAAGAAGGTCTTCGGCTATTTTTCCGTTGTGTAGCAAACATAACAATGAAAGCTTTAACTGGTTATCTTAGAATATTGATTTATTATTCTTTTTTTGTAACTTGTTATGATGCTTCATATGAAATGCATATTGTAATGGAAGATTTTCATTTAAAGAAATATACTCATCATCAAATATAACCGAGCTAAAACAAATGATTGCCACCATTGGAACTACACATTCTAAATCTGTTATGTCAAAAAAAATTTTATGTGATTCGGATCAATATTTTAGAAGTTAAGTTAGCCTCATCCTCGTATTGTATATGGTCCTCAAAACTCGTTTTGGGTAGGATTGACGACCGTCGCGACACAAAATGTGAGACAAAAAGCGTTCAACTTTCTTAAACGAAAGAATGAGCTTATTAGTAGATGTTTCTAGCGGATTCCATTGTGCATATATGCAGGCATTATCCTGTTATCCAGGTCCATCAAATTCAGAAAAAAAACATTACCACAAGCAATCATTTTCTGATTGTTTTTGTTTCTTGTGATACGTCTGTGTTATTTCCACATTCTTCAAGGAATGCAGACTGGGCAATTTTAGAGAGTAAAATGTCATTGATGGGAATCGCACACAGGATATAAAAGCATCATCGTCTCTTAAGCCAAGAAACAAAACGGGATAACCACAGCCATCATAAGTATACAACAGCTGCCATCAATCTATTAAAACTGTTGTTTGTAGCATTGGTTTTGTTTTAGTAATTCTCACATTTGGATCTTTGAATGTATATAAAAGTATAACAGAATGTTTGCCAAGAATTCGACATGGCATCAGATAAACAACAAACGCTGAAATCTAAGCAGTTTCAGTGTGGTGAATCTCAATATTTTGAAATCATTCTAGGTGAAACAAAAAATATGCATTCGAATAACATACTTATAGATAGATATCAAATATTTAATAAGCTGAATGAAATCAATATGCAAAAGTCAAATTGTTTCTCTATCATGTTGTATGATTTTATCATTTACCAGAAGTTAGTACCGTACTTGTCTTCATGGTTCATTATTACTTCAAAAGAGCAGCAAGTGTGGTAAATGTATCATCTGCTATTGCAACCCATCTACGAATATTTGAAATGACGTATTCAACAGCATCAATGATTTCGACATTGAATGTGGATATTGATCAATAGTAACATGTAAAAGATTGTCTTCTAATACAGCATCAAGTTCATCATACATCTGTCAAAATGTACCAGTAAATTTATAATATTGTGAATCAGTATTCTTACCAAAAAGATTCTCAATCCAGATGACTTTTCAAAACCGTGGCAATGAATTATAGAACATGTATACTAAGAAAATTACCCGAATTTTTAGCATAAAACACATTTGGGAGGGGATTTCTTGACAAAATGCGCCTGCTGTAAAGCCGGACACCACGCCAGCAGCGATATTGATAATTTTCCATCATTTTCCGTCATGTATTAATCAATAAACGAATTTTTTGAAAAGAAATTAGTAATGGGAAGATCCACATATTTCACACTTAGACAAATATACTAACAGACCGCAGAATAGCTACACAGACGAAAAATTCTACTATATTTATGTTGTGTTCTTATGTGCGTGATTGTTGGCATGCAACTTGTCGTAATCTTATTTCAAGAATAGTATCCTCGTTGTTTTTACTCTCAACGTCTCTTCTTTTTTTCCAAATGAAGGGAAACGTGGAATACAGGAACTTTTTGTGCTGTACTAAGTTACCCCGCAGAAGTCATGTGTACTGAGTTACACCGTATGATGTTGAACTATTTAACCAGAAATTAGATGTATCCTTTATGAAATCTATTTTTATTGTAAAAACATACATACAGCTACATTCAAATTGCGCTCACAAATCTTCAGCGATCTTAACCAATCAAAGCTCAAATACATGCACAAATTTTCAATTTGAGTACAAGGTATACGAAATTGACCAGATGACGGGAGATCATAATCATTTTCAACAAAAAAGTGCAGCAAAATCTCCCTAAAGGCTACGGTCGTCGATGTATTGAAATTAAACTAGTAAGCGATAGATCTTCGGCGTCCAGCGCCTTCGGTGGTCGATCTTACAATAAAAAGCGTCAATCAACACTCACATCCTATGTAGGTGATTTCCGGATAGTTGTAGGGAAGACAGGAATAAAGTGAGCAGTATATTGGACGCTCTAATAAATGACGTAGAAGAACTCTATCATCATATCATGGGATTCAGAAAAACAGCATGAGTTTGATTTCTAAGGCCATCCCTGGGCTGAGGTGATGGTCAAAGGTCAAAAAACGCCAACAAATTTCGATTAGATCATTATTTGAAGTGAAAAATGACAGCAAAAACTAATAAGCCATACACTAATCGAAATATCTGTTCAAGGTGGTTAATGAAACGGTGATTATTAATCGCTATTAGATTACATCATTGTACTAGATGAGGTCAATTGTGAAATAATTCAAATTTTTAGTTCAGTTCAAATATCACTAAAATCGCACATTTTAGTATTTAGCTTCGGCAGGTGAAGAAACCATCCATTCGGTGAACTTTTAGTGAGACACTCATGCTAAATGCAATATTCTGAAACATTTCAATAATCCTTGATTATATGCAAAACTAAAAAAAAAACGAACAAAAATGATAATCCGTATAGGAAGAATCCGTTCTGCAATCTCGACTTATTTCATCAAGAATTGATGCCGCAATCCACATTAGAAGTGAATATATGCTGGAATCAGCCAAAGTATTCCAAACATTCAAATTTAAAGTAGATCTCACGCCAAAAGTATTGTGCCAAATTTGTCATCCCTCAGTCAAAAAAAAGTTGCATAATACGTAGAAAGTAAGCTACGAGAAATGTAGTGGCCATAACTTGCTTGCTTTAAAAGATATTCAAAAACTTCGACAGGATAGGTGAGAGTTTGCATTAGCAAAAAGTCGATCTTCTATGCTTATATATCTTTTCATAATATCTTTGTCTTGTTGTTTTGAGTCCTTATTTAAACGTTTCATTGATTGGACAGTTCTTCTTTGACATTTTTAAGTCTTCTGGGAAGTTTAAATGCAACCAGAAACAGGTTTCAAATCTTGAACTGATATGATGGTGTATCTGTTTCGCAATCTCATTTATGCCAGAATAAATAAATTGCCGAAAGTTCTGAAATCAGTTACACATTCATGAAGGATTGAAGAGGGAATAAGATAGATTACCACTACCTCACCCTCATGTCCATCGTGACATGCAATTCGCTATTTTAGCTAACATCCGCGAATTGCTGCTGCGTTCCAGTTCTACCATGAACATGACTTGACGATTGATTGCCTTTGTCTTCCGGACATTCATCATTCCTGGCCTAAATGCAGCTCAGCTACTCGTGTCCTTGTCTCCTTTACTTTCCAGCGGTTGAAAAAAGTTTGCCTCACTCCCCAAGCGAAGTGTCCATAGTTTCTAAGATGTTGAATCGGTTTTACTAGCCGCAAATTGTTCTTGACATTAATAATCGACTCTCAATACCACAGCTAAGAAAGTGAATGATTGAAATCAAAAGCCAGTTGATTATCAGAGGCAGGAAATGCTTATTCATAGAGTTAGTCTCTGTAGCTGATAAAGATCAACTACCGAATAAAATCGCTATGTTGCTAAGATAGTGCATGTGGACTATTGTATTTTGTCGAAGTGTTATCTATAATATGTAAAGGATAACACTTAAAATAGAACCCGCAAAGCCGATTTTCCGGCCGGAGAAGGAAAAGGCGGAAAACACACTTCTTGAATAATGAGAATTATGTACAAAGTCTGTTGACATCAATTTTAAATGCAGAAATGCTTTTCTGCAAACGAGTATCAGAGTGCAACCTGCACATCTAAATAGAAGTAGAGAAGAATCCAAGAAAGTCTACTGAAAATTATGATCAGAATCATTCTGTCAATATGTACATGTAGCCTATACGACCACGATTGCTGCCTACAATCTGACTGATGGATACTTTCAGATAGACCAATATATTCTTGCACAAAACTAAATTACCGATGATGGCTGCATAAAGGAGAATATTTCTTTAATATTTCTTTGATTGCATGCTACTTGAACTCTATTTGTGCTCTTCTACTGACTTTACTGAGCCTGCTGATCAGATATGTAAAGGCAAAATGGGGCTCCAATACCTTGAAGTAGGGCTTAGACTATACCGTAGATCTAGCTGTTATGAAACTATAGAAAGCTCTTGTGTCTCGCAGTGAATGAAAATCGACAAGTTGCAAGTGAAATTACAATGACAAATAATTTGAAATCAAATGCAAATACACAAAATTATTGTCAAAAAAATGATCGTTACACATACAGTAGAGCAGGACTCCAAAATGAAAGTGCTACTTCTACGGACAGTTCTACGCAAAGGTGAGAGAAGTTGACTAAGAAAGCTACCTGTCTTGAAGTAAATGGTGTAGATAATAAATATGGGGACATACTCTGATTGAAAAACCTTTGTAAGTTACACTGTCTTTCGGACTATATTTGATGCTTTTCAATTGAAATAAAGCTAGCCATGTGACAGACTTTACTTTGCCGCTACAAAACTGACATTTTCGTGTCCTTTAGCATTTGGTCAATAAAACTTTAATTATACTTTCACTCATGCACGTTGCACTTAGATGGGAGACGGTCGAATATGTCAAATTTCAGACTGTTCTAAGGTTCAAAATTGCAATAGTGGTGGTAATGAAGTCAGATTTCATCAATTTCCAAATGATGACAAATACGCCCGCTTGGAAATCTCACTTGGAAAAGACAGAAATTGCAGAAATTATGTGAAGACAATTTCGATTTTTGTTGGCACGAGATAGCTCACACAGAATCATTGAGAGAATATATTCTTTGTTATCAGGGGACGCAATGGTTTCAATTAGGGAGTCAAGCGGTCAACCGTTAATGTTACCGGTTGAATGTAGAAGTGTTGGCATCACTTGTGCACCACATTGTTTCCGATTGAGCAACTTTTTACCATAGATTGCCCTGACTATGAAAGTACAACGGCATCTGGGAAAACGCTTAATATTCAATCCAATACACAGACCGGCCACAGCTAAAAATATGCTCGATGGTAGATTCTCTTCACATCTCCGGTTCTGGATGATGTAAAAACTTGACTTCTTTTACTCGTATATCCTTTGCAACGTCCATGGGCCATTGCAGGGCTTTAACCACAGAGTATGTATATTAAGTGGAGTAGCAGCTCGTGTTAATTAAATCCCTAATGTGTATGGATTTTCGATTTTATTAAGAGAGTTTTAGGGCACCACAAAAATACTCCACATATAACTTGCATTGAGCTTATAAGTAGTACAGTATAAACGCAAAAAAACCCTGGACAATCAATTTTGTCAATTGGAACGTGAAAATGCTGGTTGTGGATATAGAAAGAGGAAAATAGCATTCAGCATAAAAAAATCTTAAGCAGGCCCTTCGAAATGATAGAAAACATCTATTTTTTATAACAAGCATTTGAAAAACACCACATTTTGTCTAAAATACAGAGAGACCATAGACTGTCACCATATGAATAGTCAATTTTGAAGAGCACTAAGTTGTCATCGTGAAAGTGTCTTTCGAGAAGGTATAAAAGGATAATGGCATTGATGATAAAGTTATACATGCAGGACACGTCTTCTTAAACAGATAATCAAAGAGTTAGATGAGTCATGAATGCACTGTTATCACACACAGCCAAAATATGTGATTTTACATGTATGCAGCTTGTTGGATCGTCTGTCTGATAGAGAATTCTGCAGCTCTTCACTCCATATTTATAATACCCACGAATTTTGGTAAATACATACACAATGTGAAAACTTTTCTGTTTGAGTATCTGTTTGATGTCACTGTAGGCATATTTCATATTCAAAAGAAGAATTCATCAAACAAGTAGCAAAATTGATTACAAAACTATGCTGATTGTAAATCTGTCGTTCAAATTTCCTCATCAACTTCCTTGTGCAACAGACAACGGATGGGCAACAGCTAATAGTTTAATTATTCTTCCATTTGTGTCTACAAATTGTCAAATCTTCGTCTTGTTTTACGAGATGCTTAGAACACGTCTATACGAATGACAACATTTCAACAAAAAATGTTTGTCTAGAACTCACACGACCTTCGTCGTCAGGAAGTTGCATCAAAACGGTCTGATATTTTCAGACAAATGTCCATATGGCATCAAAATGCAAGTAAATTTATGAAAGAGCGGTCTCTCACTAGAGACAAAAAAGATCAGCATTAAGATTTCTTCTGCCTTTGAATAGAAGCACCAAAGACAGTCGATTTTTGAATTGATGAAGCATCATTAAGATGGATGACAAAAACATGTGCTTGTTTACTTGCATGCAGACCTACACTCTAAATTATCACACATTTAAATATACTATGCAACAAGTTTGATAGAGGCCTGTAATTGACATGTACTCGTATTTCTTCCATTTTTGGGAACTCAAGGATTCAGCTACAAATGACTTCTAGAACAAAATTTCCATTTTTCCTCCAACGCTTTCATTTCATCTCCGATGGCCTTCTTCAGGCAAATGAAATTCACTAAGCATGCGCATAAATAGGTAAAGGAAAGCCAAAATAACCAAATAAGCAACCTAGCTTTTTTAATAATGATCGGAGGGCCCAACATTATCGAAAAAACTTTTGCGCAATGATCTGAATTCTTCAAATCTGGAGAAATCAAGGTGACTGCACCATTTTAAAGGAATTCACAGCAATCCGCAAGCGACGCACGACTGTTTTTCCAATTTCTGTAGGGATTTATAAATTTCACTTTTCCCACTTAGTAAGTTCCTGTATGCGCCATCGCTTTGAATGTGTTAAGCGAAGTGACACGCTTAAACAATCTAGTCGGTACCTAGCCATTGTCAACCACTGGTAGCGCCATCGTTTACGTGCCGTTGTCATGACAACGCACGTCGGTGGCACATTATTGTTTTTAATAAACATGTCTGGTCTAGTCCTTTATTATTACCATAGAAATACATTGCTTGTCTGAAGTTGACTAGAATGAAAATTGTCTGAAGGTCAGCACATCAGGGGGAAGTAGGCCTAAGTTGGGGCATGAAGAACAAATGAAAAGTTTCGAACTACACATGTGACTGATTCTAGCCCAATGATTCACCCGTTGACAAGTGTATCTAAGTGATAATGCGTGCGATTTATGTGCCACTATTGTGTGCACTGCATATTGAGGAAACTTTACTTCCATTTTGAGGTTGTATTGTAGTCAATTTCTATGATCATAAGAAAGTGTCGGATTTCAATGATGCCACTCATACGCTATCAAGAACAATTTTGAATTTCGGTGCATGTAATCACTTGACTGATTGTCTGCAGGTCAATGATTTTAAGGTTGATGAACTTGCTATGGAAGACTATTAGTACATTGAATTATGTAACTAACTCAAACGTCTGCAAATTGTCAATGCTCTGGGTTATCCATCTGACACTGTGATCAGTCATAACTGCAGATTAATCAAAAATCTTTCTAGACATTGCGCAACTTGTGGAAAATTTTCAATTTTAGGAGTGCTGTATAGACGGGTGAATGAATATCATTATTGAGTAATAGGTTCATGCGCTTTGTTTTGTGAAATTGATGCTCATAAATATTCTCATGTCATTACGCCATTTATTGTCTTCCATTGAATTGTCGATTGGAAGAATTGATTGTCGAATATTGCTTAAGATAAGCTCTGGATCGGATACATGAATTTGAAACACGACTCGAACTTAAAGACAACCGGTGCCCGCGATCAGGTTGAGTCAGGATATATTCGAAAACGACAAGAAAATATTAGTATCTGACCAGATTAGCTTCGAAAGCTATTCATAATGTTATGATGATACTCGTCGAATCAAAAAGTGTTCGTATTGCAGAAATCCGAGTTATTTTAGAGATCTAAGAGCCCATCGTTCTATGTCCTAAAACACACAAGTAGTGCTCAGGAAAGGCACTCTGACTTGTTGGTGTGCTCCTTCGACAGCCTGTCATTGATCACTGTATCATACATTGAAGTTCCTGTAGGCTAAACTTCATGGCTAACAGCAGCCTCCAAAATCAAATATATAAGAATGCTTACTCGCTTTTAACACTGGTGCATACATTTTTTAGTGTGTACACTGTAAACTGTAGACAGCCAAAAATCAGACAAAATAACAGCCAAAATGATCAGACAATTGCAACAGACACCATCAGACAATCAACAGCCAAAATATCGGCATGTCTATTTTTCTAGAAATATTGACACTGGAACGATTTGACAATAACTACTTACAGTATATCTGGACACTCCTAATAATATCTGTTCTATCGCTGTCCAACTCACTCGCACAAGCATTCTTATATAATAATAATAATAATAAGTGTATATTTTCAAGCAAATGGCAATCAAATTGTGATAAAGTAGTACAGGTAAATATAGCACATTTCAGATAAAAACAGATGATGAAGCTAGATACACTGCGATCAGATACTGTTGTCTTTCCGGTTTAAGAAGGAAGAAACATAAGGAAAGAATGAGTGTTTATATTTTTCCGTACGTGTCATGTGTAGACGAAAATACTTCGTGTAGTAAAGTCACTCCGGAATATATTTTTGTAGCAAGTGATTCTGGGTCAGTGAAACTTTTTGGAACAGTTTTTTGCTGATGCACAATCTCCGCTGTTTGACACAATTAGGATTCCATTTAAACTTGTGCTTGAAATTGTGATTATCATCATTTCGATATATAAATTTGAAGACTCTATTGTCTAGCCGTTGCATTTTCTTCTCAAGACGCCTTGGTAGGTGAACGAAAACCGGACAAGAATACTCAATTACAGACTGCATAATGGCTGCATAAATCATTTCAAGTTCTTTTGGACTAAGGTAATGTTTGAGCTTTCTGATAATAAAAAATCGGCGATTGCATCGTTTGACAGCTTCTCCGATGTGATCGTCCCATGATAGTTTATTATTCAAGACGACTCCAAGAATCCTCATTTTAGGAACCACAGGTAAATGCAAGTTGTTGTAGGGTACCACATTTTTCTTTTGACATATCATGATGGATGATTTCTTCGTGTTCAAAGTCAATTTGTTTCTTATGGACCAGTCTATCACATTTTTGATTTCCCTCTCAACTTCACTTTTCACTTCGCTTTGATTATGGATGGGAAGAATAAGATATATGTCATCAGCATATTTCACTTGTCTACTATTAGGTAACTTAACTTTCAAATCATTTGTATAAATTGAGAATAATGCAAGTCTGAGCACTGATCCTTGCGCCACCCCTCTACGCATGTCTTTCACAGAAGAACTTGTGCCATTGATTTTCACGACAAAATTCTGATTGGACAAGAAAGATCTCATAAAATTGACAAAGCCGTTTGGAAAATCTATGTCATGAAGCTTTTTGCATAACAGATCATGATTTACAGAATCGAATGCAGATGATAGATCTAAAGATATTATCACAATCCCCATCGTGTCTTTGTCATCGTACAATCTCAGAGCGCTTTCTGTCAAGTCAATTAATGCAGTAGTTGTGGAATGAGAAGGTCGGAAGCCATGCTGAGTTTCACCAAGATGTTGCTCAAATTTGCCCCACATTTCTCGTATAATGAGTCTCTCAAAAATCTTTGAAGTTGGAGGAAATATACTTATTGGTCGAAAATTTTTAATATTGGCTGGAGATGACTTTGGAATTGTTGATATTACAGCTGTTTTCCATGCCTCTGGAAATTTCTTTTGCATAATTGCCGCTTTGTATATAAGTCGGAGAAGCTTCGTTATGAGGTATGTCATTTCGGAATATATTCTGGCAGGAATTCTATCTGCTCCAACCGACTTTTTCCATGAGAGTGCTTTCAAGTGCCTACATATATCTTCTTCATGTAGCAATATATTCCAATCATCGTCGTCAGTCAGTAATTCATCTTGACGGTGAGACTCCTCATCGAAATATTTGTCTCTGATTAACTTTGCAATGTCTTCTGATAATTCTAATGGTCCGTAATCTTCGCTCAGCAGATTATCCCAATTTCCATTCTGGTTCTTACCGCTTATTTCTTTTACTGTTTTCCATATACCATGACTGGTTTGCTTCATTCTGTTGATATACATTTGCTTAGATTCATAGATTTCTTGCTTGACTTTTATCTTCAAACTGTTATATTTTTCCCATTGACCTTTCCTGTATGCCTCCCAAAGTTGGTCGATTAACGATTTAGTAAGGGGTGATAACCACTCTTTATCCCTTGGTGACATTTGAACCGACCTCTGAGGAATGGTGAAGTCCATCACAGTGAGTATGATATTGCAGAAAGTATCATGCATGTCACTGACATTCATCGTAGGGTCCATATATTTCTCCCAATCGATCTCAGACAAACAGCAACGAAGAGCATCTAGACTAGATTGTCTAAAGTCATAGATTCTTTGGATACGACAATAACTATCTTTTGTCTCCATTTTTGCCATAGCCGGAGTTGTAGGCTTAATGTATATAACAAGGTGATCTGAATTTGAGATTGGGGCATTGAAAATCACGTTTTCAAATTTGTAGAATCAATTAAATCACGGGAGATTAGTATGTGATCCAAAATGCTTGATCCTTTTGTAGGTCTACTGATAAGGTCTACAACATCAAGGTCACAGCAAAGTGCATTAGTGTCAAAATGATTGAAATCCCCAAGTACTACAGTCCGTTTCATAAAAAGTGGATCATCCTAAAAATTTGACTAAATAAAACATAAGTATGATACAGAAAGCATTTTTCATGTTATTTTATGTCCCTAATATATTTAAATGTCCTTATATAATCTGATAAGCTATGATACAGTAACGGTTCTTAAGAAGCTAATAATTTGTGGTCCTACCCTTATTGTCAATGACATTACCAATTCGTCTAGGCATTGATTCGATGATATCGTTGATTTTTGACTGATATAGCTTTCTCCACTCTCTTTTTAACAGTGACGTAAGTTGTGATACGCCATCTGTAGGTAGCAGTGAACGACGAACGTTGCGTTTTAGAATACTCCATACATTTTCTATGGGATTCAGATCAGGAGAACGAGCTGGCCAAGATAATGTCCTAAGCCCTAATTGAGACTTGCATAAGTTGACTCTACTACTCCTGTGACACGTAGCATTATCATCCATAAATAACCAAGTCGATGGATCACCAAGTTGATCTGTCATTTGGCCAATGTTCATTCGTAAAATATTCACATAGCGTTCAGAATTCATGGTTCCTTGCTGTATGTGAAGTTCAGAGCGGCCATTGGTCCAAATGCCACAAATCAGTAGAGTCGACTCAATAAGTCTTCTACGAATAGTGGACTTAGAAATAGACGAGTCTAGTGCAGCCATCTCAGTTAACGAGAGACTTGGATCAACTTCAACAAATCTCAAAATTAGGCGGTCTCTACGTTTGGATGTTTTGCGTGGACGGCCAGAGCCCTCTTTACGACAGAGTCGAAAATCATCATTATGCCATCGATGCACATTTGTGTAAGGGACATTTAGTCGCTTGCTTGTAGCTCGCAAAGAAAAACCTAGTTCTAGCAAGGCTGACACTTTGCCTTTTGTCAATGCGATCTCGTTATTGTTCATTTGTGCTTTGTATTGTTTTCAACCGGTGAGAGATAGATTTCTGGCTGAAAGCAATCAGGAATGCTGCCAACACCACCGCAACGAAGTCAGGAAGCTATGGAACATGAAGTCCAGTTAATCACATGTAGCAGTTACATTATTGTTGATGAATAATGGTGCTATACTGGCTCTGATTGACCGATTTTCTTTATTTTTGTTTTGCTTGATAGCTTTTGGCTTGTAGAACAACGTATTACATAACAAAGGAAACAAATGTAATTTTATAAGAGTTAGGTATGATTTTGTGTAACATTGCTAAATGAAGATCAAATTATCTACTACTTTTTTATCTATAACAGGAAAACAACTCAATATTCATGCTTGAAATTTCCAACAATGATATTAGTAAGCACAACTGACATATCTTTCAAATTCGTTCAAGTTTGGCGGAGTTAGACAAAGTTGAAGTTAAGGCGATGTTTAAGGGTGATCCATTTTTTATGAAACAATCTGGATTAGGGTTATCATACAGAAGTTGGTCCATTTCAGTTACAACGCGTTCACGAATGTCATTAAGAAGAGGATGTGAAAGGTTTGGAGGGATATAAACACATAGGAGAATTATACAACATTTCCACAGTCTGATAACAAGGAACTCGATTTCATTGATTAAGACGCATGAAGTAATGGTACTATACTTGAAATTGTTATTAACGTAGATGGCAACACCACCTCCTTTACGGTGTAAGCGATCATTGCGACATAATGAGTAGTTGGGAAGACCAATTGCCTCAGAATTGATTTCACTAGATAGCCAGGATTCTGTAATGCAAATTACATCTGGGCAAGTAGTGAGAACTGTAGCAGCTAATTCATCAAATATTCCAAGAAGTGAACGAACGTTTGTCAAACAAATCTTAGGATATGAATATGGTGTAGTACTGGTAAAACCCTTCTCAAAAATTTTGTTCTCTGGTAATTGAATCGGGTAAGTTATCAAAGAGCACAGTAATGGGCAAAAGACCGTTCCAGGACACCTAAAATTCAAAAAAATAGTATCTTTAAAAACGACATAAATTCATGAATTTGAACCCTTTTTCAGGTTTTTAAGACCTAAATACATGAATTTAGTCCATTCAAAAAGTACCATTTTTCAAAAATGGTACTTTTTAAAAACGACATAAATTCATGAATTTGAACCCTTTTTCAGGTTATGAAGACCTAAATTCACAAATTTGGGCGTTTTTAAAAATACCCAATTTTTCAAATTTTTCAAAATCTCAAAATTTGAGAATTACAATTTTCACCCTCGCTTAAATCATGACCGTTCCAGGACACCGAAAAAATCATAAAAGTTAGGAATCTCAAAATTTGTGATTATGACATTTTTCATTGCTCAAATCATGACCGTTCCAGGACACCAAAAATCATAAAAGTTGAGAATTTCAAATTCATGAATTTTATCCATCTTTCAGGTTTTTAAAATATATCATGTGACTAATAATATTTCTTTAAAAATGGAAGAAACAAAAGTGGATGAAACAAAAGTGGAAGGAACTTCAGAAATGGAAGGAATCTCAAGAATATATCCTTCGTTATCATATGAACGTAGTTCTACTTTAATGGACATTGAAAAGATTAACATTGAAAAAATGAATAAAGAAAAACACAAAGATAGAGTTAGGTATATGAAAGATAAGGAATCTCAATTATTATTAAGATTAGAGCATTATAAAAAATTAAGAAAGAGATGGACTAAAGTTAAGAATGTAACACAAGGAATTGGCATATTCTTAACAATAAGTTTAGGTGCTTTGACAATTGTTATATCTTCAGGTGTTTTAGTAATTCCAGTAGTTGCTACAGCTTTAACAGGTACGGGTGTTTTTGCAACTTCACTTGTTACAATGTTAGATAAATCTTTAATAACTAAGAAACGAAAATCATTAAGAACTAAGCATTTACATATTAAAGAAGTCTATGATAAACTACATTACTACTTTCAAAGAGTATGTGATGATAATGTTATTACGTTAGATGAGATTGAAAAATTTGATCAAATAGATAATGAAGTAAATCAAATATCATTTCAATCACAGACAGAAAAAGTTGATGATAAAAATAAAAAGGATGGCAAAATTTCTAGTGATGCTAAAATTTCTAATGAAGAAAATGACAAATTTTTTTTAGAAGAGCTAAAAACTTTAAGCGAAAATTTAAGCAAAACTTTATTAAACAAAACTTTATTAAACAAAACTTAAAACGAGAAAACTTTAAACGAAAAGATGTCAAACAACAAAGCAATAAAAAAATAATTTGTTCAGTAAAATGTTTTTGCTGTATTCCAATGTTACCACAAAATTCAAATATTATATTTTAAAAATGGATAAAATTAGAGCTGATAATTTTAAAAGAATAAAACAATTAGAAGAGTTAATAAAACAAAGAAATATTATGAAAGAAAATCATCTTCAACATAGAATGATAAAAGCTGGTATTCAATCTGATATGTTTGAAAAAATGCAGCAAACCGAGCAAGTAAAAACTGATTTTGAGAAAACTATGAAACCATTTAAAAATCTTGAAAAAGAAAGTACAAATAATGATAAACAAATTGATATAACAGATCCAGAGCACAAAACTATATTAGATGACTATGGATTACTAGAATCAAACATTAATAAGAAATTACCAAAATCTATGCAATTTGAACATTCTATCTCATTTATAGATGGAAAAACAATACCTAGATTTTATCTCGGACAAAAAGAAATATTTCCACAACCTTTTCGAGGTATAATTTTTTCACCAGATAAATCTCCTTTTAATTTAGATAGAAATTTTGTTAATCTTTTAAGAGGAGCAGATTTAAATAATTATGCTGTAGAAGATCTCATAAAATATAAAGCTATGTTAGACAGAGTTGGTGCAGTAAAATCTCTTAGACGTTATAAACAATTAGAAAATTTATTATCAACGGGAGTTAAAGTAGGAAAAGGTTTATCTGAAAAACAGAAAACTGAAACAACTGTATTTTTACCAGATGATCCACAAGAATTACTAAATAGATTAAATATTTTAATATATGCAATAAAAGAAGGACATAATTCTAGTTTCAATGAAATTCATGCTATATTGAAAAGACTGTTAGAAAAGAAGATTCTAAATGAAGAGGATTATAAAAGTATAACCGGTCATCTCTGATGTCTTTAAGGGCTTCGCCCGTAGCTGAAATATGTTGTTGTTTTTAATTTTTTATAAAAAAAAATATTTCATAAAAAAATATTTATTTAATTTTTTTAGTTTAAAAATGTGTTCAGCAGATTTAGACAAAATTAATAATCATTTAGAAAATTTGATAGAGATTTTGGGTTCATCAAAATTTAGTACGACGTTAAAAATTATAACAACTACTTCATCACACACTTGTAATTTAGAACCCATTCTACATTTGGAACAAAATAAAAATTATCAAATTGCATTGACTAGTTTCTCTACATTTAACACTATTCAAAACGTTATCAAAGATGTGAATGATCAATTTAGATATTCTACTGATAAAGGCAAAACATGGAAAATACTAACTTTTCTTCCTGGTTCTTACGAAGTTGAAACAATATCAAATGAAATTAAGAGACATTTAGGTATATCATTTAAAGATAAGAAACAATTACATTTTGCAGTTGAACCGGCAGTTAATAAATTTTCTCTTACTTTAGACGAAAATCATCAAGTTGATTTTAATCATGATAGATCATTGTCAAAGCTATTAGGATTTAATAAACAAACCTATAGTCAAGGTTATCATTTAGGTGAGAAGATTCCAAAAATAACTGAAATAAATTCAATTGTTGTACATTGTGACATTATTGAAGGAGGATATATAAATGGTAAATTATCAAATTTAATATTCAGTTTTCCAGCTTTTACTGTACCCATTGGTTATAGATTAAATGTAATTCCACAAACATTAATATATTTTCCTATTACAAGAAAAACTATTAACAACATTGGCATTAGAATCACTGATGAGAAAGGACAAGAAATAAATTTTGGAGGTGAAGAGATTATGATAGATCTTTTGGTTCGGGAGGTATAAACTCCCACGCGAAGCTAGAGAAGTTTAATTTTCTTCTTCTTCTTTAAAAACAAAAATAAAATAAAAATAAATTTTTTTATTAAAAAATGAGTGAAGTGCTACCATTAAATAAAAAAAAACTTAAATTTAATCATCATCCAAATTTATCTAATAAAGTTTTGTCAGTTATTTGTGGAAGATCAGGATGTGGAAAAACATATCTATTATTTAAAATTTTAACGACTCCAAATTTTTTGGATTATAACAATCTTATAATTTATACAACAACGGCAGAACAACCCGTCTATCAATTTTTAAAATATGGATTTGAAAATAATCTTAAAAAAACAGCAATTGCTTCATTATTCAAAGAATATGAAAAATCTGAAGATGAAGAAGAAATAAGTTCGTGGTGTGAAGAAGCAGCAAAAAATAATCAGTTAGTAGAATCTAATAAAAATAACCATATAAAGATACAATTAATAGATGATAGTGGTAATATGCAAGATCCTAGTAAACTAGATAAAACAATGAAACATTGTGTAATTTTTGATGATTGTGTTAATGATAGAAATCAGTCAGTTCAGAGAAATTATTTCACAAGAGGTAGACATAATAACTGTAGTGTATTTTATTTAACACAAAGTATGTATTCATTAGACGGAAGTGTTATTAGAAAGAATGCAAATATATTTATACTATTTGAAATAAATGCAAGAAACTTAAGTGATTTGTTAAGAGATTTATGCGTAAGAAATAAAGATGAATTTAAACAATCGTGTAATAATGCTTGGTCAAAAGATTATGGCTTCATTACAATTAATATTGATAAAAAAATTCATGAAAGAGTTATCGAAAATATTTTCGCGGAGTGATAAAAATATACAAATATAGTGTTACAATATTTTTTTTTATTTTATGTATATATGAAATTTGTCTAAGAAATTAGAAAATTAAAAAGGTTCATTAGTTATTCCATCAGGTAAAATTTTTCTTTTATCATCAAATGGATCTAATGCTAATTTATGTTCTTCTTTTAAATACATTTTATGTTTCTTTGAATTAAGTCTATAATTACATGCTGTTTTTATTTCATTATTAAATAATACATTTTTATAATCTTGAAATGTTATTTGATTAGCCACTGATGCCTTTGAAATTCCTTTTAATGTTTTATGTGTTTTAATATTATTAGTTGTATCATAACAGTAACATTTAGATTTTAAAAATATAGCTTCTGTTATGAAATCTTCATTTCCTTCTAATTCATCTTTTACTTTACATAAATCAGAAGGATGAATGATATCTTTTATTTTATCTATTTCTTCATCAAGTGTAGAATTATACGGTATTGTTAATTCTAAGAAAACAGAATCGGTATCTGTAAAGTGTAATTTATAGTTTTTGCCATAAGCAGGTGCTAAATAATCATATATAAATCTATACATAAATAGTTTAGCTAATTCTAATATAGTGAAACCAATAAAATTAAACTTATCATGTTTTACGCTAATTCGACGTAAATGTACAGCACATAGTTCATCACTAAATCTAGTAGTTCTTTTATATGTAGGTTTCCTTGTTAAATTTTGAAACCTGTCTTTATCATAAACTATTTCAATATTTTGTCTATTACGCACATTTTCTAAAGTCTTACCATAAAATGCATTATTCATTAATTTGAAGAACACGTTTCCAAAATCATCTTTATTTCTTTTAGCTATTTTACGTTTTTCAATATTGAACTCTATATAATCTTTTAACCATTTAGATTTTTGATAAAATAGTTTTCGATGTATTTTGGTGAGAATCATTCCATGTTCTAAATACCAATCTAGCATTCTTCCTTCAACAACATACTTTCCTTTATTGCTTTGTGTTAACATAAGTTTTTTTGTTGGTCTGTATTTCTTAGGAATTAAAGATTTTTGATAATCTGAAAAATCTTTTATAATGGGAATTTTGTTTTCTGGACAGAAAGGATAATATTTTGTTGCTTCTTTTCTATAATCAGGGTATACTAAATCAACTTCATATATATAACCATGATTATAATTTCCATCATATGTTTTTTGATAATCTAGAATATTACACCATGACATTTCACCTGTTGGTAATTCTTGTATCATGCAAGAAGAATATAAGCTATTAAAATCATAATATAACAAATAGTTTTCTCTCATTCTCTTCAGCATTTTCACGTTCTACTCCTTCTCGTTTCGTTCGAAAAATTTCTAATATTTTTTCTTTTTCTTCTGGAGATAAAGGTTTCATTATTCCATATTCTTGTGGATTTACTTTCTTATTATAACATTTAACATATCTATTACCTAAAACTGATGAAACTCCACCTCTAATTCCAGATTCAAAAAATAATAATTTATCATATGTATTTTCTTTATAATGTTTAAGTTTAACACCAGTATGTTTTAATCCTGCTAGCCATGTTAAACCTGGTGTAGAATAACAATAACATGGATCTATTCCGTAATATTCTAAACACATATCACGAAAGTTTTCGAAAAGATCAGCTAGTATTAATACATCTATCTGTAGATATTTCATTGTATAATCATACATTGTTTTACAATTTAACTCTCTCCAATTTTTTTCAGCTTCTGCATAGTCTTCTTCAGATAATTGTGATTGTTTTAATGTTGATTTAAATTTATTTATTGGAGGAAGTTGTTTTTCTTCCATAATTTTATTCACAGAATTAAAATCAGTCTTCGACTGTGAACCACAGGTTTTATCTCCAGTTAAATATTCATACGGAAATATGCCTTTTAAAGGTTTTAAATTATATTTATTTAATATTTTACATTGTTCAGATTTCAAAGTTTTTCCCATAACATCTAATGAATAAGGAGTAAAAAATCTAAATGCATCTAAAATTCTAATGCAACCTAATTGCATTGAAAAATATTCTTCTTCTGTTTTACATAGTACATTTATTTGTTGTTGTTGTAATTTTTCAGATGAAAATAAATCTTTCATTACTAGATGGAAATCATATTTAGAACCATTGTAGAAATATAAAGGAACAAAGTTATATTTAAATTTATTAGCATTAAGATTACAAGAATTATGTGCTGCACCTCTATATAATCCATTTAGATGATCATGATCTTTTACTTTATCAATATATCTACCTCTGCCAGTTTTATATTTATTTGTAAAACCTTTTCCACAGTAATAACAATTTATTTCATCATAAAATTCTTTTCTTTCTTCATCCGTTAATGGTATCATTGGTATATTTGTTTCAAGCAATTGTGAAAAACGTCCTTGTAATTCTTCTACTTTCTTTGTAAACATTTCTGAACTATCTTCACCATAGTATTGTAAATATTCTGATTTAAATAATTCAGGATAATTTGAATGAATGTACATTCCCCAACATAATGGTTTTTGTTCAAATAAATATTTTTCTTTACTTTGTTCAGATGCACTTTTTTCATAATTAAAAACCGAAGGTTCTAGGGCTTGGCCCGTACCATTTTCAGAATTATAATTTTCAGAATCGGGTGAAGCCCTGGAACTTTCCGTTCGATTTTGTGTCATATTAACATTATATGCTTCAAAATCACAATAAATAGTAAAGGGTACTTTATTTTTAAAATACCATTTATTATATTCTAAATAATCATCTTTTGGAAATGTGTTTCTGACTGCTTCATTTTGTTGACAATTCTCCAAATGTCTATTCATTTCTTCTTTAGTTCTAAAACTTGTCATACATTGAAGACAAGGAAAATTTGTATTATCTGAAGTTTTTGTAAATATAGAAACATCTTTACACAATATAAAATGACCCTGATAATATAATATATTCGCTTGTGCTGGTTGTTTTGACTGTTCTAATTTTACAAATTCATCTTTATATATTTCATGTGTTTCATTAATTTCTTTTGTAATATTAAATGTATTTTGATGATAATTTTGATTTAATATTTGTAGCTGATAAATATATTCTTTATCATATTGTTCTTTATATTGTTGTAGACATTTTTTTAAACATTCATTTATTTTTTGATTGGTTTCATTTTCTTCATTATTTAATTCATTATTTTCTTCATTTAATTTTTGAATTGTTTCTATCTTATTTTGATATTTATGGTGATATTCTTGTAGTAACATTTTTGTTTGTTGTTGATAATCTATTTTACATTTTTGTAAACTTCTATTTAAATTTTCTAATTTTTGTTGATATTCTGAAGATAAAGATGAATATTTGTAATTATAATCATCAGTACGTCCTTTATAATTATTATGATTAATCAGTATTGGTGATAATGTTTTAACAAGTTCAAATTTTTCAGTACATATTATATTTCCTTGGTAAAAAATATTATGATGCATGTAATTTCCTCTATCATTATATACTATTTCTGATTGACATAAATTTTTATTATTCAAATAAAATTTTTTTGAATCTGAGTAAAGTGGAATAATTTTACCAATAGAAACATAATTCACATTTAATTCAAAAACATTTACTTCAATTAAATTTTTATTCTTTTTATGAAACTTTATTAACCTATTATAATCATATGGAAATTCATCTAAGCCATCAGAAAGATCAAATTCATTTATGTATTCTTCTTTATTATAATGACTTAGTCTTTCTTTATGATATTCTGCAGGATGTAAATGTGCTATAATACTCCACAGAAAACAATAATCATCTTCATTTTTTATGTTGATTATTTGTGGTGAACTGAAAGGCAAAGGAACATAACTACCACCAGTATTATTTTTATATTTATCAATTACTATTTTCTTAGATAGTATTTTAACAAATCTCCAACCAGATTCACGTAACTGGGCTTCAATTATACAATTTTCTAATTTAAGTATCATCGATTCAAATATGGGTTGTATATCATTTACATTATGAATTTCTTGTGAATTTGTAAAATGTCCTTGTATTATTTCTTCAGGAATTCCATCAGGTCCATTTTTTGTATAAAGTACTTCTACATTCATATAACATTTGAAAGATTTCTTAAATATATTATAAAAGTTGGTTAGAATATCAGAAAAAGTTTTATCGGTTTCATTATATTCAACGGGCGAAGCCCTGGAACCTTCGGTGCAAAAAGACTGATTAAATAAATATTTTATATTTGCTAAGGCTTCATCGGTTCGTTCAGCTTCATCAAATTCATCAGTATCGCTAAATAAATATCTTCCATCTGGTACGGGCGAAGCCCTAGAACCTTCGGTTTGTATGGTCTCATCTTCACTATTAAAAACTTTTTTATATTCCGAATGTGAATAATCATCAAACATTTTTTTAACTTTTATATCAGTAGGCAATGTTTCTAGATAGTTTTTATAACTATTTAATTTTAATATATTTCCTTCATCAACTCGTTCTACATTTTGTAAATGCAATTTACTATTTAAATGAGATTGATAACTTCTTTTTGTTTGCAACTTTTTTTTACATAAGTTACAATAAAACTTGGTATTTTCCATTTTTTTTATTTTTTTAGAGAAAATTTAAGAAAAAAATTTGTGTTTTAATTTTAGATATAAACATTCTAATATCAAGGACTTGAGTGTTATTTTATATTATTATATATTTCACATTCTTAAGTTATTTTATTTTCTTTATCACATTAAGTTTTATCATATTAAGTTTTATCATACTAAGTTTTATCTTATTAAGTTTCATCATATAACGTTTTATCAAAAGATAATTTAAATTTTTTGTCACTAACTATTGATTCATCATCATCATCATAAATTGTTTCTTCATCATCATCATAAATTGTTTCTTCATCATCATAAATTACACTTTTTGGTATAGGATGCCCTTCCATGATAGGATACCATTCTCTTATTGGAATATCTAACTCTAAATTACATTTTTTATCTGATAATAATATAATAGAGAAAAATATTGGTCTTTGATCTCTTTTGGAAAATTTAATAACACCACCATAATCTGAATCACTTTTAGTTTTTATTAAAGATGATAAAATTTTAAATTTATTAGATGTAAATCCTTATTTAAATTTTGTAGACCCGACACATAGTTGTCTAACAGTATCTTCAACTATACCATCATTATTATTTTCAATTGTAAGAAAATGAAATTTAGATAAATTTTTATAATTACTAATATTTTTATAATCTTTTTTACCATTTACACCTTTTTCAGATGTTACAGAATCATCATTATTATCATAATATTCTTTAAGATCGGGCAAAGCCCTAGAACCTTCGGTTCGTTTATTATGATTATGGTCATTGTTTATAGTATAAGGTGTAGTCCACATATAAATTTTCTCTTGTTGAGCTAAACCATTCATATAAGATTTTAACAAATTAATATTTAAGTTGGAATATAATCCTATGTACGTATCATCATCATATCTTTGCGGCATTTCTAATGTTTCTTGTTTATAAATTGTGTCTCTATAATTAACTTGACATAATAATTCTTTATTATGTTTTTTACTCTCTATATGAATGTTATATTGATTTTGATCGTCAACAAATAATCTAATTTTTTCTTTCGAAAAAGATTTTAATTTTTTAACTAATTCTTTAATATTGATATAATTAATAATTTTAGTTTCTATCCAATCAGTATTACTAATTGGTAACACTGCTCTAATAAATCCATAAACATTATTATGACCTATTATAACCATATTTTCTTTATTTAATTCCACATAAGCTACATCATTATATTTACTAACAATATCCATAAATTTAATAAATGGATCCCCCGGAAATAAACAATAATTAGTTTCTATAGAAGGTAAACCTTTAGTCTGTTCTCTAAATATTTCGGCTTGTAATAGAAATAAAATATTAACATCTATACATGGATTATTATTATTATTATTATCAAAACATTTATTTTCAAATCCCGTTGATCTCGTCGAATAAGAAGAACAGGATGATGCGGGCGAATATAATTTTTTTAAATTTGGATTTTCCATTTTTTTATTTTTATTAGAAAAAATTTTATTTTTTATTTTTATTAGAAAAAATTTTATTTTTTTATTGTTAAAAAATGATGTTACCAAATGTTGGTGGAGGTGCATATATCCCGAATAATCGTGAATTAGAAATAGAGATAGAAAATTATATCATGAAAACTGGAGACGTTTTATCTGGTCCATTGCATCTTTCTATTCTTCCACAACAAAATACAGAGTTAACAAATAAACAATATGTTGATACACAAATCAATGATTTAAAAGAAAAATATATAAACGATGTTTTGGTTCCACTGATGAATGAATTAAAGTTGCTTAAACTTAATGACAAATCATTAAACGAAAAATTATTAAAACTTGATAAAAAGGATAGAGAGCTAGAAGCAGATATAGCAAAACTTTTTAAAAAGATTTCTGAACAATCAAAAATTTTAATATTACTTTCTTTAAATTTAAAATCTGCTGTAATTAAAAATAAACATCAGATAAAAATGTTAGAAGAACAATTAGAAGATGAAATAGAAAAACTACCTGAAAGAATTTGAAAAAATTTAAAGCAGTTACAAACTACATTCCAAAAAAGTGTTGATGAATTAAGTTCTAAAATTACTCAACAAATGAAAAAGATGAATAGAATAATAAATGAAGTAAACTCACTTAATGAAAAAGTTGATAAAATGAAAACTCTTAAAATCAATTTAGAAAATGAATTAAAGAAAAATTTACAAGAAAACTCTAAAGAAAATAAAGAACAGTTAGATTCTGTTAAAAGACAATTAGATGTTCTTAAAATTAAGTTAAATGCACTTAAAACGGCGTTGAAGATTAATCAGCAGAAAATGCAAGTTAATAGAAAAGAAATTAAAGTACATCACACGCTGCTTGACGCAATAGATAAAGTGCAACAGTCAATTAATAAAGTTATCTCGAAGTTGTTGTTCATTCACAAACGTCAATCTTAACACGTAGATATTTTTCCCAAAAGTCAAATTTAATCCTAAAAAATGCCTATAATTTATAAACACAATCTTAAACAATTTGCTTCAAATCAAAAAATTGCTCATGAACCACGTATGAATCCGGTTTACCATTATGATAATAGAGAAACCGTCCAAAAAGAAGGAGATGGCATCTTTTCTGGTATTGGTAGTATCGTTAACTTAATTAAAAATAATAAAGATTTGATTACATCTGCTGCAAAAGGAGCAGCTGCTATAGGTAGTACAGCTAGTGCAATATCAAATGCTGTTAAATCACAAAACGAATTAAAACAACTAGAAGCTATTCGTAAACTCAAGAATGATTCTGAAGAACTAAAAAAATTAAAAAAACTTTCAGATGAAACAAAAAACAAAATTGCTAACATAGCTGTAGAGGGTGATAGTAAACATAATGAAAAAACAATTGAAGAAATAAGAGGTAATGGCGTGAGCAGCAACCTTCGGTCTAACCAGCAAAGCTGTAGCGGAGCTGGTCTAGCAAAATTCTAAAATTATATTTTAGTAAAAATTTTTTTCTATCTGTGAGAAAAACAAAAAGTCAAATTATTTTTTATAAAAATGTCTTCGCTTATCGAAAATAAATTTAGATTAGACGATCCTCCGTTCGTCAGTTATAATCAAAAAAAGAATGACTATATAAGAATTGCTATGAATCCCGGATCTTCCAGTAGAGTAAATACTGGAGGTGATTTAATTTTTGAAGTTGATAATCAGCAGAGTTATTTATATTTACCTGATTCATTTTTACACTGTGAATATTCTTTATATAGTGATGCTAATTTTACAACACCATTACCAGATACCGATAATATTACACTAGAAAATAATTTTTTTCCAAGATTATTTACACAAATGCGTTTAGATGTTGCAACTCAAAATATAGAAACAATAAGTGATTCCCCAGGTGTAATTGATACAATGCTTAGATTTGTAACAATTGGTGAAAATAATAAAAAGCATGAAATCGAAGGTTGGTTTCCTGATACTAATGATGGTATAATTGTTGATGATTTAACTCACGCTGGAACAGATGCCGCAGGAATTGCGAAAGATGTAGAAAATATTGCAAAACATTTAAATAAAACAAACAATACTGCATATAAAGAAAGACGTGAATTTAACAAGAAAAGTAAGCAAACAGTAAATTGGTCATTGTCTCCATTATTTGGATATTTAGATTATGATAAAATATCATATCAATTAAAATTTAAATTAATAATTCATCGCACAGCAAATAATGAATTAATCTTTTTTGGTAAGACTGGAAAAAAAGCATATTTAAAAATTGATAGGCTTGAATGGTGGATTAAGCATATTACTCCTAGTTTAGAAATTGAATCAGCTATTGCAAAAAGATTAAATACTAACAAACCAATTCCAGTTAATTTTCTAAAGAGAACTGCTAGTTCAGTAACTTTTTCCGAACAAAGATTTAACTGGCATTTTACTCGAACTTCGAATACTCCAAGATATTTATTACTAACATTTCAAAGAAATAATTCTCCAAGTTTTGATAAGTTCAATAATATTTTTCATATTAATACAATTCGAAGTTTACAAGTTTCATTAAATCAAACTCGATATCCAATTGATCCATTAAGATTCGATGATACCAATAATCAATTTATGGAAGGATATGATTCTTATAGAAATCTTTGTATAGAATTTGGAGTTGGACCACAATTAACTCCTGGAGATTGGAGACATTTATATCCAATTTTCTGTTTCGATTTAAGTGCACAATCTGAAGATATTATTAAAAATGGTTGTGATGTAACAATTAATATTGAAAAAAAAGATTCCACAACTTCATTGATGGCTTATGGTTTATTGCTAGAAGATACAAAATATTCTATTGAAGTTCTTAATGGAAAGATGGTTAGGATCGTCTAAAGCCTCTGAACAAAGTTCTATAGGTTAGTAACCTGAGGACCTTTGGTCCGATAGGCTAAAGCCCAAGACTTCGTCGTTTAATTAATTTAATTTTTTTGATAACTTCAAAATTTTGATATCTTAAAATTTTTTCATAACTAGAATAGATTAAAAATTCTTAACTTAAAATTTTTTTATTAAAAATGTCGCAAGCGAAAAGTAATATTAATAATAAAACTGTTGAATTAAAATTACGTAATATTGTTGACAAAAATACCCCTAAAACTATTACTATTAATAAAAAAAAGTATTACATAAGTAAACCAATGATAGAGAATATTCAATTACAAGAAGAAAAGAATGGCGGGATTCTCCCATTAATTCCACTAATAATAGGAGGCATAGCAGCTGCAGGAAGTGTTGCAGGTGGGACAGCTGGTATTGTCCAAGCAGTAAATAAAAATAAATCAGAGAAGGCAGCATTAGAAGAACAAAAACGTCATAACAGAGAGTTAGAGAAAGTTGCTAGGGGTGAAGGAGTAGTAGATAATTTTATTAGTAAATTAAAATTAGTTGATGAAGGAAAACGAGTTCTTAAAAATATTCTCCACAATGTTGATGATTTAATTGAAATTAAAGAAACTAAAGATGGTTCTGGAATATATCTAAGTCCTAGTATGATAAGGTAATAACCTCAGAACCTTTGGTTCTTTTCGGTAAAACTTTTATTTTATTTTATCTTTTAAAAGTTTTTTATCTTTAAAAATGGATTCCGCAAATTCCACAAATTCAGAAAATTTAATTAAAATAAAAATTGCTAATTTAGATTTATTAAATTATCTATTAAACAAAAATAAAAACTCAAACTGTCAGCATATTGGAGGTGACAAGAACAAAGTTCCACACCACTTCGGTGGTGACATACAAAAAACATTAGAAAACTTTCCTGGCTTTATTTGGAGTAAATATTCGAAAGAAAAACATCTTCCTGGTCATTCATATACCGGTCCAGGAACTCGATTAGATATAAGACTAGATGAGAATAATAATCCGAAACCAGGTGAAGAACCGATAAATAGAGTAGATGCCGCCGCTTACAGGCATGATTTAGCTTATCGAAATCATGATCTAAGTTCTCGTCATGCAGCTGATAAGAAGATGATTCAAGAATTAGATAGTATTCAGAATCCTACATTTAGAGAAAAAATTGAAAGAATGTTTGTTAAGAAAGCTCTACAAGCTAAAATATTATTCGGTCAGGGTTTAAATGAAAATCATAATTCAGACGTTTATGCATCTGAAATTCATAAAGAATATAGAAAGCCTAAATATTTATTAAAAGTAAAAGTATTTAATAAAGATGATATTTGGAGTGCTGATCTTATTCATATGCCGAATGAAAGGGACTACAAATACGCATTGACCGTTATAGATTTATATACACGATACGCTTGGGTAAAACCTTTAAAAAATAAAAGTGGTCTATCAGTTAAATATGCGTTTGAAGAAATCTTTAAAGAAAGTAATAGAAAGCCAAAAAAATTGTTTGTTGATAAAGGGTCGGAATTTTATAACCGAAACGTTCAGCCACTATTTGAAACTGTTTATTCAACTGAAAACGCTGGAAAAGCTGTAGTGATAGAAAGATTCAATCGGACGTTAAAAAATAAATTATTCAAGAAATTTACTGAGCAAAGAAATCAGAAATGGTTGAGGATATTACCAGGAATTGTGGAAGAGTACAATAATAAAGTTCATTCTGGTATTGAAGAAACTCCAAAGAATGCTTCTGACGACCCTGATTTGATACGAAAGAAAATATTCGAGAATAATAATTCGAATGAGAGTAATCCGAATTTGCAGAAACTTAAACCGAAATTTAAAATTGGAGATAGAGTTAGAATATTTAAATATAAGAATAAATTTGAAAAAGGCTTTGTTGGCTATTGGACTAAAGAAATATTTGAAGTTTGCAAAATAAATAAAACTTATCCGATTACTTATGAAATTAAAGATTTAGATAATGAGGATATCAGAGGTCGTTTTTATCAAAATGAATTACAGAAAACAGAGCTTTAACCGTTAGGTGGCGCTTTAGCTAGCTTCGCTTGAGTTATAGATTGTTTAACTCTAACATAATATCTAGAAATGGTACTCCTTCCTGTAATTTAAATAAAACATAAAGACATAATTGTCCACAATAAGTAGTGCCTGGTGTTTGAATTTGAAACGTATTGTATGTTCCCGTTCCAAGTAATTCTTTTACTTCATTTGTAGGGGGCAAACCGTATGAATCAAAATAATAGTTCTCAGCCTCCGGGCGGTCAAAATAATAGTTCTGCTGATGATTTTTAACGCCTGCTGACCAATGTACACCTTTTTCATCTGACGTATGAAGATTTGTTATGAAATTTACAGTTATTGATGGAACTTTGTTCCGGGAACTGAAGGTTCCTGTTGGCCTATTTTTTAGGAATTGTAATTCATCCCTCATCAATATGTGAAAATTCTTTATTCCCAATTGATTAGCAATCTTATTTAATTCGAAATTCGTTGTTGTCTGTGTTCCATATAATTTCAAAAACTCATTTATGTTGCTCATTTTATAATAAAAAAATTTCTTAAGGGTCCCCTAGAAGTCAGAAGGGGGGGTATTGATTTAAAACTGTTCTCTAATGATGTCTTTCCTTACTACTTAGTCAGAAGGGGGTATTGATTTAAAACATTTTTATAATGATGACTTTCCTTACTACTTGGGGGGGGCATTGATTTAAAACTGGTCTCTAATGATGTCTTTCTTTACTACTTATTTAATTTTGAAATGATTTAATTTAATCTAAATTTAAACGTTACATTGTTGCATTGTAGCAGTAGAGTTGGTGTTTCGCTCATCTTTTATCAATAGTAATTCATTACTCATCAATATGTGAAAATTCTTTATTCCCAATTGCTTAGCAATCTCATTTAAATCGAAATTTAATGTGGTTTTGTTTGCTGTATATTTTTTGGAAGTCTCTGATGTTTCTCATTTTTATAGAAGATACAATGTTTCTATTATATTCCCGTAAATGAGAAATTAAAAACAACACATGGATATTTCAATTTGGTTACATCCACTTTGCATACATTCAATTTGGATACATTGAAATACATGTAAATTTGTCCACGCGAGGACAAGGTTTCATTGGATGAGAGAAAAATGACGTCATATAACAACATAATGAAAATGATTGAAAACAGGAAATAACATTGCATTTAAAACAGGAAATAACATTGCATTTAAAACAGGAAATAACATTGCATTTAAAACAGGAAATAACATTGCATATAACAACATAATGAAAATGATTGAAAACAGGAAATAACATTGCATTTAAAACCGGAAATAACATTGCATATAAGATACAATTTTTCTAAACAATAGGATTTCTGTCCACGCGAGGACAAGGTTTCATTGGTTGAAACACTCTATTGTATTTACATGTGCAAGAGGAAATAACATTGCATATAAAACAGGAAATAACATTGCATATAAAACCGACAGATACAAGTTTTCTAAACAATGGGATTTCTGTCCACGCGAGGACAAGGTTTCATTGGATGAGAGAAAAATGACGTCATATAACAACATAATGAAAATGATTGAAAACAGAAGGGCTGAATAATCAATTATTCCAAAAACACTCATCTTGTGAAAGACACTGCTCCAAGATTGAAAGATTAGTTTTTAACAGTCGTATAGGAAGCGAGACTCTACAAAGAGTCTGATATTTATCTGCCAGTTTTGCCAACTTCATTGCGAAACTCAATTCAGTTCGTGAAAAGTTAATATTGTGATGTTTTAAGAGATATGTGAAATCTGCTTTATTATTCTCACACAAGGATAATATATGATTTGCGTGTTTTCCAATAAAAATTTTACATGTGACACTCAAAAGATGGCTTTGTTTTTCGTATTTCAAGTGTTGTTTCAAAGAATTCACTGTCGTTGAAATGTCCCCCGCCGGTTCTGTAAAATATTCCACTGATTCGATGAATGTATGACGTTCAACAACACTTTCCTTCAACTGTTTTGTAAATGTTTCGATTCTGAAGGGAAGTGCTGCTTCCTTCTTTGCTCTGGCTGCGATTTTATGTTGCTCTTTGTATGCTTTTCGAGCAGAACGTATAGCGTCAGGATTGAAGAGTAGAGGCGCTTTCTTCACTTGCTGGTCTATATACGAAAAGTATTCAGAATGTTTCTCCGATGGAATGAACAAATCCGCAATATTTTTGAAGAACTCTGGAAGTACCGTTGCTATGTTGGCTTGTTGTTCAACGACTGCTTGACTCATGATTGACCGATAAATTAGTACAAATCACTATGTTCAAAATATAAGAATAACGTAATTAAAGATAGCGGAACGATGAGAGCAAGCAGATGATAAGTGTTAATTGAAATAATATCACAACAATCTGAGCACACGATACAATGACAGACGAGAGAGATAAATGAAAACAGTACAGCTGGCAGATATCTTAACGTCATACGGATGTGCTGACGCACTAACAAGAATTAAAACAACTCGCCTAACGTACAATTAAAATGTCATTGTTTCACAGAGTAGTAGCAGCTGTTTGTTCTTTCATACATTGTTTCCTTTCAAATGTTTGAGTTGGAGGACACAGCTCCTTACACTGAAATGCATTTTATTCATAAATGCGAGAAGCAGATGTTCTCTACAATTGAATGACAATTGTAAAAGTACCTAAACTTATTGTTAAGAATATGTCAATTCCTTCAAATATTTTTAGTCACATGATATATTTTAAAAACCTGAAAAATGGATTTAAAAGACGTTTTTAAAAATACTAATTTTCAGTGTCCTGGAACGGTCATGATTTAAGTGGTGAAAATTGTAATTCTCAAATTTGAGATTCTTAATTTTTCTGATTTTTTCGGTGTCCGGTTTTAGATGACCTTGAACGGTCATGATTTTCAAAGTAAAAAATGATCTTAATCACAAATTTGAGATTCTTAACTTTTATGATTTTCGGTGTCCTGGAACGGTCATAATTTTGGCGGGGGTGAAAATTGTAATTCTCAAATTTTGAGATTTTGAAAAATTTGAAAAATTGGGTATTTTTAAAAACGCCCAAATTTGTGAATTTAGGTCTTCATAACCTGAAAAAGGGTTCAAATTCATGAATTTATGTCGTTTTTAAAAAGTACCATTTTTGAAAAATGGTACTTTTTGAATGGACTAAATTCATGTATTTAGGTCTTAAAAACCTGAAAAAGGGTTCAAATTCATGAATTTATGTCGTTTTTAAAGATACTATTTTTTTGAATTTTAGGTGTCCTGGAACGGTCTTTTGCCCATTACTGAGCACCACCTTCCCATATTTGATGGTTGCTCTTTTTGCCATCTTTGTTCAGAATCTTGAGTTGATCCCGAAGATGCTTGTTCCTCTTTTGCTGATCAAATGTCAAGTCTGGATTTATAAAGACATTTTTGTTCAAAGAATTTTGACGTAATGTTTTTGAATTTTTCAGAATTTCATTTCGTTTATTCAGAGTGGGACATTTAACCCTAAGCAACCGTGGACCATTCGCTGTGAATTTACCTAAACGACTGATTTCAGATATGTCATTGGAATTAACCCGGATAGCGTTTAGTAATTTCTTAACACTTTCAATATCGTGGTTTTCCCTCGCAGCAATATCCCCATCCTGTGCCTCAAATAGCCCCGAAATAACAACAAATTTCCGTTTCCTGTGCCTCATTTCCATTTCATGCATCATACTTTCACCGTCATGGCCGCCTAGATAAGTCGAATCAGTTGCTATCTGGAGAACTTCTTGTTTTAATTTGTCTTGTTCTTGTTGACAACGGGTAACTTCTGATTCAACCTTATCCATTCTGCTACATAACCGTCGAATACTGTCGTCGATTCTCTGCACTTGTGCTGTAATAGAGGCTAGAGCCTCTTGTTTGGCGTCTTGTATCTATTGATTTACGTCCATCACTGATATGTAATTCGAAGATTCGATAGAACTTTCAGAGTTGTTCACACCATTGTTATGCCTTCGTGATCGATGACGCTGAGGCGGTGACATTTCCGCGACAAAAAATTCACCTTAGCGGGAATAGAACCGCAAACCTTGCAACTAGCAGTCCGGTATGCAACCACAAGACCACCACACACTTGCAAAATGTGTCCCTGCAACCGCAAGTTAAAGTAAGCTCAGATCGACAAAGGACAAAATTGACCTTGACACTATTTGACGATCACGCCAGCTTAACAGATACAACACCCAGAATACCACTCCACAAAAAGAAGAGGAAGAGCACAAAATGGGATATTGAAATCGAACGAAGCGACGCGATGAGCAATAGATCCGATCGATGGATCTATGCAGATTATGAACTACTCTGATATCTTCCAAGATGTCTTTTGTTCTATCGCTGTCAACTTTCGGGAAGCATATATACCCTTGAAAGTTGTAAAGAACATAGTAAAAACAGAATTGAAAGATGGCATCAATATGTCAAATATTCAGACCGGTTATTCCAATGCTTTCAAGTATTTCAAAAGAACCCTATTTATTTAAACATTGGATATTCCTATAATCGAAAATTATCAAGGATACCATCCAATTTTGCTAAAAGTGTATATATTAGTCATAAGCAGTATGATATGCAGCAAACGTAATAACACAAATTAGTTCTTGCGATGAGACAAAAATTGTCTGATAAGCAGGAAATTTATATGATAATACGTAGCATCAGCCAAAATACTGATTTGGCTGATAAATTGTCTGACAAGTGGCTGTTTACAGTTTACAGTGTAGCCGGTAAAGGAGTGACAGAGTAAGATAAAGTTGGACCGTATAAAGAAGTAACCACTAAGACACCAAGTCATAGCACAATATTTCTTCAAATTTGTTTCAAACATCTCTTGACGCTTGTCATTCCATGCTCCAGAGAGCTTCAATTGTCGATAGCTTCTTGTAGCATGACAGAATTAATCTTTTAAATATTTTAGAGATGAAATAGACTCACTCTCGCTTTATTGTGCTAATGAAACAATCTCGATACACAATGTAGCCTCACTAATATATATGACATAATAGCAAATATAAGCCACTGATTTCGCATCGGCAAATTTACCGGCTTCATGGTGCATGTTTATGATGCTTCCATTCTATCGATTTCAGTGTGAGTCTGACTCTACAAGGAATATTTGACTACAATAAAGCGAATTAATAGGTGCAGAATGTATTGAAATTATTCTTCATTGAATCTTCATTAAATCTTCATTGAAGACAAATGAGCAGTTTTCAAATTTTAAGATACAGAGATGGGAAGTTTTTAATCTTTGAATATTACGTAGTCTTCGATTAAGCTTGTCGAAAATTTGCAGAATAACGAATTGCCACATTTCTGGAGAATCTTTTGAGTATCTCTCCATGAAACCGCTTATTATCTGAAAGTCATCTTCTTTCTTTGAAGTCTTATTTGCTCAAATGTTAGGTTCTTAGATATACAAGACACGCAGATAGGGAGAACCAGCTTCCACCATTCCATAAACATATGCTTAAACTGTAGACCGTGCGCAAATCAGTCTGGTCATTATCAAGCTGTACTTAAACGTGGCGTCTTCTGAACCCACTTCAGTGCCATAAAAACCAACTCAGGAAGCACGTAGAACCCAAAATTTGTGACCTAAAAGAGTTTTAACTTTAAATTTTTTTCAAGTAGGGTAGAATTTTTATACCGTAGGATTTACGTTTTGATTCATTATTTTTAATTAGGAAATTTCTAAATGTCATTTACAATGATTATTATTCCAAGATTGATAATTCTACGAACCGACCAGTGGGCCGAGCCAAGAACTACTGAATATTATTGACTAGATTAAAAATTATATTGAGTAATATTATTGACATTCCGTTGTGGACCCTTCCGTGATTTGGAAACCCTTCAGAGTACAATATCTGCTCACCGTTCTGTTTATCAAGATCCTTTCAAAATATTGGCATGCCATACAGTACACTGTAAATCGATGGATACTAAAATTACATACAAACACATGCCAAATGCTCATACAATTTGAAACTAACATCTGATACGAGATTCTCGCATGTTTACAGAGATCTGGTATGTTTTTCATACGAATTCTCACTTACTTTCGTATGTGATTGGTATGTAGCGATACGAACTATTCTATCTGTGATTGGCTGTTTTACAATTAAATACTAATTGTTATGTTTTATATACGAGACCCGATGCAAATTCGTCCTCATTGGTATGTGTTTAGTATGAAGAGCTTTGAGTCACATGGCAAAAATTAAGTTATATTACATACTACTGTCAAATAAAATTTTTCCAGTAATACCAGTCGTGAATATTTCTTTGTGAAAGTGTGGTATTTAACTAGATTGGAATTATTGTTAGAGTAAAGCCGCATGTCATCGTTGCTACTTGTCTTCTGGCATTCACAAGACTCATAATTAGCTGATTTCCATGAACTAAGTTGATAAATATCATTTCAATAAAACGCTAATTTTCGAGCAACCATGTTGACTTATATATCTCAAACATAAGTATTTTTGCGTTCATGAATTATAATGTGTTTTTATTTCGGATTGATAATATGCTTAGTTCCAAAATTACATAACGCATAATTGTTGATGGTTGAATATTTATTGGTTATTCATGAAATGCCTTAGACTTACATGTATTGAAATCGAATTCAGTATTGTAAGTTCGACTATTAAATGTCATTATCTTACTACTTACAAAACAGTAGTAACATTAATGTGATCTTTATTGACAAAAGGGCATAAAACAACATATATTAGAAATCATTGATGCTTTCCTTTAACATTGTGCTGGTATGTCTTTAGTATGCAAAGCATACCACATTTGAAAAAGCATATGAAAAGCATACAAATATATACCAAGAGAATACAGAATTATATCAAAAACTATTTTGGCATGCATCCTTCGTATGTGATTGGTATTGAGCAATTTACAGTGTACATTCATTTATCAAATTACTGTTAGCGTATAAGGTCGAAAAGCTTACTTCCAGAGTAAGGTCATGAAATTTTTAAAATGTTGACAAATTTCTAACATGAATTCTTTGCAGAATTTTGCTTGGAAATCAAAATAATGCTACCGAATCAACAACATGCGCATGTGACGCTCTCAGCATGAACGTAAATAGAATTTATTCGTCTGTTTTAGCCAATTAACAAGCTGAATCCTCTTACACAGCATCGTAACTTGATAAAATAAACTTGACCATATGCTTACGATTTGTAATGCTTCCTCGTTAACAATCGTAAACATATTTTTCAACAACATCTCCAAAGCGCAGAACATGTTTCCACATGTGCAATATTGTAACTTTTTTCAGAATATCTAGACTCCAAATGGTGACGAGTATAAACAGATTTTATTGGGAGCGTATGAAGAAAACAGGTGTCAGATATCGGCATATTGTCAGTCACTGTTGTAAAAAGGGAAAACAATATATTGTGCATGTATGACATGAAAGTGGATGATATGACGCAGCTTCCATTCGATGAAATGCTATTCGAATTCACAAGTGATTAACTGCGGTTTCAATATCACACCAAATTCTTAGTGACCGGTTAATTGGGATCGTCAATTCATATTGGC
Source organism: Prostheceraeus crozeri (assembly GCA_907163375.1). Lineage (NCBI taxonomy): Eukaryota > Metazoa > Platyhelminthes > Polycladida > Euryleptidae > Prostheceraeus > Prostheceraeus crozeri. Next base: position 536,225 of record CAJQUW010000885.1, on the reverse strand, counting down.
ACGTAGTGTGTATAATGGGCGCAAGTTTTGCTCCCAAGTTTTTCTCAATAACTTGATCAATCGCTATTCATTTCATTCATTTGTCATCAATAACCTTCGTCATACCAAGGGGTAAACTTTGAAATCACTACATCGAAGTACATCCATATCTTAAAAAGTAAAAAATATATTCCAATTCTGCAAGTGAATTTGAGTTTTTCAGTATTATTCGCCCGTTTATATTTTAGGTCATACTTACATTTAAAAAGATATTTGGTGGTCAACAAAACAAGATCCCTATGCGTGCATCAGAAGTGAAGTCGACAAGTTAAGTAGGGCTATCAAGTCAATATCATGACAAGATAGGAGAGGAAGCACAATTCATACCGAAGCATGTGTTGTTTCAGGGGATCAAAGTAGGCATTCTCTAAGAATTGCGCAACCAGTCGATGGCCAATGAGACACCTCCAATATCTGTTGCATTTTGGAGGAAAATATGATGGGACAGACACTCTGAATGGTCAATACGACGTATAAAAATCTCCAAAAACCATTCGGACAGGAATTCGCAAGGATATGCATATGTCTCAAAAAGCAGTCGAAGAGGTATGCTGAATCGCACGGCTTGACTGAAGAGATCCAATACAACATCAGAAATATAGCAGTCAGGTGACCATGAATTGAATGCTTCGCAGTGAACAATAAAAGTCAGATGTACTGGATGAAAACTTGCCGGAAGGACATGCAATGTCACAAATCATTGGTGCCAATCACATAATCAGATTGTTTATTCTTTCAGTTTACTGGAAGTGAAGTCTAATTCAAAACGATAGCAGATGCTGTAACTTAGTAAGTTGGCAAAAAGGAATTCTTTATACTTTACAGAGATAGGAGAGACAGTCGTGCGTCATGCGCGGATTACTGTGAATTCCATCAAAGTGCTTCGATTGCCACGATTCCTTCAGATTCAAAGAATTCAGATCATTGTGCACAAGGCTTCCTATAGACCTAATGTTGGTCCTTCCGATCATTATTTAAAAAAATAGCAGGGGCACGTTATTTGGTTCACTTGATGATTTCACAATCCTCTTCTCTGCATTCATCAGTGCACAGACTGACTATAGCCAGACAGCAATGTGTGCTCTAGTGTGTACGAAGTGATATCACAGCACGCACGTCACTCACTCAGTAGCAGGCGATGTACGAATTATTCATTTGAGAAACAATGAATAAGCAAGTTGTCTAAATCTGTGATGTGCCACTTTGATGTTAAGGACTGATACGATGCTTCCACTCTAGAAGTCGAATCCGCGCACAGATAAATCTACTTCTGTGTTGTCAAGTATGCAATTCTCCAGTATGCTGAAAGCATTCGACCATCGTAGGATTTTTGAATGAATTTTACAGCTTTTCCGTGCGGGAGGCTAATCGTATTTATGAGCAAAAAGCAAATCTCCCTTTGCTTGACGCAAATTTTAAAAGCAATTAACATGCCCGACGCGTTTCATCCTGATTGACAGCATCGAGGAATCTCAGAGATTCTTTGATTTAAAGCCATTGATACTATCAGTTTGGAGGAAGTGTGTCGGGCAAGTTTCTAATTTTTTAAAACCAGACTGCTTACCTATAACCATGGAGGTAATCTGTTTATCTGAAGCTGACTAGAATGGAAATTGACTCAAGGTCGCGGCACATCCGGGGAACTAAGTTGGAGCATGAATGACCAATGAAAAGCTTAGATTTACTCATATGACTGATTCTAACCCAATGATGTAGACGTTGACAAGTGCATCCAAGTGATAATGCGTGCGATTCATGTGCCGCTATTGTGTATTGCATGAAGCTTTAAAACCAAGGTCACCAGATTTCTAGCAGCTTACTTTCTACGTATTATGCAACTTTTGACAGAAGGATAATATATTTGGCACAACAGTTTTGGCGTGAGAGTTATTTTAAAATTTGAATGTTTGTGATATTTTGGCTGATTTTGGTATATATTCACTTCTAATGTATATTGCGTCATCAATTCCTGATGAAATAAGTTGAGATTACATAAAGGATTCTTCCCATTAAGATAGAGATATTCACAAATGCAAAATCTTTGAATTTGAAATTATCCAGTTATCATGCAAGTATGCTTAAAATTCAAATTTCAAATATGATTTTTTATCATTTTTGTACTTTTTAGCTCTGCTTTTAATCAGCAATTATTGAAATGCTTCAGAATCATATTGCATTTAGCCTGAGTGTCTCACTAAAAGTTTACCCGATTGGGTTGCCTCTTCACCTACAGAAACTAAATACTGAAATGTGCAATTTTAGTGATATTTGAGTTGAACTAAAAGTTTAAAGTATTTGACCTTTCACCTCATCTAACACAATGATGTAATATCTGAGCGATTAGCAATCATCGTTTTATTAACCGCTATAACAACCACTATAACCAGATCTTTCGATTAGTGTATGATTTATTAGTTTTTGTTCTCATTTTCCATTTCAAATAGTGATCAAATGGAAATTTGCTAAAAATTGGCGTTTTAAATCTTTGACCATCATCTCAGCCAAGGGATGACTTTAGAAATAAAGCTAATGCTGTTTTTCCGAATCCCCTTTCAATGTCTATTCGATTGATGTGTGGTTTGTCAAAATTGCTGCAATAGTTTGGACGATCGCGGTAGCGAAATTCGCCCCTTCCCAGTGGGGTGCGTTCGGAAAAGCAACCTGTGGGGCGAGGGTTAACTTCCATTCTGGAGGTTTTGTTGTTGTCAATTTCTGTGCCCAATACAACGGGGAACAATTTGATACTTTTAAGTCGAAACTGTGCAAATCAATAATTTGAAATATATGTATTTTTCATTATATTCCAATCGATTATGCACCGAAAGGTCTGTCAGCTGATTTGCACCTAATTTGATAAACTATGCGTTTCTGTTCAATCAATTGATATTTTTTTTCATTCCTTCATAACATAGGTATTGTTTGAAATTATCGGCCTTCGATTATTAGTAATATAGTAATATAATATTATTAAATTGCACTTCATACGGAGGGCAGTTTGCTGATCTCTCCTCGCAATATAGTTGAAGCGAAGTTTTTAGACGCATAAATTGCGAGTTCAGCAAGCTGAGCTCGACATTGATATGGCAAGGATTGAAGTTTAGAGAACCTTTAATTGAAGTTTAGATTTAACCTCATATTTCGCTACTCAACTTTGGTCGTTGGTTTCAGCCTAGCTCTGTACGGATGAGATGTGAACGACTCCGAAGTTTCAATTGAGGCATAAATCCTTGACTGAGTGAATCAGTTGTATCACATCTAAGTTTCGCAATCAGCTTCAGCAGGATAATAGAAAAAGCAATTTATTCATTTTTATCTACTAGGAACTGATCGCGCAGCGTCGCTTTAATAATTCTTGTTTACTCAGTCGAAGATTTACACCTAAAACCAAAATTAGCATGAATATCCGACTGATGACACTCGCTGTTAAAAGTTTATGAACAGTCTCACGAGACACTGTTAATGTCTGTCAGTTAAAGTTTAATGCGCTGTTTGAAGATCACCCACCTCATTCTGTAACGTCTTATCGGTAGTAATTGGAAGTGTTTTGTTTTATAATTTAAGCTTTATTTTTAGACTACAATTTGGAGCCGTCAACGTAGCTTGGGGAACAGATTCTTATTCAAGATAAGTCGAGTCAAGTTTATCTTTATATCATCATTGTTGATATAATTTCTGACAGGCCATTAAAGGTGTCACGTTGCCAAGATATCGTTCAACAAGAAGAGATTGATATCCGCTTTTTAATATCACACTAACATGCAAAGATTCCATCAAAACAATTCAAAACAATTACTCAGACTGTGATTTCCTTCTCTTCGATTCTGATGTCTCATAACGACATAATCTGCACAATTGATGAATAAAGAGAAGGCTTTGATAAGCTTGATGCATGCGTTCGTCTAGAGTAGGTCCACCTAGTTTCTACACTTCTCTTTCTCGAAAGTTGTCGATGACTGATGAGGACTCAAAACTCCGCGAACTCTTTTCTCTCTCTAAATGGATTATCTCTCTGCCCGTGTGGTTGCGATCATGAAATATAAAAATAATTAAAAATAAAAATAATAGAGATTCAATTCATTTAACTCCGAATTCAGAGAATATAAGTGTAGGACTACAGCACACATGCATCATGCATATCTTCCTCTTCCATTCAGTAATCTAAAATCGATCAAGTGATTTCATATAATTCTAACAGGTTCTCTGGACTAAGATTTATTCGCGTTTTTTTATGTTTGATTTTAAACATTTTACAAGTGAAACTCTCATCCATGTTCACCTTATGCGCATTCTCAGAGACCTACATGTAACTCTTTACCTGCGTTCATAGATCTTGTCAACTTGCGCTTTGCGATGATAATTCATGGATGCCCGCATGATCTTGCTTAGATCTACATCGATTTTCATGATGTGAGCAGGCAAGCACTCAAACCCAACAACCTATTATAACAAAGGAAACCGACATGGACAATGGAAGACAATAGAACGTCGTGGATTTGTGCATTCTTGACAACGGTATCCAATCATAGCGGCTTCCAGTGGTTGACAATAGGAAGTTACCGGCAGCTTATCAGTGTGCTGTGTAAAATATTCACAATTACTTTTATTATTATTATTCAATAAAAGTTTTACAAAGGTGGCATTTTGCCATACAAAGGTTTCAAGGTCACTGCACAATGGTACGAAATACTAAAATATAGCTGAAATAGGATACAATAATTATAAATATTTGGTGAGAAGAAAAGATTTAAGAGAGGATTTGAAGGATTTGAGAGACTTCTGGGAGGTTACGAATGCAGGTAACGAGTTCCATAAGCGCGAGGCAGTGGTCGAGAACGAGCGATCGCCCAGAGTGGGACGCCGCGAGAAGGGCGTAACTGGAGAGGAGGATTTGGTAGAGCGAAGGCGACAGCAACCGGGGAGAGAAATGGTATCACTTTCATTTCTCTTTGAATATAAAAGCATTTTGATGAAATAACTTACAACAAATCGCCATGCGGCAAGAGTCTGTAACTGCTGTATGTTTCAGTAACTTTCTTCTTTTGAAGATCCAGCAATCGGCGCAGAACCGAGCAGCTGAAATTGCCATCAGCAAATAGCTGTCGTCCATTCTAGTCTCAGTAATTTAAACAAAACGAAAAATCGGATTTCTATGGGTTCACTGCACCCTTCAAACATAGAGAGCTCTTCCAGATTGGAGGAATAGAAGATTGCTATGACATCGAGCATCGTCCATCAGCACAAATCATCTTCTAACAAAAAGTAAAGAGCTACTCTGTACACTGTAAACTGTAGAGTACAAAAGCTGGTCGATTTTGACTGCGAAACCGATGTACAAAACGAGAATAACAAAATGTACGAAAGCACTATTGTTCGTGTTCATACACTACGAAAGGGATTGTCTTTCCTTTTGGATGATAAAGATAATCCAATTGAAAAGCCAATCGCTTTCGTAGTGCTTTCGTACATTTTATTGTTCTTGTTTGGTGCATCGCTTTCGTAAGTAGCTTTGGTATCGCACAGTTTGCAGTGTAGAGGAAATAGGCATTTCATTAATTTTTGATAATAAAGCCAAAAGTCGGATTTCAATGCAAAATCTCGTCGCATTTCTTTATCTTGAAGTGCAGACCCGACGCGGCTTCAATTCCGGTATGAATATCATTCTTTTTAGGATCACTGACTGCTGTAAATGCGTGAGAATCAGCAAACTGTAGACAGTGAATCTGCATCGCTTCGACCAATTCTACAGTTAAAAATTTGAAATTTGAGTGTTAGACTATTTGATATCGAAAGCCTCGCGGTTCAAGCTTATTCCAAGTTGATCGAATTCGATTTCCCTCTTGCAATTTCAGCAGTCCGATCTATTGTATTTTCTTTCCATGACTTTGGCAAAACGTGATAGCTTCACGCAGCCTGACCCTTTACATTATTAATCATTCTCGGCAAACATCAACAAAATTCTATCGATTTCGAACATTCTTTTAGGATTTGAGACATACATCGATTCAATGTCTTTTAATCAAAGAGATTGATTAACTTTCTTCAGTGAATTCAGCATCGAGGAGTCCTCCTCCTCTTCATTCTGCCTCTGATCAAGCCGCTAATGTTTAATTATTCATTCAATAGACAAAGTCCATTTTTTGTGTAAATACAGAAATTGGTAACATCAGATCAATGCCTTTGCTTTCTGCAAGAACAAGTAGTAAATAAAGGGCATCGTAGAAATCGACAATAAAGGAAAAATGAAAAATGAAAGATCCTCTTGAATTCATTTCACGCTCTGTTGACTTTCATGAATCTGACAAGTAAATCTAATAGGCAATTTTCTGCTTTGATTCTGACCCCATGAAACGCTTCTGTGATATTCCAAACTGACCAATAATTATCACGATTTGATGATGTGTTTGACAGAATTCTAACGTCTCGGAGTGCAGGAATGAACTGTTCGTACTGAGGATAGAATAGGAAAGATCAAGTTCATTTCCATTCACTTTTGAGGTTGTGAGAATCAAAAAATTGCAGTTTTATTATTAGGAAACTTATTGATTCAAATTAAAGGGATGCTGAAGCTAAAGTGAGGACGCCCATCTTCCTACACACATGCGCACGAATAGCGTAAATGATAAGCATTCTTAATCGTAATGCAGCCATTTAAGTGTAAATTATGGAATTCGAATATATTTCTAGTGTCAGAAAAATAAAAACTCTTAAGAGTCCTAAAGGTGTACTCAGTTCAATTTTTTGCGTTAGTCTGTATCGATACTGGAACATCATATAAGTTGATTTAGCGCCGTCGATTGGCAGCTCGAGGAGGCGCAGTTCTCTCGCTACGCGTCGAACAATTATTGGTGATGACGTCAGCTGTGATAAGATGACAATAAGGGACGGCAGCCATATACACAGCGCTGGCTGCGGCATTGAGATCTAAGCGGTCTCAGTAAAGTTGCGCTTGCTCTGAACATTTTTCTGATAGCGACTGGACATTAAACAGGAAGTGCGATTTGTTCAAAAGGGTTATGTGAAGCAAAACACAGTATTTCTTAGTAGAGCTTCACCGATGTTGAACCAGAAGCGAAAAGGGCTGGCCGTAAAGATTCTTCAACTGAGAGAATGTCGCGCATTAGAAAAATTGCATGTCATGAATAATTGAACATGCACGTTTTTGTGCAATCGCAGATGCTAGCATGAAAGCTGATAGTTGGGTTCCGTCATTTGTTAAAAATAATTGCGTTTCAAATAGCTTTGAATACGTCAAAGAACGTTGTTCTAACGAAACCAATACGGAAGCTTGTGCAAATACTCTACAAAACTTTGGCCTAGATAGCATTGATTAGGTGCGTTTTGCTAACGCATACTTTAAAGGAGTAAATGTCCGAATCGATTTGACATATGAAATGAATATTATTTGTACATGTACAACCAAATATTAAAGCTGATTTTAACTGCGACTATCTTACTCAGACTATTTCTTGTCGTTAAAGTATTCGGTCCTCTTTGGGATCTTCGAAACTAAAATTTCAAGCTCTTTGGAGCAGTAGAATAATGGGGGCATTTTTTTCGACGGTGGTGACTTTTTTAATTTGAATTTATCACATTGCAAAGCACATTTTAAAATTGATCCTTTTGCTTTATTCACTAATAGCCGTCCAGATGGAGGAGTAACGTTCATATTTTTCTGCAATAGTCAACACTCAGGGTTGCATCTAGATACATGTAGATACATGTGGATACATCTTGGAACATAGATACATGTAGCTTTGAATGAGATTGGTGAACACACCACTCACTAGCATCATTCCCGCTTGCTTTTACTTGCATAAGTAGTATAAGAAGATCATCGTAATTTTGATATTCAGCTTAATTCAGGTCTGATGTGACAAAAATCACCTCCATTAATTGCTAAAGGTTCCCGATACGCTTCGTTCATTGACAGTGTCATGGGGTTTCGGCAAGAATTCCAGAGGAGTCTATGTAGAAAAAGGATGTTAATTCTCAACAATAATTAAGGTCCATTCATACTTGGCACATAGAAATTGATAACAATAAAGCTTCTAGAGTGGGAGCAAAGCTTACACTAGTGGTACGTACATAAATCCCACGCATTTTCACTTAGATACACTCATCAACAGCTGTACCATTGGGCTAGAATCAGTCTCATGTGTATTTCTAAGCTTTTCATTGGTCATTCATGCCCCAACTTAGTTCCCCCGGATGTGCCGCGACCTTGAATCAATTTCCATTCTAGTCAACTTCAGATAAACAGTCTGTTTCTATGATTTGGCATGATCTGCGCAATACAGCATGCTTCAGCCATTTTCTAGGATCTATGGAATTCTACAGAAGTCCCTTCTGCTTGTACAGAGGGGAACTTTGCATCTTGTAATGCTAATGAAAGGCCTAATCTGCTGACATAATGTCATCATAGCCATTGAAACATGGGCAGTCAGTTCAACAATAAACATATGTGTCAAAATGTGCATGTATAATTTCATTTACTGTCAGCAGTTGGATCACACAACGAGGAAGTACAGACGATGTCAGGTTCTTCAGAGATGTTTGTGAATGTTTTTCTATGCGCCTGCCATCTTTCTCAATAAAGATCCAAATTTCTGCACAATGTTCTAGATTCTTCGAATCTGAAGGAATTGTGGTGATTTGAGCATTTTAAAGGAATTCGCATCAGCTAGAAATCGATGAATGACTATTTGCGCCATTCGACTAATGGATCTCATGTTTTTTTCTGTACGCTTATGGTGAGCTCTTGCATGTGTCATCGTTTTGAATCAGTTTGCATTTTTAGTAAACTGACGCGCTTAAACAATCTGATTATATGAATTTGACTTTGTTCTTAAGCTTATCTGAATCTGGGCTATAGTTCCTTAGTGAAACGATGGTCTAATCGTTTGTGGTTTGATCCACTTTCTTCGTTCCCAATGTCAAAGTGACCCAGCATTGCGGAAGATGTGGACAAAACTTAACGTAAAAAAGAAAGTTTCACCAAGGGGGTGGCACAATTCTATGTAATGCATTGGATAGTCTGCACAGAAAGTAATACCAATACGACAAACATCATAACATTAAAATTACTCACATAAATCTTTGATAAGTTCTGATGAGAAGAGAAAAAAGAAATATGAAGCACAATTATCAATCATAACGATGAAGTGTTGATCCGATGTTGACTTAAGTTTAAAGTATCAGTTTGAATGTGATTTCAGGTACTGCCAGAAGCTATAAATATCTTAGCCAATCAAAGTTTACCTCAGAAATCTTCATTTGGAGGATCAAGACATAATCATTAACTAAGAATAGCCTGTAGTTATTTATTTAAACATTTCTAAAATTCAGGAAACTTTCATTCAGCTAACAAATTCTAGGTTGATTGTCTTTGGATTTCGGCGAATCCGTCTTTGTTTTATTCAAAATGATGAAAATGCAATCTCCGGTTGCAAACATCGAGAGAGAGACTGAAACATAAAATCATGAATAGATCCAGAGAGAGACTGTTATTAAGGCAAACTCAATCTCATTATATTTATTTCCGCAATTTATTCAGTTATTTTGTCATCAACGTGGGGACAAATGAAGCCGCAAAAAATGTACCGGATGAAGTGAAGTATCAAAATCATTTATCTGGTCAGAGTCATCGTAGCAATAAAACGAATGTTTTCGAAGTAATATCAAGCATGATTTGAAACTGTTAACATAATGCAGGCTCGCCGCTTCAAGTAATTTCTAATTGCTGCAGGGATGCGGAGTCGGAATCGGAATCGGAGTCCTATCAAATTACAGGACTCCGGACTCCCGCCTATAACTAGACCCGAAATGCAATACAGACAAATTATTTTTTCTCGTGCTCATAGCTGTCACTGTCTTGATGTTAACTTTCTCCGTCAAACAAAAGTACAGAGACACTGCAGCATGCAAAGCTTGTAATAGTTGAGGGAATGAACCGTGATAGTGAAAAAAGGATTGTCTTTTCACTCGGTGATTTAGTAGAGAAGACAAGCCTTCCTGGTCTCGGTCACACCCACGCACCAAAGGTCACAACAGAGACAAAAATGAAATGCTAATTTGTTTTAGAACATTATCTCTTACCCAAACGTTAATCGTGTATGTGATAGCTCCTCTAAAGCGCAAATCAAATTCGAAAGTGTACTCATATTTTATCGAGAAGGATGGGGATTTTCCTGCCTGCTAGAGACTTTAGAAATACGATGTGAAGCGCACATCAGCAAGATAGGAGGATCCGAGTCGCATGCATCCAACTTAAAGCGACATTTGATAAGCTTTCATCGAAAATGATTGATAATTGATACAGCAATGATCACTAAAAATAGGTTCAGGTAAGCCTATAATGATCTATGATGTGGGTTGTCAGTTTTTTTAAAAACTAGACTTTATATACTTGCCACCCGGAGTCGGAGTCCTATCAAAATGATAGGACTTCGCATCCTGAATTGCTGAGTAGTTCTTGGTGCAGCCTCTATGAGCAATCATGCGCTAATGCTAAGATTCGATCCACCTGCACAAGCGTTCTGCACCTCAGTTTAGAAACCGATTCACATGACGTGACTGTGATGGGCTCGAGCCCCACTAGTGGAGCATTATTTAAGTAAGTAGGTAAGAAGCATATATATTCTTGATAATGAAAATCATAAACATGACAAATCTTTACAGAATAAGAAAAGTAATGAATAAGTAAATTGAAGGCACAGAAATATACATATACACAGAAACTAATCAAAGTTAAGTAGATTGCACACAAATTTGAAGAACGTTTCAGATCGACGCGTGGTTTTTGCCATTGGTTGACTCAACAACCCGGTTCTTGTAAGGCGATTCGGCACAAGCCCATGCAACGGATAACTTCAGCATTGCTCAGCATTAAGCAATAAGTTCTTTGCTTGCTCCAGGCGCATGCATTTGATGGAAGGAAGCAAATCGCAACGGCAAGATATCCCACGGATAATCAATCTTGTGTGCCCTGTTTTGTACCTGCTCTAGATGTCCACAGAATTGGGCATTAAGATCTACAAACACAGACGACGCATACACCAACACTGAAACCACCAATGACTTGTAAATGGTTATTAAGGCTTACTGAGAAGTCTTTTCAGCATGGAAATTTCAACTAATGTTTATTCATTTGTTTCATTGCAGCATGCTTGGTGTTGTCTACTATTTCATTTCTTTTCAAGCATTAGTCTGACATTCTGTGGGACGGTTTCATATCATTGGTGGACTTTAATTGCTCTCTTCATGCCGAAAATATTGACAGTAAAAGCGACGTGCAGTATACTCATTGACTAGGCTGCAACTGCTGTGTGACGGCAAGATTTGATTCCACCGCTTGAAATAGCTCACAAATGTGTTGTATGTGATCAATAGAGCAGAATAAGAGGGGCTGAAAAAGAGCTAAAATAAAATTGATATCAAATTTTTAAGTGGCCTATTCGTCCTATTTCACAAACAATTAAACAAACAAAGTAAGTTCTACTAATACTTGAAAAATTCAGAGACAATTTTCCAGTTCAAATAAGGAATTTTATGTTGATTTATCCTCAGACATTGTGATAGTAATAGCCGATATCTCTTGGCGCAATGCGCATCTGCTTTGAAGTTTAATCCATGTGTCAGATTTCTAGGTCGGGAATTGTACTACATGTTGCTATGAAATAATAACTTGAGATTTTATATCACCTTCCTTGACTTGCAGTTGATCGGCGTCTTTATTAACGTGGAACATGAATTCGCAGTCATTATGCATGTCACAATTATTTCCATTGTCATATACACCGAATTTAATCTTTAATAATTTTGGCCATCAAAATGTGACACAGAACTCCACAACGCAGATTAAATTCTGATTAAAAAACTTGATTTTTTTAGAAATTACTACTGTGTATGCAGTTTAAATCAGTGGGAAATAAGTCAGGATACAAGTGGATACAAACCGTGGATAAAATAATAATAAAGACGTTTCAAGTTGAAATCAGCTTGAAAAATCTTCTTCTAAAATCGATGATTATTTTAAAATTCTTCAAGATGCTATCAGGTTGCAGCGGTTCATCTCAGGCAATACAGGGTGCACGTGTAAACGCATCCTAGTGGAATTACTTTAGGATCTTGATTAACTTTTCTGTTCTCATAAAACTACTGTCAACTCAAGACACAATCCTTAACATAAAAGTAGCGTGTGGCATCCGCAAGGACGGTCCTTATCAAACTCAAATTTCTTTTTATTGCACAATGTTTGTTACCAGATATGTTGGGAGAGATAGATTGCTCCAATTATGGTAAGTTGGATGAATATCCACATGTTTAATGCAATCATATGCCATTATCTCAGCTAAAATTCATTTACAGATTCCCTATGGACCGATGCGAACATTGTTGTATTTCATTTTGCCGCATTCCATATTCATTCACATCTCAATGCTTTCAAGAACGAATCTAGTTCGATATTTGCTCGAGTTCTCCTCTTCTATGCTCAATATGCGAACTCTAAGCAGTCCAGAATAACTGTTAGAATTATCTAACTTCATACTGTGCCATATATGCTGAACGTATCACATAGATTCACATAACTGCACATGTATTATGCAGATTTTCATATATGTACATGGACATTAATAATAACATGAAGAGCATCCGAGTGCGCAAGATGTTTGTTTAGAAAAATCTGAGTGCGATGAGAATGTTATAACACTTTCACAGAAATTTCGAACTATGTACCTAATGCAGGCTACTAGTGGGAGCTGGATCTACTGCTATACAAACATCTAGATCCTTCATGCATTCGGCCATTCTATAGTGTGGTTACCAGCGTAATTTCTGTAGGGAACTAGGCCGACTTTCAAAGAATGATGTAGACCGTACAACCTGTGACTGCTACGAATATGCGTGTTTGCCGAGTTCTACTCAGTGCCTAAAATGAGATCTTATGCATTTTCTCTGATTGAATGAAAATCACTACGTTTGGAGCCATAAATATTGACATATAGTGTCTTCAAGTCACTAACTCAAGTATATACATGCACTTGATTTGTCAATGACGCTAAACTTCAATCAATTTAACAAACATCCGAATGTCGACAAACGTTTGGATCAATGTTTGCCATATCTAAACACATTCTCACACAAATCTCACCAATCATAGGCATGATAACACCACATATTCATGAATGATTTACAATATGAATATAATATGCACAATGCACATTCAAATCATTGATGGTGATCCGAAATCTTATCTGAAATGTTTCTGCTTAAAAGGTTTGCAATTAGCAAGCAAGTGATACTTGAGGCATCCATGAAATGTCACATATGATAATCAATAAATGCTGCCTTTTGCAAACACAATGTAAATACAGTAATTAAATATTGAGTTGTATCCTCAGTTGAAAAATGGGAACAGACTGAAGAGCTGCCATTTCATCTAATATCAGGAATCATGTTATTGGATGAAGTGGCAGCTATTCAGGTCTGTTCCAATTATTCAACTGAGGATGCAACTCAATATTTAATTCTTTTACTTGCTTTCTTTAAAACCTTTAAATCTGTAAATGTTTGTGGTAGCACAATGTCAATGAGATATCATGTAATCTACGAAATCGTTCACAACATTTCAAATTAAAGCGCTTCACAGTGTTTACAATGAGGCATCAAACACTGTTATATTATTGAATATAAATTCAAAACACAACAGCACCAAACTATCCATTACTGTGTGAAATAGATAACTGCATTGATATTTATGTCGGATATACAGTGAAAAATAAAACAAGATAAATGTACCTTGTATATACTCGGGACTTAGGCACGGGACGTTTCTTCCATATGGCCCAGTTGTCATTTATCCCACTCTCATTCTTTTTGTGCTGACCGTTTGGCAAGAATGCATAGTGTACCTATTTTGAACGTCTTAGGTTTGACCCGACCAAGGTTTGAACCATTGCCTCCCGGATGCAGAGCGAACACTCTATGCCGGTCAGTGTAAGGCATTTTAGTTACAGAAACACATATTCGAATCTTTGGAAGCTTCTTGACTTGGCATCCTGTGAAATTTAGCCCATCCAAAAGCTGAAGTAAGCCTTGTATCATTCCGACGCCTTACCATCAAGGTGGCACGATCGCAAGGAGGCAATAGATTTTCTGATTGTTTCTAATTGTTTCTAGCAATATCTACCAAAATTGAATGTTGCATATGTCAATAGGCAGCATTTTTCCAAGATCTTTTGTCCCTGATTCATTGGGAATAAGTGTGTTAGGTACCAATAATAAAGTTCCACATGTTAGAGAGTTCACATGCGAATGCAAGCCATTTACATGTAATTCACCAAGAAATCATACAAGGGTGACAAACAGGGTGACATACCAAGTGAAGTTTATAAAATGAAATCATGCAGAACCAATATTACAACTTCTAAATATCATGATGCAGGTCATTCTGCAAAGTAAAACAGCTTTAAGAGTGTGAGGCGACGTTAGCAGTTTTGAAAAACACACAAAGTTCGTGCTAGAGAAATATACCGACGATCTCTTATCAATCCCTGCTTTTTCAACCTCATCTGCCACTTACTAATTACGTAATGATCCTTAGAAGTCAAATAAGATATTCTGTGTAGACCGGATAATTAATAGACGGTTAATCCGTGGTAGCTAGATTCCCTCGGAGGTAATATGTTCTGTGGTAACTATTTTCATGATAGGTAGAGTTGTTGACATCCAAGAAGATGCTAATAGACATTTCAGATTTAATGATAGATGAATGTAATCATAAGAGAGATAGGATTTGTCTTCTCTAAATTACTGTCCCTTTTACTTTTTCTACATGTACATCACGTTTAGCAATTTAGACTATTATTGCTGACGATTTGGTTCTGATCCCAAAAAGTCGTGCGTGGGATCATGCTCGACATATGCTCACAGTCCAAAAGTAGACATCATTATGAGGGCTTCAGCCTTGATAAAGTTTTCATCAAATGGAGGTCAGAATTTATGTATTGTGTGATATCAATGAGATGCCGTTTAGAATGCTGTTTTGTTTTCTCACTGAAAGGAAACATGATCATTCAATGCGCTCTCTAACTATCACATGAAATAACAAATTGATTTAACATCTTCAGTACCTGGAAAGAGTAGCAATTTTGACAATGCTTTCATTGAATGCTGGCGGACCTTTCCATGATCTCATAATTTGTAGAATTTAGCTATATTTGAGCAAATTTTCAATCTCAGAAATTCTCATCATTTTATTGATTTTTCAGTGATTTTTTGTTATCCAACTCGAAAGGTTTTCGACTTAACCGTGATACAGTTCCTGCACTACCTCTTCATTCTGATTCTCACGAAATATTGTAAGTTTCGTACACTAATTAAATTTAACACGTTGAAGTTTGATTTGTTTCCTTGACAATATAGGTGCAAACATTTTGTGCAACTGGCAAGCTTTTCAATTAGATAAATTGATCGGTCTAATTTGTTGTTAGATTTTGTCGTTGACGGAATAATATAAACAAAGAGAAGTTCACCAAAGTATCCGGCTCAACTAAATTAAGGCGCATTAGCAAACAAGAGCGAATTGTACAAGTCTAAGATAGCACTGCAAATTTGATAGCGTTTCCAGTTAGATAAACCAACGAACCGATAGGTAATGCAATGATGTTAAATTGATTCCCCAATTCCATTTCTTCATTTAATGAGTTACGCGTTAAAGCAGGCGGTTACTCTGAGATCTTCAATGCAAGATTGTAGCTGACACTGCAGCGTCTGACTGGGCTAATAGATTGAAAAATCTGTTGGAAGGAATTTCTAATGATTTTCAATTCTCAAAGCCGTTGGGAATGAATAGAAGTTAATCATGTGCGAAGTCGTTGTACATTTGCTGATCTTCAAAGATGATATAATCAAAATTGAGAAACAGTTTGGAAATGAGAATCAAAATATTTCAATGAAAACAAAATTTGATGATTTTCGCGTCCGTTTCATTGCATAAGAGACTGAGATTGAATTTTCCTCTCACCAGACACGTGCGTCTGGCTAAGCAGCAATGTGTCGCGGTGCTTGTTTCTCCTCAGGCTTGCAAATGGGTCCGAGTCCACTTTATAGGGAATTTCCCGGTCCGATCATCTTGGCACTTGGGCCTCATAAATAAGGGGCTGTCATAAATGTGACTTTGAGCGTTCACAGAAGCAGCGATAATTACTTGGAGCCAGTGTATTCGGTTGACTGCCTTCATTCCCTCGCTCGCAGCGTGCTTAGCGAGTTCACCGGGCAGAAGAAGGCGAACGGCAGTTTGAACTTCTTGTTGTAGTGAGCAAGTCGGCTGCTCTCGTTGGCTATTCGCTCAAAGATGTCATTCACGAAACTGCTTATGATTAACATGGCCTTGCTGGAGATGCCAGTGTCGGGGTGCACCTGACGGAGTACCTTGTAGATGTAGATGGCATAGCTCTCATTGCGCTTACGCTTGCGTTTCTTTCAGTCTTAGGGGCCTTAGCCTTGCTAGACTTCTTTGCGGATTTGCCAGATACTTTTGGTCTGATGTTGTCTGCTACAATTGACTGATCATTATGGCTGTTTTTTGGATGCTTACACCTTACAGTTCACTGCAAACTCATGCCTCAGTAGTCCTATTACAAAGACGACGAAATCTATGAATTTGAGTTGCCATAAGCTAGGGAAAAGATCAGAAACGATGAGATAAGAAGATGGACAGGCATGAAAGATGCAATACAAACAGCGAGAAATTTAAAGTGGAGTTGGGTCGGTCACTTCTCAAGGAGAACTGACAATCGATGGACTGTACGCGTAACGGAGTGGACACCGAGGAACGGCGGAAGAAAACCAGGAAGACAAAAACGACGAGCTGCCCAAGATCTTCTCGCGAATTGTGAGGGACAGAAGTCTGTGGTCCATAACGAGGAGGGAGGCCATTTTCCTGAACGGATGAAAACGGCTACAGTAAAGTAAAGCTAGGGATTGACCGCCAAGATAATGCAGCTAAGTAATGGGCATTGTAAACTTAAAAGTAAGAATCTCTTCGACTATGTAAGATCGACCACCAAATACGCTGGACGCCGAAGATCAGTCGTTTACCAATTTAACTTTATTACATCGACGACAGTAAACTTTGAGGAGTTTTTTTACGCTTTTTTTGTGGAAAATCATCATGATCTCCTGTCGCCTGTTCGACTATTCTGATGTAGTACGCGAAAGCGCATCCAGTCAATGTCATCGGTATATATTTTTAAATTCATATGTCGATAATTTCTGTGAATTTTGTGTGAATACCAAACACATGCGAACATGCATGTATACGGAAGAATATAAATATTAGCATGAAAAACAAATCAAATCTGTGTTAAGATATGAGAATCTCGCATCAATTGTCAGTTTCAAATTATAGGTGAATTTGGTATTTATTTGTATATGAATGTAATTTTCGAATCCAGCTATTTGCAGCAATGCAGAAAATAATATACCCAAGCACAGCCCAGCCCGATAACCTAGCTTCTTTTGAATAGCACTGCAGCCTAGCAGTTCTGGCTTTAAGTCTTGCTGCCTCGATCTATGGTCACTATGCAATGACACGAATACGAGTTAGTTCAGTGATTCATTCTTCAGGCCAAGTGCGTAGTCGCATTGATGCTCTTGCGCACTATAGACATTATGTAAATTTTCAAAATGTAGAAGCGTTGTGCAATATTGACATGCTCGCTGACTAACGAATTGAATTTATAGTCATTGCCATAAAAAGATCACAACAGCATCTAATGGCAAGCGAACTGTGACAATTTGAACAACACGGCAATTGGGACTTTAAATTTTGTAGACAAGTTTAAAAATTGTAGGTTTTTACAGCAATGATCTGGTTATTGTTTTGTTGCCAATTTCTTTTGCAGTAACTAGAATGTCCGTGTGTTCTTACAAAATCTTACATGATATCAAAATCAATGATGCTGCCAGAAAGAAAATACTCAAAATGCTTCTGTGTCGACCATCAACTATCACCAAATTAATCAAAAGTGGCGGTTGCGAAATTCTCCTGTGAAGAATATATATATATATATATATATATATATATACAGTATATATAAAATCAAACTGACTTTCAAAACATTTATTTCAGACGATGCTGTGATATTCCTTTTTTTGTAAGATGATGAGATGTGTTTGATGCATCATGGACACACCCGATCATAAGATGAATTATTTATATCCGACATGCACTTCGGGGTTTCCCTAAAGAAAGTGTAAGTAAGATGCTTCAATCTCTATTATTCTCAAGATCGCTTAATATGCATGTATAAGGATGCTTGAATTCACAATCCAAGAATAGGTCGGGGGAGGTTGGCATGACTCCGTGTTGGCAACATGTTTACACTGCGTGACCTGTCATAAAGCCACCCGACCGTTTCTAAATTCATCGCACACCCACATGTCTGATACCCATCTACTTCAAATCCACGCAGTGAAAACTCATGTTCTGAAAACCTATTACTATACCAACATAATGAAATATTTTTTGCTGCTAGAAGCTTTTACCACAAACTGCGATGGAGGTATCCGAAATGAGGATGTTGAGATGGTCAATGAGCAAGACAAAGAAAGATAAGACATGCATCAGCCATATCCGCCTGCTTAAGGTACCCTCGATAAGCAAAGAAGTCGAGACCCGTCGATGGAGATGGTTTGGACATCTGCTCAGAAGACCAGAGGATGACATCTACAAAGCAGCTTGGTAGCAAGAACCTGCGCCTCGGAGAAAAGGAAGGCCAAGAACCAGCTGGAGAACTATGGTGAAGAGCGGGATGAAGACCAGGTCTCTTGCCGAAGACATGGCTGCGGATAGAAGTGTGTGGAAGCAAGGAACTGAGGGGCCACCCCGTGCTACCCGATCATCCGGGAGGCTGAAACTGAACCGACCCGTCCAAGTTGAGCAATGATGATTTGGCAGAGCCTTCTATATAGACATCAGAATGCTCATCTCAACAAATATAATTGTAACATGCTACAAGCAAATAAACTCGTATTTCGGTTGAAAGCATTGCATTTAAAAAGAATATAGGCTTTAGTTGGTAGTGATTTCACCTAAATGGCCAGCATAACGTCGGATTCCAGCATTAGCATTGAAGAATTTAGTTTCTTGAAATTCTAAATGTACGTGCATATTTTAACATCCTTTGCCCGGATGCGGAAATTGCTTTTGTGAACAGCTGCAAGCCAAAAGTTCGTTAAAGATGGTGAAATATTTTCTTCACTTTGTAGTTTTGTTGATGAGGAACTTTATTCACATTTACGAGTAATTACAGGGCCGTGAGAAATTTAACATTCACGGAGACAACAAATTGGCTTTCAATGCTTCCTCTAATTAATCTTCTCAGAAAGCTTCGTTTAATGGCTCTTTCTTTTCTTGATCATCCCACGCAGAGCGATGAATCACTTTTTCAAGATAGCACTGCCTACAAAATCCTATATTCACATTAAGGGAATATGACATGAAGTTACTAATGATTTATTTGGAAAGATATAATTACAAGATGGTCGTTTTGAAACATAAATCTTACACATTTTTACGTGCTTTTCTGAATAATGTCACAGGAAATTATTCGAATTATTCGAAATTAATACATTAATACTTGTATGAACATAGTATTCATAGGCCTAGTTGTCCCTATTTCCATTGTATTGTAAACCTTGAAAACTAGCAACATTCAAACATCAATTTATGTGAAGCAAGTTTGTAAATCATGATTAAAGATGTTCGTATCATAAATGCCGCAGATTAAGTGAAACATATCCCCAAGGAACAGCGTAAGGAAGCTTGTTTAATATATGTTCAATATATGGTAAGAGAATTATCCTGGATTCCGAGCAATTTTGATCTTGATGCTCCATGTTTCCCGTTTTTAAATTTAGCACCAGTGTAACGTTTTCGTTACAGCACTTTTCGGAATCTGCTGTCTTCTCCAGCTTGCGACATATGATACAATATTTTGATTACCATACATGATTTGTCACATATTTTCAGGTAAACAATCGCCAATTCAAAAATTAGCACTTTTTTAGTGCATTTATTTTATCATGAAATTAGACAAAATGGGCTTAAAATCTGCTTATATACTGACAGACTCAGTGTGTGAACGTCCTCATGTAATTTACTTCCCATATGATTTGCGTGTTCCCATTATCCATCCAATACCGAAAATAGCAATCAATACTTGCTCGGATATTCATTCATGACATGGTACGTAATTTTTTTGAACCGTAACGTTTTAGTTACACTGGCGTAATATGATATACAAATGTTAAATACAGCAACAATATAAATGAAGTAAATGGTGGTGAATGCTATCAGTTTTCTTTAAAACTAATGTTTGTTGAATGCTAAAAACGAACAATTTCATTGGAATATTGCATTCTTAGTGTATTCCATGAGTCTCTGTAATGCTTGTTGCTATTTATAGTCTATGGCTTTCTCGTCACAAAACCAACCGAAGTCAATTGCCGTAGTAATTTCCTCAACATTAGACTTGTCAGCTCATGTACAGAAGCAAGTCAAAAAGAGATCAAATCTCAAGCATTTTCTCTTATAGCTTAATCATAAACATTGCAGGTTGCAAGTTCGCCTGGGCATAGAATACAAAGATGTCCTCCGACTCGAGCAATTTCAATCCAAAACTTCTTTGGCCGTAGACTACTTTGCTACTTTTTGTTACTTTGGTCTCTCCCTACAAGGGCACGCCAGAGGCTCGAGATGGCCCAAACTGGTTTGAAATATCTCTAAAGGCTAAGCTTGATTATATCAACCTGTGTAGCTATCTGAAGACAATACCCAAGGTGTTGCTAACTATGGATGAAGAAAGAAGTTACTGAAATATGCAATAGGCCTAATGCCGAGGATGACGGTACATGACTGTTGCCACAGAAACCTCTTGAGTTTTGAGACGATGATGAGTTTATGTGTTTAAGATGTTAGTCTGTCAAACGATGATTCATCAGTTAGTGACATCGTAAGGCAGTGTGAGATTCCAACAAAAGATGATTTGAATGATCATTTCAGTAAACAGGAAAAGCAGTCAATAAAATGGCAAATATCGGTAATTTTCATCTTCGCAGATAGGACAAACATTCTCTGGATGCATTTCAAGGCAAGAATCTTTATGAGATGCTTGATGCGCATGCTGATGGTCTTATCGACCTCAGTGGCAGAAACCAATGACTATCCGGGACAAAAGAATTGTTTAGGCTTACATAATGCTAAACAATCTCAAATGCGTTCATTTCTTGATGTTCTTTACTTATGTGGACATTGCGAATGACCGAGGCGTCTCCAACTCTATCATGACTTTGGAGTCGAAGCAGTAAGAGAATCAATTTCTCGACATGAAATTAGAAATATAAAAACTTGTTCTAATTTCAACGATAACGATTTCACAGCAAACAGCAACGACAAGTAGCATAAAGCAGGCCTTTGATTAAAGTTGCTAATTCACAGTTTCGACAAATACCTCTGAAATGTGCTTTTATGAAATGAGCTTTTATGATGAAGCTATGACTCATTACTTCAGCAGGAATTAATTGGAGCAATTCATAAGCTGCATTTGAAAAAAACATGCTTTTGTATATTTTGACATCATATGACGCCATCGTAACGAAATCGTTACGGCTTTAATTTCTAAGATACGGTTATTGTAATGAACTGGTCATCATATATTATTCTTAATTATAACATTATGAAATACTTACCACCGTTTTTATAGAAAATTTGCCGATATTTACATAGGCGGCCTTAAAGGGTTAACTCTATCTATACCGGCTCATCCAACTTGCTCTCCCTGTGTTTCAGTGTGCTAGCAGAAATTGTTAGGATTGGTTACATCTTCTGACTGGGCTCCATGTGCACTATTTCATTTTCATCGTCTCTTCATTCTTCTATTTTCAAAAACATTCGAACAAAAGTCAGCTGGAGAACTAAGCAAGTGCTCCATCCACAGTCCACGCGCCAAAACGCGGTGCCAACGGATTTCTCGTATTTTTTCTTAGAATAAAATCAGAGTAATCTGAAAATTGCATCATCAGTGTTGCAATGTTCTTCCTCATCCAATCTGGCCCTAAACTGCTTATTTGATCAAAACCATAGAAATAGATTTTTCAAATCTTTCAGTTTGATAGAAATGCGGACTTATTCAAAAGGATGGCACATACTGGGCAAGAAGGAATTCCTAACGCCTTACAGAGACAGGAAAAAAGTCGTGCATCGCTTGCGGATTGGTGCAAATTCCATCAATGTGCTTCGATTGCCACGATTCCTTCAGATTTGAAGAATTCATATCATTGCGCAAAAGTTTTTTCGATAATGTTGGTCCTTCCGATTACTATTAAAGAAGATAGCAGGCGTCCGAAAACTGGTTCACCTGATGATTCCACCACCATCTTCCCAGAGTCATTCACAGATCAGGACACTTTATGGCAAAATGTGGCTCAATCGAAACAATTTGGTGAACAAACGATTCCAACACTTCTACATATTCAACTGGTAACATTTACGGTTGACTGGTTGATTTCCTTTCGTTTACATACGACTAATTAGATATTGACTGCTTGACTCCCTAATTAAAACCATTGCGTCCCCTGATAGCTCTCTAATAATAAATTCTCTAAATGATTCTGGGTGAGCTGTCTCGTGCCAACAAAAGTCGAAATTGTGTTCGGATAATTTCTGCAATTTCTGTCTTGTCAAAGTAGGATATTCCTCCAATTTTGCGCCAAATTCGGACGTATTTGTTATCCTTTGGAAACTGATGAAACCTGACTTCATTACCACCACTATTGCAATTTTGAACCTTAGAACAGTCTGAAATTTGACATATTCGACCGTCTCCCATCTAAGTGCAACGTGCATGAGTGAAAGTATAATTAAAGTTTTATTGACCAAATGCTAAAGGACACGAAAATGTCAGTTTTGTAGCGGAAAAGTAAAGTCTATCACATGGCTAGCTGTGTCTAACTTTATTTCAGTGGAAAAACATCAAATATAGTCCGAAAGACAGTGTAGCTTACAGAGGCTTTTTAATCAGAGTATGTCTCAGTCACATTAACTACACCATCTACTTCAAGACAGGTAGCTTTCTTAGTCAACTTCTCTCACCTATGCGTAGAACTGTTCGTAGAAGTAGCACTTTCATTTTAGAGGTCTGCTCTACTGCACATGTATGCATAACGATCATTTTTTTTACAATAATTTTGTGCATTTGGATTTGATTTCAAATTATTTGTCTCTGGAATTTCACTTGCAACTTCACTGCGAGACAAAAGAGTTTTCTATAGCTGCTAATAGCTAGATCTACGTTATGGTATAAGGCCGACTTCAAGATATTAGAGCCCCATTTTACCGTTGCATATCTGATCAGCAGGCTTAGTGAATTCAGTAGAAGAGCACAAATAGAGTTCAAGTAGCATGCAATCAAAGAAATATTAAAGAAATATTCTCCTATATGCAGCCATCATCGGAAATTTAGTTTTCCGTAAGAATATAGTGGGCTGTCTGAAAGTATCCATCAGTCAGACTTTAGGCAGCGATCGAGGTCATAATTGGCAGAATGATTCAGATCATGATTTTCAGTATACTTTCTTGAACTCCTACTTATTTTTTTAGATGCGCAGGTTAAACTCTCATGCTCGTTTGCAGAAAAGCATTTCTGCATTTAAAATGGATGTCAACAGACTTTCCATATAACTCTGATTATTCAAAAAGTTTCCGCCTTTCCTTCTGTGGCCGGAAAATCGGCCTTGTGGATTCAGTTTTTTATATACATATTTTTATATTATATTTTTTATACTTTAAGTGCCATCCTTTAGATATTATTGATAACACTTCGACAAAATGAAATAGTTGACATGCACCATCTTAGGAACATAGCGATTTTATTCAGAAGTTGATCTTCATCAGCTGCAGAGACTTACTCCTTGAAGAAGCATGACAGCATGATGCCTGATAGAGAACCGGTCAGAAGACCTCAAAATCACACACGCTGTTTGCCCTTAACAAATGATGCAAAGCTTGTCAAACCTCTTTCAATCAAAATAATCCCAATTTATTCATTTTCAAAGTTTGATAAGTGCAAGTCAATAAAGTATGACTTCACGACTGTTCTGACGGTTCTCTTTAATCCTACAGGCAATCAAAATTTCTTATCTAATGAATGGAAATATCAGGCGTCGTTCCCTTGCAACTATTTATAAGTTCCTCCAGCATGACATTTAATGGTTCTTAGATCGCTGGCAAGATGATAATAAACTGGAAATCTCAATGCCGTCCTAGAAATAGAATCAGGAAAATTCTTGGATGTTGCTATTCTCGTTTCCTGCCAAAGAAGCTATTTACGAATTCCAGCACATATGATTTGAAATTTTACTTCTTCCGACAACTGCTTCTTATCAGTTATTTGTGGCCAAAGGGAGAATCAACTTAGAAGCTAACTCTCCGAAGTTGGATTGTTGTTCCAGGTGACTGAGAAGTGAATATTCTTAGGCAACAAGCAGGGTACAAAGAAGTTGGTGACATTTTTAGTGAGCTCTTTCACATATATTCACATATAAGATGAGCCTTCGGCTGGATAAGCGCTCCACAAACCTGAGACATGGCGTCCAATTAATTAGCAAACCCTGAGGTAGGACATGTATTGTAATTGAGTTGAGTATAATAAGTTGCCGTTGCATCCGACTGTGTTAAAGCACAGCAGAGTCACAGATATTCTGTTATATTTAGTTTTTGTTTATTGTTTATTCATGACATCTAAGTCAGTTTTTGAATATTGAGGTATTAATGATATTAACCCTGTCAGGACCGAGCGATTTTTAGCGTCGTAGGACCGGGGCGGGGCACAAAGTGCCCCCTCACAAATTTCCCATGTTCCGCTGGATAGAACTTTATGTGAAATATGTGAAAACCAGGTTTCTACAGATTTTGAGTCTCCTTTTTTAAATGGCAGTGCCTATCTTGCATGATTCGAAGACCTTCATATCAAAAATTTAATTAAAAATTTGTATTTTTTATTTTTCCCATTTTTTATGAATCTATGTATATTTTATGACTTTTCAAAAACTGTTCATTACAACGGAAGCTTTTATCTGCAAACTTTTACTCGAGAATATCTATGTGGTGTTATAAGTACAATATTCTTCGCTAATTGTAGTACTTCAAATAGCAATTTGAAATTTTGACGTCGAAAAATGTCGTTTCATGTATTATTGTATTTTTCTATCTTTAAAATGTCTCGTTCTAATGATTTGCACTTATTCGTTATAAAGACACGGTTATAATAAATTCCGAATGCAGTCTTTCGAACTATGATATGTATTCTGCATTATTCTGTGTATCTAAAAATTCACATCAAAACTTCATATTGAACTTTCACATCTGGATCTACATGTAGGCTTATACATGCGCATTACATGTACAATTATACATGCACAGTGCACATGCACTCATTTTGGGAGACAAGATGAATGTGTAATTTAACAATCTTGAATTGCACATGCATAAATATTATGTATATATGGTACAGAAACGTTATACTAATATTCAATGCTGCTTTAAACAAAAACCATCAATTTTCTAAAAAGTACTTTTTAAAATGACCTTACAGCAAGACAATTTTGCCCAAATTCTTACCAAAACTTCAAAATACATACAAACTAAAAGTCACAAAAAATCAAACTTTTATCTGACTTATTAAAGGAGATATTAAAGGAAGCTGATGGGCTCCCCGGTCCTGATAGGGTTTAGTATAAAGTAAATCAGGCCCCACGCGCCTCATTCTAGCTTATTCCTATCCAATGATACAGCGTTGACAAGTGAAAATGCGTTCGACTTTGCAGTCCGGCAGCCACAACGGCCTTCTGCATGGAACGAGGCTGAAAATGAGACTTTCGGAGAATTATGTGCACTGTATGTGTACTACGAGTATGCGAGTTTGCCGAGTTCTATTTGGTTCCTCTTCATGACAGACAGGATCAAATAAAAATACATGAAATCCGGAGCGCAGATTGCAGTTTTTGGCTAAAATTGAATTTTTTATATTTTCTCCTCAGTACACTATTTTCTAAGGGAAAAATACTGAGTCTAGAGTCACACGTCTTAGTCATGAGAATCCTAACCCTCGCCCAGCTGGGGTGTTTTGACAAACGCATCCTGCTGTGGGAGGGTGCGTAGCGCCCCCTGTTTATTTCCGAAACTAAAGGTTCACATTCAAAGCAATCAATGCACCAAAAGACAGCTCTCATTATGACGAGTCAGAATATTATCATTGTTTTGATATTCAAGGTCACTGTGGAGATCAAATGTAAGGTCAGAGGTCAAAAAGATGATTTTTACTATGATTGTTATTTATTGCCCAATCTCAGAAACTATTCGACCAAATTCAAAGCAAAATACACCAAATGAAAGGTTCTATGATGAGTCAGAATATCATGATAAAAAGATGGAAGGAGTAAAGCGTTAAGATTAGAAATACCAATAAAAATGAATAAGTTTGCATTTTGCAATCCGATCTAATTACGAAATTTCACAATTCTAAATTTTGAATTCAAAATGTCGACGTCTAAATAAAATCTACAAAGGAATTCTCATTTTTTGTTCAAATTGGTACGAGAATACTTTCTTTTATAAATTCGAAAAGTTTTAATATTACATAAGGATACCTGAAAACATTCAAAGCGAAAAAAGTGCACAAAGTTCGGCAAATCTGTCGTACATTCAAATTTTTGAAATCTCATTGTGACGAAGTATTGATTCGATGTCAAAAAGTTGGTGGAAAGCTGTGGAATGAGTAGAAAATAAGCCATATAAAATTTGGAGTTCGTGTCTTCCTTCGTTCAGGAGCTTGATAAAATTTTTTCGCTAGAGGCGGAGCGACCCTCCCCCCCCCGCAGTGGGCCACGTGTGTATGTTTTTGTCATATTTCTGACCGGCAATGTATGCGAGAGCGTGGTTAAATGTAGGTGAAATTCTCAAAATTCTAGTGTTTAACAACATTGGGAGGCTTGCCAAATCTGAATTTGTTTGGCTCCGTAGATAGGGGAGAATGAACATGGCAAGAAATGATCAAAATTTTTGTCAAAGACTGCAACCTGCTTCCCATTGGATTTACATGTGTTTTTCTTTGACCGTGTCTGACAGGAGGAAAAACTCACTAGAACTCGGCAGTCGCGCAGATTCGTGGCAGGCATAGAGTGCACATCATTCTGTGAAAGTCTCATTTTCGGCCTCGTTTCCTGCAGAAACCCGTTCTGGCTGCCGGACTGTTTTGTGTCGCTATTGTGCACTGCATTAAGCTTGACTTCAATTCTAGAGATTCAAGTGGCATAAACTTTTATGGTGTGAACTGCATTTACATCATACAAAGCAAAAATTTCGTCATGCAGGCTATATGCTCATTCAGGCACCAATGCAGGTCAATGTTGCCAAATGTTAAGTCAAATTAGGATGAGAAAAGGAGTTTTTCGACGATGTAGCTTTATTATAAAAAATCACTTGTTTGACATCAATATTTCAGACAGCACAGCTTTCCATTATCAGGGTCTTCATACATAAAGTGACATACCGACAATCACGTCTACAGTGAACGATATTCTAGTCATGACCAGTGACACAGCACGCTAAAGTGGATGATGATCACAGACCATACATGCACCTTACTTATACACACAGACCTGACGATATCGCGTACTATCGCGTGCTCTTAGTGACTATTGAGATAATTTGTGCCAGACACCAACCTGGTATTTCGCGTCTCAGCGGCAGAGTATACAATAAATGGAAGAAAATAATGGTACAGTAAAAACTATTAATACTGATACTGTTTAACAAGAAAGACAATTACAATTCATCATACAGAGGCGAAATAGGGAGGTCACGTCGATTGAGACACAAATTTCTTTTTGAGTGCCATGCTTCCAAAATGTTCCGTTCATGATATTTCATTTCATGACATACTATCTCTGCCCGAGCTTCAGTTAACAGCACGGCTTTCTTCGATGGCATGTTCAGCTATGCTTTTACAGTCAAATTCGTGAAGTATGCTGCAACATGCTATAATAATATGCACTATAATTGACGAGATGTATTGCAAGTTATGCGTGTTTGACTCGTGTGGTCCTGCATTTGAAGGAAACATCGACTACTGGCCGCCGACTGATATCACTCTAGTAGTGTAGCATGTCTAATCAGCTCTATATCTATGGTCTGCTCTGTAGCTCTATGCTATTAATGTATTTTCTTACAACATACAAAGTGTGTCAATGTAATGCCTCGGACATAATGATAGTACAGTAAAGTAAGAAAGAATTATTCATGATAATGATGATGACATCAAAGGGTGCACTTTAACTCTGAATATATCCACCTTTTAATTGATGAACTGAAATCCATATGAAAGATAACAGTTTTCGATATCGAAATGAATAGTATGAGTATGCTATCGAATGCAACATGCTCACATGAATTTATTGCCTAAGTAAAGGAGCAAATAACATCTATTCTGCATGACGAGAAATTCAGCTGCTGGCATTGCGAAAGACAAAAATCCAAAGATTTCTCTCCGACGAATACACAGCTAATCGTAGTTGACGGCAATCAGTAACTCGACACGTTAGCTAAATTACAGAATGAGAGGATAGACGCAATGTCGTTTAAATGATTAGTTTCCCAGGGTTCTGGCGCGAAATGTTTGTGATAAACTTGAAGCTTTGTCACAACGACAGATGGTAAAATCTTGAGTTTTGCAAAGAGAAGGCAGCTTGCTTTTTATTTCATCACATTTAAAGTCTAAAAGAAAAAAAGGGCCATTAGGATAAAATGGGACAATCGGCAGGTGATGTAAACCTGATATCAAGATAATGAATACATTAAACAAAATGCTAATTTTCTATCAAACTAGTGAGAAGTCAGGGCGTCTCTACCGCGAATTCCATGGACGGAAATAATTCAAAGAAAGAATTATGTCAAGCTTCGTACAATGTCAGTCGAAATTGATATATTATTCAGTGATTAGCTGACGGACAAGTGAATGACATAATAAGCTACTGAAATAAATTATAAATGAACTGAGCGTAGTGTCATGATAATTATCGGAAGTAGCCATTACCCTTTGATACAGCAAAACATACTATTTCCAAGTGGGATGCTCATAATTCTGGTAAATATATTTTCGGAAAAACACCACTTGTGATTATAAAACAGTTGAATTTTTGCGAGCTTTCGACCGCTCTCTGCTGTCTTAGTCATGAAAAGTGAATTTTGCGTGTACAAGCTGAACATGCATTCAAGACTGACTACATCTCATCACGTGACATAAAATTAGAGGTTTGCACCTTAACAGTTATCATTGGCTCTTAGCTTTTATTGTTATTTATTCATATTACTTATTTGCATCATAAGTAACAACATGTAGACATTAGTTTGTGACACTCCTGCATTTATTTTCACAAGTAGTATTCTTCATGACATTTGGTTTTAACTTACCCTCAACTGTTAAGGTGCAAACTTTAATTTTATGTCATGTGATGAGATGTAGTCAGTCTTGAATGCATGTTCAGTTTGTACACGCAAAATTCACTTTTCATGACTAAAACAGCAGAGAGCGGTCGAAAGCTCGCAAAAATTCAACTGTTTTATAATCACAAGTGGTGTTTTTCCGAAAATATATTTACCAGAATTATAGCCATTACTGTTTCAAGCATCTAGAATTTGTTGAAGCGTCTAAAGCACTAAGAAACTTAAAACTTCTGAGGCAGCATCTAAGGCATGTAGAGAAGATCATTTTAATATATTTTTCTTTTCATTTTTTATGTTAGCAACCCATCTCCCCCTAATTTTGATGTTCAAAGGGCTCAGTTTCTCGGAAACGCATCGTATATTCAGGACATTTAGCGCATGCTCTATACTATTTAATTCTACATTGACTAACAGTATCCTACGCACACTTGTATGTTGGCCAGGAAACACTTGGTCTGATGTCTTCGAATTGGAACACGTCTTAGTCTAGCCGAACCTGAATATATTAGATGCAATAAATCATGGAGACAGCATTAAGTATCACTTTCATGATTCCATGTGTCGCTTCATAAATTTCAAATCAAAATCAATATATAAAATGTTTTCATATCGCCAGTAGATAACTGCTGTGATGAACCTTCAGATTGGGTCGCATTTCACACCGCAATACCCGTATCCCACACTGAGGGATTGTTTACTCTCTACACACGCCAGCATTGTTAAATGACACATTTTTCCGTAGCAGACAATCAATTGATATTATCATTAATTGATTATTCAAACAATATCTCACTCTCCTACCGTTGCTATTCCAAGAATCAGCAGGGAAACGTGTCTAAAACTTATAAAATAAAGGTATCTTCAAATTAGCTGTAATAACCGATAAGTGGTTTGAGTTTGCATTCGGCACTCATTTGAGGAGGCCTAAGCATACTCAGAGAAGCAGTTTTATCCTAGTCGACAGGAAGATATTTCAAATTGAAGTCATTCATTTGCAAGCCAATTTGTTCATTAGCTTGCATGCTCTGAGGTTTTGGCATCGATGCAAATCCATAGCCCAACATGCATGTATTATGCGAATACTCGGATGCATAATTCGTCATATAGTGGACAGAGATACAGCACGGCAGACACCAGCCCTGACAAGGCAGTGAAATTCATAAAGACGGAAAATGATGTTTGATCTGTGCATGGAATACTATGCAGTCTAAAACATTCTGTGTGTTTATTGTGGAGAAAAGAAAATCAAAGTGCTTCCAAAGTACATAAAAATTCAATGAAGTTGTTGCACAGTAAGAAACAAGAATTCAGTCTTTAGTGCGCTCTTCATTCACAGCTGACAGGGAACTGGCTACACTTAAGGTGCGTTCACACCTGCAGCAACGGTGCCATGCGGCAAATACGGATTTTGCTGATTAGTCACGCTTGCAAAGAGACAGGCAAAGATAGTTAAACTTTACAACTGAGGAAGGAACGTGCACCCATCGGTTTACATTTATTTCGCAGCAATCATATTCTCTACTGGTCATCATAGCCCCTAAAGCATTGAGTTAGTGAAAGAGATTGGCAGTTTCTATCCCCTGCTCCTCAACGAATCAGCATGGTCAAACGATGTAGCATGTCGCATGAAGTTAAATTACGGCTAACTCGATCCGTTGTGCTGTATGGATCCAGTCGAGTCATAAAATTGGGAACGTTAACCCGCAACGTCAATCATGGTTCCCTAGGTTAGTTGCTGTACAGAACAGAATAGAATATCCAATCAACTCGAGGCCACCTCGCCTTTGGCTCGTAGACTACATACATGTATGTACATATATGTAGCTTTTGATATATACTGATTGACATAATTAATGAAACAAACTATCATTGGCTTGAATTGAAGTTAAATTGAATTGGGCATTCATCTCCCGAAATCACTGGGATAATATATGTGCATTTCATCAATGGTCAGGTAAAAATCGTACGTAAGCGATGGTGTGAAACGATAATTTCAGGACAGGCTCACAACTTAGTGATTCTTGAATTAAAAGTTGCTATTCAATATTTCTATCGTTCATGCTGAGTAGAATGGCTGTGACAGCAGCAGATTTTTATAATGCTTAATCAATACTACAAGATACACTGTTTACGCGCACATATATATTATGAGAATAACATTTTTTTGACTTTGGCAATAGCTGATATATTATTGCTGTCAATTTATATGCATTAAACATATTGTAGCTGCTTTATCAGCCTGACAAAGTTCTCCTGTGAACAAAACAGATCATCAGTCTGAGTAGTATTCTCTTTTTGCCTATCAAAACTCGTGAGCGTGATGTCTAAATTGGTTAAACATTGAATGGAGTTTATTGATCGTATTAATTCAATAATAGGACTTGTGTTATAAGAACTAGTATCAACCGATTAGCTGGCAATAAAGGTGATAAATAATGCAGTTTTACGAATTATCATTTAGCATGAACATTTTTATTCGTCAAGATTTTTTCAATGCCAATCAACTAATTTTGTCGTAAATCATTTACGTAGATGGAGACTAGTGAGCTTTGATACTGGAAAGCAAAATATAGATGAAATTATATTGTGAATGTTTGTCACACGCACAGAATTTTGACGCAGCATCTGTGATCCAACAGATTAACGAATAAAACATCCCATTGTCAGTGAGTTTAAGAACTCATCGGATCAAAACTTGTTCACCGGATTCAGAGATAAAGTTTGTTGCATGTAAGTTGACACTTATTTGCTATCTCTAAAAATAGACAAGTCGAGAGGACTTAAAGTTATTAATAAATTAGAGAGACTCATCTGATATAGGAGAATTGGCGCGGTACAACTCTTTTTTCTACGTATAGATGAGACGAAATCGACGAAAATGTCGGAAACAATTAGGATTTGGCCGCGGTATTAAATTAACTTAAGCTAACTTCATTAATTGATGCAACCTATGCACTTGTAAGATGAATCTCGACTGAATTTCATCAATCGTTAGGAAAAACCTTCGTGTTACAGTATTGAGTGGTGGTTTCCAACGATGACTCCTTCAAGGCAGGCTCACGAATTATTGATTTGAGAATTAAGCTTCATCAGTCGATATTTCTATCGTCTATATACAGACTGGCTGTGACTGCAGTAATTTTTTTACTATGCTTTATTAATAATATAAGGAACAATGACATGATAGCAAAGTTGTCAAGGACAGACTTTTCTCACCTCGGGTTTTTCCAAGCAGTCGGAATTTTATGTCCGACCAAAGGGGATCTTATCTTCTTAAGTCCATGCAAATTCTCGTGTACATATGCAATACGTGGAACTGCAGTTGATACAATAAAAAGACGAATTCTTTTCATAAATGACGCAACAATCTCCTGATTCAATAAAATGTCAAGAAATGTAGCCACATGTTTTGACATTGTGTTAAACAAGAAAAAAGTAATGTGTAAAGCGTCTCAATTGCAGGTGCGCTATACATGTAAAGTGATTGCCGATCACTATGCAACCTGCTATAAGTAGTGTCAGGCGAAGGATGAATGACCTTTAATAGACAGTGCGGTAGTATCGCATGAGACTATAGTCAATAGTTTTCTGCTAATGAAACTCCGCATATTCCGCTATTTATTTTGGATTCGGTCCCCTGCCTCATCTTAACCGAGCGTCGTAGTGGAATTTTCCCATTAGCCTGTTTCGAAGTACAGATTTCATTGATGTGACTATCCTGACATTTTCAAACTTACCGTAGAGTAGTATTTAAGTCCTTCAAACTTTCTGACAAGTCCAGTATTGTTGACGCATGCATCTATAATCCATAAAACTAGATTATTTGCGGCATAGATATAGATTTAAAAGGCTTCTAGTTAAGCACATTTAGGTGTGTTACTGCTGGAGGTGTTAGAGATCACATGTAAGATTGTTTAAGCGCGTCAGTTTGCTAGAAACGCAATCGAGCACAAAGCGATGATAATGGAGCAGACAGGAATTTACTAAGTCGGTAGCCAGAAAAATTTAGTGAGCTACCTGACTGCTGCAAATAGTGATTCAGCGGTTGCGGATTGTTGTGAATTTAATCAGAATACTCCGATCGCCACGATTTCTTTAGATTCAAAGAATTTACATTATTCTGCACAAGTCGATGATGTAATTCTTTCCAGTTATTAGTTTGAAAGATAGCAGGTGCAAGGAGAAAGATCACAAACATCTCGAGAGAATTTAGCAGCATCCTCTTCATGTCCTCATTGTTGAGCTGGATGCTCATTTTCGATAGATATGATTACCAACAGATAGTGGTAATGCACTTGCATTACATTGCCATTACAAAAGTTTATAATCTCCATTCTAGGTAGACAGAAGACACGGCGAGCTGGCTGTTTTATACAGTGGGTCTCCACGTCATAATGTCGCAATTTGATTGCTTATTTTAGTAGGAGGATGGACTAGTTGAATTAAATAATGCCATTGGACAAGGCGCACGCAGACTGTTTTACTGTGCTTTTCATGTACTTCTGATTGATAGCTTAAGTTAAAGAGTTGATGTTTTAATCGTCCCGAATCAGATGTGTTTCAGACTGCGTCGTGGGTGAGAATAAGACAATTCAAAGAATTCCTATGAAATGCTCATCATCAAGCTACAAATCCATGTTTGGAACTCTCCAACAGTACATGTAGTAGTCTAAAGGTCACAGTATTTAGTCGGCAAACTATCATTCCCACGAACTAATGTGATCTCAAAGTTGCACCACAAAATATTTTGTGTCATTGTCCTGTACTAGATTCACACATTCTGTATTAAAACGGGATAGAAAGACAGGCGTCATACTACTTCAAGCTGACGTCTGATTTCAATACCCCTAAAGATGGATGGTCAAATTCTTAAGTCATGAGTCACATCGTTGGATCCTGTCAGTTTCAAGTTTCAAAGTTTGATGGAGGTCATAATTTATACTGACAGTTCTCATTTCATTAAGTTAACCGATATAATCAATAAATTAGTGAACTACATGTAATTCTATTCAAATCAAATAATACTATGAATATGCTAATTTATCATTTATATTGTATTTATTAAATATAATTTATTCATGCCATAATCATGCATTGATAAAGCATAATCTTGCAACAATCCTCTTACATGAAAACTACCATACATTTTCCTTTGTCGGTTCACAATAGACAATACTTGGCTGTATGATTTCTGTGTTCAATGTGCGCTGTAAGTTGTAATCGGTTTAGTTTGCTTTAATATCAGCACAAGATCATAATGCAATGGAAGACTTGTCATTCTCGCCACACGGTTGTTCTTTATGTACAGTATGCGACTGGTTGATAGAAATAGCGAAAACTTTTTGAAAGAGCTCATTTGAAAATATGACGACTTTCTTCCAAGAATTGTTGAATATCCCGAGACACCATGACTAAAAAAGGTCTCCTAGCGGTCTTTCGGTCTACGATCGAGGCCCGAAAGTGTTATTGGAAGTCGGCAGGAAGGGCATCCGAAATAAAAGTACCACAACGCTCCAGAAAAGTCCAACTGTGTCAGCACCGTCCAAGCCCCCAGTATGGGGGAGCACTAACGTTAAAGCTTCATCACTATGACTAAAGAAGTATCTATGAATATACTTTTCCTTACTAAACTAAAAAAGATTGCCACATACACGTATATCTACATGTGCATAGCCAATCCGAAAACGTCTGTGCGTCTTCCAATTACATGTACTTGAAGAATTCAGATATAAGACAACTCAAGCAATTTTTAAATGATTTTAGTGTTCAATGGAAACGGACATTCATTCGTCATTTAGTTATATAGAAACTGTTCATGAATAAGTTTGCCATATGCTTCCTGTCTTGCTTATGTTATTTAAGATAGAGTACATATGCTCTTAAATTTAGAAGTTCACTTCTTGCAGTGCATTTTCGGTAAAGCTCAGAGATTGGACATTAATGAATGTAGCAAGGAGCATACAGGAATCCCATTCAAATCAATAGTCCTCTATAGTTACGTACTCTTCTCGATGGATGTGTATTCAAAGAGTCTTTTTATTGAGATAAACAATCCAATTTTCATACACGGTTCCGTCTATTGAAATGAAAATAATTGATAACGATTTAAGCTCAGACACCATAATTTCTGCACACTTTTCCCATCTCAAGCTTAAAATCATAATCTATACAGTTCTAAAATTTCGACAGAAAAAACTTGAAAACTTTTCTACATACTTATCTCCTCGACAGCAAGAAAGATTAAAGCGAACGCTGACTCTTTCCCTCACTTAGTTACTATTTCAAGACTAACACTGCAAGAGCGTCGATCGTGTTCCAAGCCACGTCGGTTCACCCTTGCTCTTACATGCGCCACTACATGCAGCCATGTCGGAATTTCCATAGAGAAATAGTGGGAGGAAGCAGTTCCCCAGACACTTGCATCGACTATGAGCTGAGAGGGGAGTTGGCGTTGGATTTTGTTGGCGTCTCTGAATTTTGTGAAATGAGGGATTTCGATTGCCTTGAATTTACTGACAAAGTGCAGTGTGCTCATTCGATTCATTAGAATGATGCTGAAAAGATGTTATGTAATGGAGATCAGCAAATGTATCAATCAAAGTATTCAGCATCTATGCCACGCTCTCAGGAGCACACCAAATAAAGTCTCTTATCACTTCATGTGATCTCAAAATGCTGTAGATCTGTGTAGATTTTGAAATTGATAAATCACGCAGGAATAACTTTATTTCAATGGGTTATGTTTGCCAATATCAACGCAAGACATGACTCCGGCCTTAGCAGTGAGTGGGCTGGAACCAGCGACGTTGGAGATTGAGAGAACACACACACACCACAAACCACGAGGCCACCGAATCATTTGTTGAGATTAGAAATTAGCAAGGAAGGGCAATGTTTTTCCCCGGACACATGAACAGCTCCTTGACCCTCAAAAACCTATGATCGACAATGATATCATTTGATTTTTTATAATGAAAAAATACCATTTTTTAGTGAAATATACGTACAGGCCTACCCCGTAAATGGATCTAGTCTAGAATTTTTCGATTTACACTGCTATCATGCTACTTTTACTGCTCTTAGCAATGAAATTAAAACTAAATTGCATGCAGCATCGATAAATTCCAAATAATGGAATACCGGAGAAAGCAGTTTTGTCATACAAAGCTTCTTGTATATCAAAACTTAGGTAGGGCCTATGGCCTATACATTAGACATCGCAAGTTTTGATTTAAGCTTTATATACTCGAATTACAAATACGCATACAATATGTTGGCTGGGCCAACAGTATCTTAAGTACGGAAAAAGGCTAAAAATATTTAGATTACAGTCAAGACTTCAAAAAACATCAAGACAGTGTTATTATTGAGTTGTTTGACAATGTGTGTGATAGACAGACTGACAGACAATAACCTGTAGCTTTTCGATACATGATACATACATGAATGTGCAGTGCCGAAGGACATGGGTAGAACAAACTAAAGAGACTAAATTTGCTTCAATACAAAATGCGAAGAATCTATGATTAGAAAAGGTAATAGAACAAAAGTTTTTGATGATATCATTTTTCAAAAATAAAATGATATAAAATGATTTTATTTTATCATTCCGACATATGTCAAAAACCATGCTCCTCAACAGCTAGAACTCTAATACTTTGTAGCTTTCAGTTTCCACGTACTTGCAGTTTTGATAACCAATTCAAAATTTGTCAACTTTGTCCATGTAAAGCAACTTTCTCAAAAAGTCATAATGAGCTTTGAGCGCATCGAAATGCTAAGAAACTTATTTGTGAAAGTTTTGAACATTTCGTCAAAGAGAGACGACTTGCGGTCAAAGCACTAATAATTCAAATTATCCTTTAGCTTGTTTGTGTCTCTGAAACTTTTTTATCAATTATCATTCGTGCATAATGATTTTATCTGGCAATATACCGTTGTCATCTGCTTGAAAAAAAAACAAATTCAAGACTTCATACATGCATTTTTTGAGTTGCGCAGATTAATCTTACAAATCTCTCTCTGCACTCATTACAAACTTATCAATACATTAAATCGCTTTACTTAATAATGAAGGGATTTTGTCACCAAAAATAGTCAAAATTTCAAAATGATTCAAAAAATTGATTTTAAATTTCACTACCATCGGACAAAGATGAGCAATTCAGCGGAAATGGTGCTCACACATCAAATATGCCGTATACCGTGAATTTCGTGCAATTCGGAGAAAGGCTGTAGGAAATAAGACGCGGCCCCACGTTGCTCCAGGCACTTCGATGAGTTTCAGAGAGCGATGTGAACAGAGCTAATGCATGGGGCTGTAGACAAGAAGTACATAGAGTTAGACGCAATTGGATTTCGAATTACAGCAAGCTGAATGAAGAATCCAATGACCGATATACCGAATCACAGTCGTGGGTGGTGAAAGATTTGTTTTGCAATTTTATCCACATTGACGGTATATACTGTAATGATGATAGCGGAAATTTGAATGTCAATAATACGGTGATGAGAGTTACGAAGAAGACAAAATTACTTGTAAATAAATCTTATAGCCATAAAAACATGAATTATTTATGAGAAGAAAAAACTGAAATATACATGTATTTCTACATTTTCTAGACCAGCGATTCTCAAACTTTTTGTCGAGATTATCCACTTTGTACACCGAGACTACCAATTACCCGCTATTTTCTACAATGTATTCACGAACCAGAACTGAACTATAAAGCAACATTTACAATAATCTCTATCCTATTTTATACAATGCAAGCTGAAACATGTAAAATAAGCTGTCAGGATAATACATACGTATATGTAAACACAAAATTAGATTATCAGAGTTCACCTAACCAAAAATTGTTCCATTGAATCCTGTCAATGAATTGTGGCAACTGCTGATAATAAATAATCAACCAATGTCAGTGTAGTTGCTTTTTGGATATCAGATGATCAATACGAGGACAAGCCTTTGATAGAGCCAGCCTCAGGTCAGAACCAGGTTGCAGGCGCACTCGATATTCATATTTCATATGAAAGAAAACTGAAAACCAGATTCACACAGATATGTGGTCGGGAAAGGCAGCAAATCTTTAAGAGCTCTTTGGATAAACTTCACTCATTGACAACAAAAACGCCGGAAGTTCTTGACTCGAAAACTCCTCCTTACTTACCTCATCGGCTCGTAGTTGGGGTGTAGATAAAATCCGAACAATGGATCAATTCCGAACAACGAAAATCTAATCAAAGCTGGTAAAATATTGCGCCAATGGTAATTTTGTCTGTCAGTTACCATTAATCCGCAAAAAGTCATAAAATTATATTCCGAACAAATTCGAAGAAGTCCGAACAACCAAAGGGTAAAAGGGAAATTTTTAGTAGTTCGGAGGGGAATCATAGCACGAAAGCAATGAAGGTCAATCATAATTGCGTAGAACAAAGAACGTCCTGTGCTTGAAACCGCATACTCATTGTTCCGCTTTTGTTCGGAGGTATTATAGATGTTCGGAGGTGTTCGGACTTGTTCGGGTTTGATCGGAATGTAATTTTATGACTTTCTTGCGGATTAAAGTTGACTGACAGATAGAATTAACCACTTTCTAATGAAATCTGGAATGTTCGGCGCAATATTTTACCAGTTTCGAGTAGATTTTTGTTGTTCGGAATTGATCTACACCCTCGTAGTTGGACGAATTCGTCTTTTATGTTATCATTGTCCACGATGGATGATTCACGAGAAGCAAATGGCTGCTTAACCTAGACATCTGTGCTACGCTGTGCTTTTGGACAGTAGTGTCCTAGCATAGCCCTTAGTCTATCTGGTTAGGCAATGGAATAAAGAAATGGACCTTACTTAATCTTGCTTCATTTGAAAATTCATTCCTTACCAAAGAATATTCTGATTTTACCCAACTTTGGGTAATTACCCAGAGTTTGAGAACCGCTTTTCTAGACTTTCTACATTGTCGTGATCTGGATGGACAATGCGTTCCTCGCCAAGCTGTAGGCAACACATGGATATCACTGAATTGTGCTTCATCGCATGTATGCTCAGTTCTAACTTCCAAGAATGTTTCCAATTGTTTATAGTTTAGGATATACCTGTTTAATGCAACAATTTTATTTGCATCACAATACATGTATTTTCTTCCAATGCTTTACAGGGAATGATGAGCTTTTGTTCGTTTGGTCTATTCTCGGCATGTTTTGAATATATCACTCGATTTGCAATGTCAATTGCTTATAAATTATGCATACATGCATGTTTTTTGTATTTTTGCATTTTATTATGATTAAAACTGTAACTGTAGTTGTGCTTGCAACTATTGTAACAAGTGCAGCTGAAGCCATTAATAGGTAACAATGACTACTTGTTTGGATTTTACTATTGGGTTTTCAATTATGTGTCTTTCCTTAACTAAATACCTTTAATGCATTTGAAAACAGTTATGAAATGAAAATACGCTGAATTTCATTTGTTGAAGATTTCAGAGAAATTGAAGGAATACGTTGTAAACTGTGCCTTATCAAAATCACACTTTTTGATTTTGTCTATAAAAAAATTGAAAAATGGACGCTTTGTTTTTTTATGCAAAACTGAATATATGAGTAGGTGTATTTTTTCATACCGATGTAATTTTGCCCATATTTGAACAAAATATGCAATATCTAAAGAATCCATTGTAATCTGCAGTCACGGTGCTAATTTCTAATATAAATGAAAAGTGCGTACATGTAGATATCTTTCTTAAATTTAGTCAACTTGAGATATTTCTTGTAAGCATAGCTATTTATTTGATGATTTTCACTAAACAAAAGCAAGGAAATATGATGGCAATCAATTGTACTCCTACACATCTACCTTAATTTTCATCAGAGTTCATGCTCTTTAGCGACTAAGTGACTTCACAATTATACAATTGCTATAAATCATCATTTACAAGGAATGAGGGGAAAATGTGGAATACTCATCAGCATATTGAGCTCTCGGGTATTCTGCGGAGAAACTGCCATTTCAAGAACTCATGACTTTACAAAATTTTGAATTCTTTTTTCAGAGCTATCAATTTTCAAATTGACCAATCAAAAAGAACAAAGCGCTATGAGATATTTGACTACAATCTCATATTAATTGGTTACTTTCTGTTTGAATGGTGTTAATCCATTAAGCTACTATTTCTGAGATAAGAAACGCGTTGAAAAAAGATATAGAAAAGTGCCTACATGTAGGTGCTCGGTGAAATTATCATTAATGTAAGGCTATAATACATGATGATTCAACACGTGGCATATATACCAAACCGGCAGTAAGAAATACAGGACGAGAAAGAATGCGGATATTGTGCAATTTGGGCGTTTAAAGAACACACATTAGTCGATGATTCATTCTAATCTTATTCTTCCATTGTCATGCTTTGTTGATTAACTATACGCATGTGCCGATGTTTTATGCAGTCGCATTGTATACATTGTGCTATCATCAATGCTTGATCAACGAATCAGCGAGTTAGCGACCACCCTTCCTCCACAGAGATTAGTATCCTACAACGACCGCTTTCCCATTCTCCGGACAATTTTCCAATGTATTGACTCCCCCAGCAGCGACCACCTTACGGCGATGACTCCTGTGCAACGACCGAGTTCAGATATGCCATTTTGAATTTTTGACACAGTCCAGCGACCATATGTATAGAACGACAGACTCATGAAATCGTCAAATCGTCTCACCTCACTTTCTAAAGCCACAGCTTAAAAAATTAATATCCCTTGTTCGTATGGGAAATGGGAATTGAGATTATAGAAACGGAGAATACTGACTTACCGTTTAATGAATGAATTAATGTGCATCGCATAAAGAAAACTCTGATTTGCAAACAAAAATTACATTTTGACAACCACTGTTGTTAGAAAGCGTCATACTGAGCTTGTGGCGTGGTATTTATTTTGATATACATGTACTTTCAAAATCTACAACAAACGTTAACAAAGCATACGCAGTAAAAGAAAATGAATAGATATATAGTCATGCATAATCACTTTCTATTGAAATGTAGCGTCGGTACTCGAAAAGCATGTTGGCTATCTATCACAAACAGTACAAGCTATATATACTCTGAAAAAAACTTCTCCTCTAGAGCGCCGCCCCCTACAGCGACCACTGGTCCTTGCTCATTTCAAGCGTTGTAGGGGGGCGCTGTAATTCTACATGTAATTTTACTTTTCATATCGAATTTGCACAATCAAAAAGTTAATTGTTACAAAAGTTCAGAGTCACTTTTCTGCGAAGAACTTTCATTAATTTTCTCTCCTGAAATATTTGCTGTGAACCCTAGACCATAAAGCATAGATTTGTTTCTATTTGTGTAGATAAATAATAATAAATCCCTCAAGTTAAGCAATTTTATGATGCAATTTTCCTGTTGTTACGTAACACAACCTCAAATTTGCAATTAGTAGGAAATTAGACCTCACATGCTTCAAAACGTTTCATGTCACCGCAAAACTGTGATCGTACATCTCTGTTCTGGTCTAACTCAGAATTTAGGACAGGAAAAAGAGAATTACACAAATTGATGAATGAGGCAATAACGAAATACCGGTTTGGTGTGAGAGCGAAGTCGTTAGAAGATATCTATCCCAATCCATCAAACGTTTAAAAGTCAATGTCATTGCTTCTCTAACCTCGCGTGGGTCTTGTGTTGAGAGCGATATGCTAATTAACAAACGTATTCCTGGTTATGGAAGTAGTGGAAGGGAAACGTATTATTCCAAGATATTTGATCATTCTATTTATAAACACTGGATAGGCCATAAATGATTTCACAGCGCATTTTTGGATACCAATTCAGATAATAAAAAATCGTCAGGAAATTCTTTATTGAGATTGCAATCTGCAGTAATTTCCGCTAAATTATATCTTCCTCTCTGCAAATTCAGAACGATTGGATTGCTCATAATGTTTTAGTGAGAGAGAAAATGAATGAAAACCGCAGAAGCTGATTGCATTTTGTTGTAGCTGTAGGTGCATGAATAGTCGGTCAACAGCTGACCTTCTGCAGGGAACGAAGCCGAACAGGAGTGTGTCACAGAATGGTGAGCGCATTGTGTCTATCGCGAATCTGCGTGTCTGCTGAGTTCTACCTTGTTCCTCTTCTTGTCATACAGTATCAAAGAAAGGCACATGCAAATCCACTGGGAAGTAGACTGAAAGTTTGGGCACATTTCCACTTGTTCTATGCTTTATCTGATCAAGTGAGAAGGACATGT
The DNA here is from genome assembly GCA_907163375.1 of Prostheceraeus crozeri. Taxonomy (NCBI): domain Eukaryota; kingdom Metazoa; phylum Platyhelminthes; order Polycladida; family Euryleptidae; genus Prostheceraeus; species Prostheceraeus crozeri. The sequence goes on along the minus strand of CAJQUW010000885.1, from coordinate 493,357 downwards.
GCATACACCAAGTCTTTTCTTAATTATTGGATTATGTAAAAATACAGGTGGTCTGAAGCAGAGTAGGCTTCAATGTTGTGATAATTCCAGCACCATCCAAACTGTCAGTAATGGAGTAATAGCGTTGAAGCCGATTTAAAAACACTTCACTTAACCATCAAAAACACGACCTTTTCATTCCCCTTGAGACATGCATGTGACAGTGATGCAGGTTGTGTTTGAGGGCAATGCATTGTCATATCTACACCATCATGCATTAAATTACACAATGTGTTGCGCAAGTTAGGTAATTACTTATTTTCATGAAATAGACTCCCATCCGAAACTCTTGGCTGTTACTGAAAATTTCTCACATTCTACAGTGTAAACCAAACATCCACTGATAAATGAAAAGAACAATAAAGAAGGAAATAGGCTTGTAGTTGAAGACATGAAGATCGGCCGAATAATGAATCAGTCCTATATATGGACCTATTTTTCAAATGTTGGATGAATGGGTATTTGTCAAAAGTGCTGAACAAAGTAATAATCAAATGATTCCTTAAAAGATAATAAAATAATGGCAAATATGCACCTACAACCAAGAAAGTTCACCACGAGCTGTAAAGTGCTGACTAAGGACTACAAAATTCACCAGATACTTTAAAGGGCTTCTCCTGCTTAAGAGTTATATGGTGACATCAACTTTTCGAAAGATACATAGAAATAAACAAATATAGATGCCATACAGATTCTGATTGCCAATATTGACTATATCGTTGATCTTATTAAATGAAGAGTAGTAACGAAGCATATTGATGTGCAGTACATGTATGTTGTCGGTAACCTGTCATACCTGTATGTTTAGAAGTCTGTCATTGATGTCTGTTCTTGACGGCCAACGTTTACATTGCTACGACTGCTTGTATATTTTTCTGCTGCATCAATGTCAGAATTGTTGACATAACGAACGGTCAAGATCATCTTAGGTTGTGTTAACCTGTCAGTTCGCGGTGTAATGTCACACTCCCTAATTATCCGCTGTATTCCCTGTTACTGCAGACATCAAAATGTTTATCAGAATTCGGATCATGGATTATTCAATTATTTTCGAGACATCCTATATCAAGTTATTTGTGCAACATTAATACTGTATCAAGCCAGATGGATGAAGTATTCGGAATCCCCAGTCATTGAACCATCGTCATGGTGTTGTGGTAGAATGTTCGCTATGCGTTACAGCAATCTCGGTTCAAATCTGATCGGGTGAAGCCACAGAATTAGATTGTTTAACTCATTCAGTTTACTAGGAATGAATACTAATTCAAAACGATGGCACATCCTGGAACTTAGTAAGTGGGCAGAAAGGAATTCCTGATATCTTGTAGATATATGAAAAACGTGTCTCTTGCGGATTGCTGTGGATTCCTCCAAAATGCTTCGGTTGCCATGATTCCTTCAGATTCGAAGAATTCAGATCATTGCGCACAAACTTTCTCGTTAATGTTGGTCCGCCAGATTCTTTGGTTAGAAGTTGGCAGGCGTGGGAAATTTAGTTCACCCCATCTCTTCGTGGGATTTATCCATGAATGGTTATGTGACAGCGAAGAGTGACCGAACGAAGAATTCGATCTGTATGACACGCACGCCACTGGCTGCTGTCTGATGCTCACTGTTATTCCGTGACGACTTATTGTTTGACCGGAGATCGTGTGTGGTGTATGCCACTTCATCATCGAATACGAGATGTGACTCTGCCTTCTAGGAACCAACGACTAGGAAGAACGAGTAGTCTAGTTCTGTGAGTGAAACCCAACCCATTTTTCAGTCTTCATTGGAGACTATACTTTAAACAGAAAATCTTACCAATGGGCAAATCAATTTGCAATGGTGTTATGAGGTATGAGGTTATGGTCTATGAGGGTTGAATCCGGCCGGGTCAGGTCCGCGGCTCCGTCCGGGTCCTACGGGTCTAAGTTTGTCAGGGTCTGCGGGGTCAACCATTGCTACCTTTATCTTTAGTAAGAAGTATATATTTGTTTCCACACAAGTAATGTAGATATCCTATGACTTTATTTGACCTATGAAACATATTATTGTGCGCGCGGGAGATAATATGAACTTCACTTCTAAAAAAGATTTGATCTGAGCAGAGATACATGTATTTTGCATTACTGGGGAAGTTAAATTTCTATCCAAATACCCCTGATAATCATAGACATATCAATCACGATTATTCTTTGATTATCTTTTATTTGTGCATTCCGGCAAATAAAATTCTCCTCGCGTGCCCACGATGTAGCATTGTTTTCAAAGTACATAGCCGTTCTTGTCCTTTAATATCATGCAGTGTCGGATTTCTATGATTTGTAAGAAGAGCCAGTGTCCCGACGATGCTTCTGCCCACAGAATTAGATTGTTTAAGCGTATCAATTTGCTATAAGTGCAAACTGATTCAAAAGCGATGGCGCATTACACATGCAGGAACTTACAAAGTGGGCAAAAGGAAATTTTCAATACCTTGCCGAGATTGGAAAAATAGTCGTGAGTATTGCCATGAATTCCTTCAAATTCTCCTATAGCTACGATTCCTTCAGATTCGAAGAATTCAGATCATTGCACAAAAGTTTTCTCGATAATTAGGCCATTCCGATCATTCTTAAAAAACATCGTCTGTGCCGGTTGATAACCAGTCGCTGAATCTTCACAAAATTTAGCGTGTTTAATGGTGAACTGGCTGCTCATTGTTCTTTATCTATGGTATTATGTCAGCAGATTGTGCTACTTCATTAACATTACATGTTCTAATGCTTCCTTTCTAGTCAAACAGGAGAAGAGACGACCTGTCTAATTCTGTGCTTCTGCCTTTCAATAAAGCATGATCATTACTTTGATCAAATTTGTACTGAAATCTCGAACTCCCACTGCAAACCTCATTACACGACTTCATCCGGAGAAAGTGTACCGCTTAAATGCTCCTCCAGCCATTCCTTATACTTTCTCACCGACTGGCTGGCTATCCCAGTTCGTGTGAGATCATCTATGTTACAATTCCCATCTGAGATTTTAACAGACCACCATGAAATTTTGATTTCTCGTGTCCTGTTGAACCATTGGAAAGTTCGTCCTTGTACTTTACAATAATTTTGCAGCTAAAAACAGCTCTGGCGAAGTCAAATCCTGATTTTAATTTGACATAATTGTTAATGTGATAATTCAATGGCTCAAAAAAGATGGGTGTTTCGCTATATGTGACTTCGCGGTTCCGGCACAAATTCACTGCTCCACGGGAAACATTTTCTACAATAAATTATGCTATTATAGAAAATCTTTTTTAGTTAGCATTCAGAATCTCAAAAGCCTGAAGGCAACAAGACTACTACAAGAGTCTGAAAGAAGACGATGATTTAGTGGATCTTCAATATCTTTCGTTTTGTATCGATGCCGGTTGTTTTCAAAAATTGATGACCCTTCATCAGTTTTTAGGTAGAGTGATAATCCTATCCTGATTTTAAAAACTCACCAGGGTATGACGTCATTAACCCTCGGAGACCTGAGGGGTCCAGTGGACCTCTTTTACAAATTCCTAGTTTACTTGCTTAAATCGATATCAAATCATAAGGAAAGTTGATTTTAAGAAAAACATTGATGTTTGCGTGTAGCAAGTTGTGGTACAACTCATCCTTTGAATGTCTTTCAGCCTTCTCAGCAAACACATGCAAAAATGTGTGTTTTTATAATTCAACGACATTTAGCACAGTATCAGTTGTACTAAGAGGCGGTTTTCCGATGTTTGCTGTCGCCATGCAACCTCAGATAGTTGATTTAAATGAAATTGATTTAGCCCATGCAGCATAACCCCTACATTTGGCCTTCGTTTCATATTTATCCATACTCATCGGAAATAGGCCAAAACTGAGCCATAATTGCTGTATTTTAAGACCCTTAAAACAGCCGTGGATGTCTCAAACTCATCAATTACTGTTGTGAAAATTTTGCCAACAGTCTGTTTTTAGTGCTGAACAGTAAATATAATGATAGCTTTCATTTTGAACATTGGTTTACACTGAGTTATTCATGTAGGGCAACCAGTCATGCACGATCATTTGCGAAAACAAAATATTCAGATTTTGCGATCTTCTAACATAACGCACATGCACGAGCTTGATGTAAACATTGAATAGATGAATTTCACTCATCATACACCACAATCATTTTTCATCTGATACTATAAATTTTGTTATGGGAATCTCTACACCCTCTGAGACCTGAGGCCTGTCTACCATACTTTCACTGATTCAATTGAAATGAAATAACACATACAGATTCCCTGTCAAAAATGATGAATTTACATGGGCATGAGCGGTTGGCATGTCCTCAAGACAAAAAGTGAAATAGAAAAATGTGTGGCTCCAGGGTCGACACCCCTCAGGTCTCTGAGGGTTAAACAATTGGGAATATAGGCGAAGCATTACTTAAGAAACCGCTGATCGCTTCGAGACTGGCGCCATTGTAAATAATCCTTTGAAGGCGATAAAAAATAGACAACTGAAGGCCAATATGACTAGTCTTATGCATTTATTTTTTACATTTGATGAATCTGTACATGAAATGAGTTTCCTGACCGAATTGGTTAACACTTGCTAAAGAGGACCAACTGCTATCAGAGTAGGATGCATCAATCAGGGCTTACTTAAGAGAAAGGCTTTCATTTTGTATCTCTAGGCCTAGATAGGCAGATGCATGCGTTGTCAGAAACATGCACAGGGATTTTGTGTTGCTGTCTTCTTTTAGGGCCATCACAAGGACCGTTTTTCAAGAACAAACTAGAGTGTTCCAAAATCACACTAAGAAATGCTCTCTGTAGGGGATAGGGTATTATGTTAGAACTGCGATAGTTGTCATAGAATTAGATGAGCTGTCATCTGTGATATGGGCAGTCATAATATCTACTGATGCACATTGCGACAGGCGTCATGCGTTCATCTGGCGTGAAATTGAATGAAGTCCTAGCATAATGAGTACATCGCCATTGATAAAGTTAAATATCTCTTAAGCTTACTATAGAGGAGATACTCTTCCAGTCATTAACAAAAGCGAATTTGGTTGTTTTAATGACAGTGACACCGTCTGTGGCGACGACAATAAGATTTTGACAAGCAGATGTTACTCAAATCAATGTGCAAAAGAATTTAAATGATTATTTTCACGTCACTTATAATGCAATTATACTTGCAACTGTTGTTCATGCACAGATGTACACAATATGTAAACATTGATTCTCTAGATTTCCCGATTAGTCTCCTAGGACTTAGTTTTATATTTGAGCCATTTTCGCACTGGCATCCGAAAATTGCAGTCTTGATATAGTTAGATGACATGAAATCAGAAACCCATATGATCAGAATGCAATGAAATTTGAAACATGAATGAGTTCAGAGCATCAACTTCGATGTAAAAGTTGAAGTCACATGGTTCAGTATTTGATGTCTGAGAGCCTCTACAAAATGAGTAAAATCGTCAAAATTAAGTCAAAACATGAAATTTACTTCATGAACATGAAACCTAGACGAATGCAATCAAATTAAATACCATTAAAATCAAAATATTCTAATAGATAGTGGACGTGTACTGAAAGGGGAGAGCTTTGATAAAGACACTTCAATATACGGCAGCTTTAAGCATGAGCAAGGGGATAGGCCTATGCCGCATAAATTGGGTTGCATGTTTTCATTTGGCCGCTTGTATGAGTTAATCTCATGAGTCTTTTGCTTTAGATGATAATTAACTTGATAATAACTTGATCAGATGATAATTCACACACATAGGCTCGCATCCTCTGATGGTCAGGGTACTAGCGTGCATAGCTTTTGTACGATGATATTTCAAAACCTTTAAACTGCTGTCCTGTAATATTGCGAAAGTGTGTCTTATCCCCTTCCTTATTCGCCCACGCCCTTAAATTGTCACCAGTCTAAAAATTGCTTCAAGATTGCCTATGGTCAAAAAGCTAAGGTTTTCTGATCTACAATGTAAATTGTGAAGTCCTATTTAAGTTCTAATCTGAGCACTGACTGAAAAAGCACTAAAATTACCGAACGTAACTTCACGGAAGTATAAATTTTCTGATTAAGTATTAATATGATGAAGCACCAATATAACATTGACTCAGTAAAAGGGAAGGACATATAAGCGTAGGACAATAGCGATGCACTGATCGGGGTGCGTCACTGCATTGTCATAACATCACTCAGGCTATCACACTCCTTATGTCAGCGCGCTTGGCATTCTCTCCGCCTCAGTCCTGCCAACGTTTGCCATCCTCCCCGACTGCGCTTTAAGTCCAGTCAACATTTTTCCATCCTCTCAGACAGTGCTTTGAGTCCTGCCAACGTCAACCCACTTCACCCACTCCGCTTTGAGTCTTAGTCATATTTTATTGATCCAAATGCATTTGCATTTATTTACTTTCCAATGCAGTTCTTAGATGGATGTTAACATGTGAAATCCCGGGTTGGATAGGCCTATGCCGTATGGCATTTTTCGATTTAGTGGAGGTGATAGTCCTATGCAACTCATTAAATGAGTACTAAAATTAGTACTAATATTTTCGAAATCAAAGAGTACTAAATTTTGGGACTCATTTCTTAGTCGTGGTTAGTAGGTCACTTTTCAGTTAGGTCCATTTGAAGAGGTATTAAACGAATTTTTGACACAGTAGCAGGAACAAATGAATGTGGTGCGGCTAATAAAAAGTTGATAGGTCTTCTATTTCCTGACAGACATTGGATCATTGAGCACACGACCCATTCAAAAGCAGACAGATGTTGCTCGATATTGCTCAAAGTAGTTGCGAGACATTATCATTATTCAGAGTAAAAACATATTTTTGTCTACTTATTTCTGTTTTCACAACTAAAGTATATTGGTTGACGGCAGCCCGTCGATCTGAAAGCGACACATCCCATTAACTAGTCATGAATGGCTTGAGCCTGTGTGTTTCTTTGGATCAACCTGTTTTATTAAAATGTCACCAGCTTCATTTGGAGACAATTTGGTGGATTGAACGAATAGCGCCTTCTACAACTCTCAGAGGTCCTGATGTGTCACAATAGATATGCGCTCATACAGTGACACTCCAAATAGCTGGAGATATTCATATATATGCCTTTTTGGGAAGTTCTATGATTCTTTTAACCTGTATCATGCTGAATTCCATCAAAGTCAAATCTGTCCGGAATGCGTTCACTAGCGATGACTCACAACGCCTCACCTCTGGTCTTGCGTAAGCTCGAACCAGCATAGACGTCAAGTAATCAAGCCCATAGTAAGCAATGCCATACAGTAAGCTGAAAATGTCACACAAACAAGCCTACATAACATCAAAAATCATATTGATGAAAGGAAATGAAATTAATTTATCTTTCGACACGCAGGTAATTACTCCATCACAGTAACGCAATGGAAAGGCAAATAGCAGAGGCTGTAATTATTAGAAATAAAAATGAACAAAAGATAAAGCTAATCAATAACAAAACAGAATAGAACCTCTCAAATTTACCAGCATTAACTCTACAATATTAGATGAATATGCATGAAAGTGTATTGTGGCTGGTTTGCACACTAGTGACCACTAGTGTTGACTTTATTGTCTCTGACTTCAATATGTTCCCCCATTCACTCACGATATTTTTATAGACATTTCCAGATTTGATTTAAAATCATAGTCCTTGTCAAATAAGATCACTGCAAATTAAATATCTGATTGAGAAGGGCGGTTCACCGAAATGTATATTGCGAAGTAAAAACAAATCGTCTGTGCGTCGAAAGATCAACTATTTTAATTTCCTTTTGTCAAAATGTTATCTAAATCTTTCCTTATAAGGTCGAGTAATATTGCTAGAAATTAAAAATCATGTAGTGCATAAATATGACCTACTATAATTTAGATTGCCAGTTGAGATGATTCTGCGTGGGTAATCAATTCAAATGGAATTCCACAAATGGAGTTGGAGACAAGATCAAAGTCGGTAGATAATCTTTGCAAAATAAGATCTCCATTATAATTTCACTAAATCAGCGCATGGATATGTGCAGCTACAGCGTATATCACACAAATGGATTCATTTGGCTATCGTATGGCGCCTCCTCAGATTTGTTGTTTTTTTGCGGATGGCTCCTGGATACGTTTTTCTTGTCTAAGGTCATGAAAATGTGACACAATTTGACACTCTAATGGCAATCTTTGATTGGCGATTATCATTAATATAAACAACATAAATCCACCCTTTTAATCACCTGCTGCCTCTCAATTTCGTCGTCATTGCACTGGTAGCTCCATCAGTTAAGCAAAACAACACACCTCTTTTCAACAATGTCATTTCTGGTACATGTTCTGGTCACATTGATTGCAATTTCGTCGGTAAATAGCTTGGAATGTTTTCTTCATAGATTTCATGGAGTTGTTTCCAAGGATGCCTTAAATTATTCGGAGCCAATCTTGATATCCAACAATCCTCTTGACTGCAACGTCATTGCTTGTGCATGTCAACAATCTTGCCATGTGGTCTATGATGCTAAAACAGGAGAATGCAGGAATATCAGTATCAGTGCAGAAGCTTTTAAATCAATGAAAATGGAAAAATCCGCGGACGACGTTCAAATAACAACCTACATTGAGCTTGAGAAAATACCACCGAAACCTGAAATGCTCCCTCCACAGAAGGTAATCAAGCGGGAACCGAAACTGATTGAAACTGCAACAGAACCAACAACAACGCCAGTCCCTACAACAGCAACTACAACAACAACTACTACAACTACCACAACAATGGCACCAACAACAACAACAGCAAGTTCAGATTCGACTTTGGATACCATCTGGGGTTGGTTTGGAAAGTAGCTCTAAACAGCAAGGTACGCGGAGATGAACAGCAAGTGACTTTTTTAAGCCACATCTGAAGAGACTGATTTTCACTTGATTGATTGTGACCCAAAAACGACTATCAGTCATTAATGTGATCATTTAAGTAAATAGAAGAAATATTAAGTGTGACACTCTTGCGAATCAGCATGCAAAAGTCCATTATATGTTATAATATGATGTTCACAATATGCTGTTTTGAAATCTAGTCCACTGCGTAATGCTAAGATATTTAGAGGTATGATCCACGACTGGAACCTGCCGGGCTTTTGGCGGCTGGCAGCCTGAAAAAGTCGGCCAGGCCGGAGACCGGTCATTCTGATTAATGCTGATTAATTCAATTTCGATCCAAATTGATCTTCTTTCAAGCAGTAAGACAAATATTCGTACCTGGATGAAATGTTTCGTACACGCAAGATTGTGCAGCAATACGGGTAATCACTTGTTCAAGCTATGGAAAAATATTGCGATAGATAGGCTAGCAAACACAAGTTTCTTACAAGAGCATGCCATTCAGGAAACTGTATTTGAGATCGAACACGGTTGAAAGAAACTAAATGTATAAGGAAATGATAGCCTATGGATCATTACTTAATCAGCATCGACGTCCCCCCACTGCCGTCGAGCCAACTTACGGAAACTTTGTAGTACGTATCACAAAAAATCAAGCCTTGAAAGCTACAATCAAAAACAACCGGGACAATACAGTGACAATAGACCTAAACTTAATAGTGTACTTCCAAATAGTTGTGTTCTTCAACATTATCCCAACAAAACGGAAAAACAGCAGAAATTAATCAATTTTCTTCATGCGTTGTAACAGTTATTCCAAGCACCTAAACTGCTTTATCATCGCCAACTCTCACCAATATTGCTCGGTTCTGTCAGCCGCCTCGAATTATGATTTGAAGATGAATTTTCAGGAACCGCTCACAATGTTTGCATCATAAAAATTATTCCTAATAGGCTGTAATTCTATATTAACTGACTAGACGATTACTGTAGGACTAAATGTCGTCAATCGTCGTCATAAGCCTAATTAGAATAACCGGCCGGCCGGAGGACGGTTCCAACCCTAGTATGAGCACTTTTTCCACTTACATGTGCAATTCAAATTACTGATCGACTGGAGTAGAGATTGTGGTACTTGTATATTTAGACGTGCAATGATTTTTGTAATATAAAAATATGTTTAGCTGTTTAATTAACTCACTTGCCATAGTGCCCATAGTGCTTAGTAGACGACAGTATTTGATTTGAACTTGGAAGTCAGCTTATGCTTCATCTTTATTAACGATTTTAGGCTTCATAATTTTGAAGACGGAGAGGACCTTGAAAGTTAGCCAAATAATTTTGTTGATATCTCGTATGTGCTGAATCTGCTTTCATTTTCAGCAATGAGGTGGAGGTCCCAGTTGTGTGACTAGTTTTAGAATGATTTTTCTATGAGATCTGATAGAGACTCATAGCGTAAAGTCGAGTAATATTGACAGTTAAGCCACTTTTACAAAATGATGTTTTTGAGATTCAGGAGCTCATCCATGCGTGCACTAAATTGCACCAATAAGTAGCTACCTCTCAAAGGTACAACAGAAGCTAGGTGGAAAGCTTCTGATTGCCTCATCCTGACAGATATCGAAGCGTGAAGTGAGTCGACGAATTGTGCAATGCATTGTCCTAATCAATGCAACTCAGTCAGCTCTCTCACGCGCCATCTGACAGCTAAGTGATCGTTTATTTCATAGTATAGGGGGATGTAGTTGCACAGAATAGTAATGACTTTGTCGAATTCTTCAGTTGTTTTAAGTTATGTTGTCAAATGGAGTCGGTGCATAAATGTTGGGTAATATCGACACCGCTGTCGATGGGTACCGAACAGCATTTTTTCAGCAAGATACTGACTAAATAGCCATTATTTAGTAATTATTGCTTACTGTCTATTAGAATATCGCCTTCACAAGATTTTAATGCATCCCTTTCTGAATCATTAGGTCTATTTAGACCATACGTTGAATATTTCGCGTAATATCGACAGTAAAAAAACAGTTTTAGGGTTCTCACGGTTGTTTCTCTCAGCATTTATATAGATAATGACATTCAAATAATCCCTTCTTGCTCGAATTTATTGATTCATTGGTTTAAGATGCGATTCTAGGTCAAAAGTAATATGTGTGTGGCCTATAATGTAATTCACATAACATCGACACAATGCACATTGACATGAACAGTCCACTAAAGAAGTGTCAGAAAATGCCAAATATAACAAACTAGAAATGTTCCATGTAGTATGAAACGAAACTTTTCACATCTGTTGTCTCTTTCATAGTCTGAAAAGGCGAAAGTTCATCGCTTTCCGATGCGTCATATGCTTGCGGTGCATGCATGAAAAGTGTGCAGAAATCTTCTTCGGCTTTGACGATAATGGATTCGTCTGTCTAGACTGCTTTCAGCTGTGAAATTTCACCTTCTCAGACAAGCTTGGAGGCAGCAGATATGCAAGCTTGGGTTTCATACAGTATATATAACATCATTAATTTACTATACCTGGTAAATTTTGACGCTATTTTGGTACTGTCGATATTGCCCGACAAAGTGTCGATATTATGCGAGCATCGTCACAATTTACACTTTTCTCTTCACCTAGAATCATAAAATAAATCGATGAACTAATAAATTCTGTCAAGAAGAGATTATTTGAATATTATAGTTCATATAGAAACTAACAAATACGGCCGTGAGAGCCCGAAACCCACGTTACTGTCGACAATACCCGATTTTATTACATTTTGTACAAATTTACTATAACTTCAGCCATATGGACTTAATAGTGTTGTCTGAATATCTACTAATAAACAAGAGGGCTGTCGTCTGTCACACTTTCATTAGAAATAATTTTTGCACTGAAATAATTTACACACACTCCTTATTTTTTATTTTTAGGTTTATCAGATAATGTAAATAAAACAATTTAATATTGAGTTGAATCGTCAGTTGAGAAAATTCGAACATACCTAACTATCTGCCACTTCATCCAATATCAGGAATCATCAGCAGGCCTAGTTCACATCTCTCATTCTCGACACATTTGCAGCCATGCCCGGGTAAATTTGAGATATGCAATTTGTAAGTTGGTGAAATTTCAAGTGGCAGTCATGAAACGTCACAACACATTACAATCAATGAACACATTACAAATCGCGTAAGTTAGTGCGCCTGCAATAATTGATAAATGCTGGTTTTTGCAAACACGATGTAAATAGAATAATCAGATATTGAACTGTATCCTCAAAAAAGCAAGATTGAAGATTGGCCTTTGCAAAATCTCCTTCCATTCCTGCAACCGCGAAATACAGGCATCAGCATCATCCACAGAAAGATATCTCTTAGATAGGCGCGCGCTTAGTTACAGAAAAAAACTCGCATGGACCAAGCCACTCTACAACAATGAGAATTCAGGGATACACTACAACTTTCCTAGATAAGTGGATTATCACTACTGAGTCTCGAAACAGATGCTTACAGTTTATGAGCGGGTCTGACTGATTTTAATCGCAAAGCATGACTGAAACTCAGTCAACTTTTAAATATTTTCGTACTTATGATAATATGCCGTGTGAGACGATAAGATCGCCTAGAATATAACAGTGATTAAAAATTCACATTACTACATAATTGGATCTCTAAAACCCAACACATGTTGGGCAAAAGGAAGGTAGTAGTAGCGCTTTATTGAAATTGAATGAAAATCAGTCGCTAAAGAAAATGTTCACTTAAAGAAAAAGCTTGATTTTTGACATAACGCATCATAAAAGAAAAAAACGAGTTGTAGCGAAATGAAGTTTGGGAAAAGTCAGAATAAAATTTAGCGGCTCTAGGCAGCTTGTGAGGCACAAACTTGAACAGCACATGGCGATCGTTATCACCAGCATCCTTAAAAATGCGATTATCAAATTTGAAAGGCGGTCTACATATACGTCACCCTATCGGATTCTGAAGCACATTTATATCCTCAACTTCTGAAGTATTGCCCCGAATCACAACATGACAGTTGCGGTACAACATGCTTCGTCTGCAAACTTTCTGATGGTGGCATTTTCTTGACCTAACTCGGTCATCTTGGCAATACTGTAGAAGCAATATTTGAAATTCAAAAACATCTTCTTTATTGTTGCTATTTAGGCCCTACTATGCCAAGCTGTATCGGAAGCTGCTTCAAAAGCAGATTCTCAAACATGCGTTGGAAAATGATTTTTCAATGCTCTTTATTTCAATCAATTAATTGTGAATGAGATTTCAGAGCAATTAATCATTTGAAACTGAAGTTTAAAATCAAAACTTCAAATGTTTTTATATGGCCACGCTTGTTCTCTGGGTATGTACAGCATGTGAATGATGTCCAACGCTGACAGATAAATACAGCTCTATGCATAGGTTCAATGTCATAACCTATGCACAGACCTGTATTTATCTTTCAGCGTTGGACATCATTCACTTGTTGTACATACCCAGAGAACAAGCGTGGCCATATGAAAGCATCTGAAATTTTGATTTTAAAGTTCATTTTCAAAATCGCTCCAACTTATGAAACTGAAGTGATGACAAGATGATTGAATTTGGCAGTGGTGAACAATCAATCAGCTAATCAAACAAACAATATTATTCTAGCAGTTATCCTGAGAATCTATAATACATGTAGAAATTGTACATGCAGTCATGAGTCATGATTGCCTGCGCCAACTCTGTGATAATTCTGGAGGTTTTCCATGAAGAAAAATCGTCCAATCCAACAGAGATGAGGAATAAGACCCTAAACGGATATAGGGCCTATAGTGAGGGTAAAGTATCAGTTATGGCATCACTGCATACAAGGATGTATACTATGCACGTACATGTAGGCCTATATGCTTATATGCAGACAGTAAAGGGGCGCTCACGTGTATGGAACAGGGATTAATAAGAATTGCTTGCAATTTAATTGCTGTTTCCAATCAATAAATTGATGATGGATTACTGATCAATCAATTAATTGGAATTGAAGTTTCTGAGCAGTCGATTTACTGAAAAAGAATCACTAAGCAATCAATTAATTAGAATTGAGCAATTAATTAATTGACATCAAACTATTGAAATTTAATCTATTTTTGATAATCCCTGAGATTCAGACCAGCATAAGCTATCATTCAATTTCCAATTTTTCATATAGAGTTTCTCATATTCATAAATCCTACTCACTTAGCTTTGAATCAACCGCTTAATCCTGATGAAACGTTTCTTTCTGTCTTTTCGAACATTTTCATCGCTCCAATTGTCGTTCGCCTCTATTCATTGAGGTTGAACTCGTCTCCCTGCATTGTGAATACATTCATCATATCTGGAACTCGGTCGGCTACGACGGTAGCTGTCATGCGCGTCGTCTATAATGTTGGATTGTTTTTGTAGAGGTCATCAAACGGACCATTGCTTCCTCTCATCTCTCGGTGACTGCCTCTTTCGCATCAATTCGCACTTCCGGCTATCATTAATTTTCTATTTTTAGCCTCCCAGCTGCTTGTCCATTTACAGATGGGAATCTAGACGCATTAAGAGCAGCAGTTTCATAACTGGTCGTCTGAAAGTGAAGTTCAGTTGACGATATAAACGGTTATTCAAGTGCTAACATACCTGGATTTACGATATCCCAACACTTCCAAACCATCCGGAGAACAGATGCAGGATACATAGCAATTGCTGACGATTTTCGTACGTAATTCGTCACTCAAATAACGAAATGATGAAAACTGACATCTCTCATATTGCACTGTTGAACGATAAGTGAAAAGGATTCAGGACTGTTTTTATGACGGTGTCCTTGAGTTACGAACAGTGAGGGTGGGTCCAATGTACAAGTAGGCCTCCACCAGAATGTTGTATTCTGCTGTAGACCTACTACATGTATTATTTAGGGGTTATATGAATCACTTGTACATTGGTTTATCTTTTAAGTGTCACAGTGTCTTCGTTTTTGGCAAGGCAACTGTTGTTACCTACTGCATGATATCTTCAACAAGTTTACCTTCTGAGTGTTATTATATTTTCTGATAATTTTTCCAGATTAATCTTAATTTCAGTACTGTATCATATAATTTCATACTCTGTGGGGCACTACTCTCTAACTAAAATTTTATCCTGATAGATAAAGATAAAACCATGTGGGTTCTACTCTATGGTTGCAACTATGTAAGCAATAAATCTGAAATTTTGACATGAATTATTTCGATAGCTTTTCGATTAAATCATTGTGTACTTCCATGCATGGCCATTAAGTCTCAGCTAAGTACTATATAAAATGTTAAATGTTATGTTCTTGGGTCATTTGTGCATATTATTTGTTTCTTTAAGAGTTATTAAAGAATGCAACATTGGATAGACAAGTAGACAGCACGTGTTCCCGAACACTGTTCACACGTCGAAACCTATACGTAATAGAGTATTTGTAGATAATCTCGATTTAGGTTTTCAAAAATGTTACAACCTGTACCGCTTACTCTATTGCCAGAAATCAGACTAAGCAAGTGATTGACCGAAGCCTGCATGTCAGTCCTTTTGCTCGACTTCGTCTTCTTGCTGCCCTTTCCCTACCCCCCTGCTCCAGATATTTTCTTTGCGGACAGCTCTTACCTGTGACTATCCGTATGATCTATGCCATCTTACTCACGGGTATCCATCTCGAGCAAGCATTCTCAACAAGACTGCGCTTCTGAAGAGGCTGAATCTCCTCTTAAAACATTGTAAGACGCATTTTAGGACTTCGCCAGAAGCTTGCACATTGTCAAGTGTTGAGCACAAGACCGATAAGGCAAGAAGTTCGGACACCACACAATAGTCTAGCGTGTAATTTCAAAAAGGATTGCACACGCGGTTATCTTATTATTAAAAGAAAAGTCACGGTTCGACGAATATTGATTACCGTATTATCGCGCTTTTAAGCACATGTGCTTATAATGTGCTTATATAAGTGGTGTAAGATATAGTGGATATTATAAATAAAATATGGAAGTATGGGATTGGGGAAACATTTGGGAGTATTAAAAAATTTTTTTATAAGACTCGAGTACATACAGCCACTAATACAGCCACTATAATAATGTATAGTATAAAGTGACCTAATGTTTGCATGTTTATCTTTTCATTATTTTTTCGTTTATTTTACAAGAAATTAATAATTTACAAGAAAATAGTTTTATAATTATAAGCCAATTTGAAACGTTTTTTTGAAAAAATTTCAACATGTTTGCTTTGGGTATTATTATGTATGGCCACCAACATAACTAATAAAATATAAGATAAGAGAAGCAGTTTGTCTATTGTGTCACACAAAACACAAATGGCAATCTAATCTCTCGGAACGTTTCGAATCGAAATGAATGAAGACAGAATTTTACTTAGCAAAACCTATTTGTCTGATTTCACAGTCAATATCACTCTCATCATTGTCACTTTTTTTCACCACTCTTTTCATTGTCGCTGTCGGATTCACCTGTATAGTTCTCCAAGTCAGATGCTTCACTGTCCTCCACGTCATTGTCCACTTCACTGGAGTCTGTTCCAGCAAGAAGAGATTGCAACTTTGAGTGAAGAACTTCATCGCCATCACAATCCTGGATACCTGTTTCAATGAATGAGCGCTTTATGATGTCGCGGGACATTTCACGCCATGCCTCTGAAACCCATTGTGCTACCATCTCGTAACTCGCACCTTTGCGCTTGCCGGTTCGTGTATATTCTCGGTCACCGTTCAAGAGCCATTCTTTTCACCTTCTTCGCATGGCATCCTTGAATGGTTTATTCAAATGACTATCCAATGGTTGCAACAAAGGCGTCATTCCTCCTGCAATATAAGCCAAACGCGTTTTCTCCTTTTCGAATGCTGCTTTCACATCTTCGTACGTATGACATCGCGCTGTGTCCAGTGTAAGCACACATGATGGCTTGAAGATCGATCCTGGGCGTGCTTTCCACACTTTTTGAAGATACTCACTCTTCATGAATTCGTTTGTCATGCTGCCACCTTTTGATGCTGAGACAACAACATCACCAAAATTGCCACGTGGAGGCTTTTTCAGTCCTCGGAATATAATCATCGGTGGCAATTTGTGTCCAGTAGATAGCACAGTCAACACAACCGTGTACCGCAGCTTTTCTTTGCCGGTGGTGCGACTTCGAATTGTCTTGACTCCTTTGAAATCGATGGAAGTGTTGCTTGGGTAAATCAAAACACACGGGGGGGTCATCCATGTTACCCACAATATGACACTTCTCACGAATTTCTTTTATGTCCTTCAACCAATGGCGTGCTAATTCTTGGGCATTTTCGGGGATCTTTTGTCCGACAGATGTAACACGTCGCTCCACAAGATTGTTTCGTCTCATAAACCGCTTCAACCAGCCATATGATGCTCGAAATTTGGACGGGTCCTTTGTCGGATAGGTCACTGGGAATCGTCTCTTCGCTTCAGAACGGATTGCATTGCCATGAACAGCCATCCCTTGGTTTCGAAGATGTTTGATGTATTCAACCATTTCTGATTCAAGCTCAGGGTAAACAGCTTTCAATTTGTAAGGCAGCCGCCTTCGTTTACGACTGATAAAATCATGATGACTTTGACTTCATGCCTTTGAGTTCACTTGCCTTGTCCCTCCAATCTTGTATTTGTCTTCGGTTGACATTATGTACTTTTGCTGTGGCTGAGACATTCCCACCATTGTTCTCCAAAGTGGCCAGTACTTCGTTTTTAAATGAAATGCGTATTGACCTCATCTCTCATCTCGCGCACCAAGCTTTCAGATGCAAGCAACTTTATTGCAAGGATATTGATTGAGAGATGCATTACTTCCACAGTAAAATCCCGAATAGTTGCTAGCTGAGACGATGTTTTTATAGAAGAAAAGAAGAAGTTATGGTATTTAAGGAGCGGAGCCCATCCTTTGTAGCAGTAGCGCTTGATTGTGTAAATTATGTTGTCAATTGAGGTCGGAAGAGGTCGATTGAGCGGAGCCCATCCCTTGTAGCAGTAGCGCCTTGACTTGTGAAAGTTATGCTGTCAAAGGAGGTCAGCTTATGCAACTCAATAAGAACAGCTGTGCATTAGCATTGACGGAGATTTTCAACCTCAATTGTAAGCTGATGGAACAGGAATCAGTGTTCAACATGTGAAGTGAAAATACATGTTTCGCGCATAATAATTAGCTAATGTTCATTATATTGATGCACCTGAAGTTCTCTTAATCATGTGGGCTACAAAGAGAGACGAAAAATCACATTGACTAGGGTGTGCCTATATCCGGATATTAGCACATGTGCTTATAAGCGAACAAAATGCACATCTGCATCACAGTGAAAACAAGCTCTTTTCGCTTATAAGCACATGTACCTAAAAGCGCGATAATACGGTAAAATAGACAGCATCCGTCGAATCGTTGTTTAACGTGTAATTTCAAAACCGTCTATCACATGGTGTAGTCCAAATTGTAAAAAAATATCCTAATTAAGCTGTCATAATTTCTTAAGTTGAGTTGGAAACTGTGAAAACTTCTTTTGCGATTTAGAGACAAAATATGAGTAAAACATAAATAGTGAAGCAATTTGCAAAAAAATCCCAACTACTCGGATATGTAAGCACAATTCTTTGAGCTTAGTCGCAATGAATATCTGCCATGCAATTTCGTTCAGCAATTTTTTTCGTCTGAAACTATCCCACGGTGTGAAAAATACAGATCACGCCATGAAAGGTGATATTTCAATTTTATTTTAAGAGCAAATCATGAAAATTCTCTTAAGTTCAGAGGTGCAAAACAAGTATCATGCAATGTGTGTATCATGAATAATTCTTCCGTGGACTTATTTTTCTGTCAGGGGAATTTTGAAAGATTCTGCATGGCTTAGTAGCGATATACGCAGATCATGATGACATGGTGTACTTCTTCGAAGGTTGTTGAAATTGCCTGGTTCCTAACACTGTTGAAGATTCATACATCTTCATTATCAGATTCAAAGGTTGCTCATAGATATCCGACTGTTCGCCTTTGTTAAAGGGGAAGAATGGAAAGGAAACTATAGTTGACTTAGCTGCCGGCTAAGACCGATATATGTCAATGTTGCTGGATGGGGAGATGAATAACCGAAATTACTGAAGCATGCAATTATTATATACAGATTCTTGCGCAAGGAGGTCAGACACACAAAATCATTGAAAACTGCAACGATCCAAGAACTGAAGAATACAAACTAAGAAATAACGTAATGGATTATCCTAGAAAAATAGTAGGTATTCTATGATGCTACACTGTAAATCGCTGGATACGAAAATTACATACAAACATATACCAAAATCACATACATTTTGAAACTAACATCTGATACGAGATTCTGGTATGTCTACAGAGATCTGGTATGTTTTTCATACCACATCTCACTTACTTTCGCATGTGATTTGTATGTAGCGACGCGAACTATTCTATCTGTGATTGGCTGTTTTACACTGAAATACGAGTTGTTGGTATGTTTTATATACGAGACCCGATGCAAATTCATCCTTATTCGTATGCCTCTGGTATGCATTTGGTATGTGCAGCTTTAAGTCACATAGCAAAAAAATATATGTATTACATACTACTGTCAAAGAACTTTTTTCGGTAATACCAGTCGTGAATATGTTTTGTTTGATAGAGTGATATTTAACTAGATTAGATTTATTGTGAATTTAATGCTCCACGAGGTTGTGGTCGTTGCTACTTGTCTAGCAACATTAACAGGACGTTTAGATAGCTCTACTTTATGAGCCAAGTTGACAAACATCAGTTCATTCAAACGATATCACTTGTGCAATCATGTTGACTTATACATCTCAAACATAACTATTTTTGCGTTCATGAATTATAATGTGTTTTTATTTCGGATTGATAATATGCTTTATTTCAAAATCACATCATGCATAATTGTTGATGGTTGAATACTTATTGATTATTCATGAAGTGCCTTAGACTTACCTGTATTAAAATCGAATTCAGTATTGAAAGTACGACTCTTAAATGTCATTATCTCACTACTTACAGAACAGTAGCAACATTGGTGTGATCTCTATTGACAAAAGGCCTTAAATCAAGGTACTTTGGACATGATTAATGCTTTTCGTTAACATTGTACTGGTATGACTTTAGTATATAAAGCATGCCACATTTGAAATAACATGCGAAAAGCATACAAATATATACCAAGAGAATACAGAAATATACCAAAAAATATTTTGGTATGCATCCTTCGTATGTGATTGCTATTGAGCGATTTACAGTGAGAAGGGCAAGAAAATTTTCGTGAGAAGGGACGATTCCAGCTTATTGCGTGACCTGCATGTATATCTCTAATCAACAATCAAGCATTTTTTGGGCTTATGGATATCTTGCATGACTGTGCACATTCCATACAAATATAAATCGCAAAAACTTACTAACTATGTAGAATAACTAAGAGCAAGATTCATCATACTAGTGGTGAATTAGGGTATAAAAAATTCCGGGAGAAGGGAAGTAAAGTCTTGTAATTCCGGAGACGCAGTGCTAGCCAGAATTATAGGGAAGATGTAGGTATATATAACATGTAGAAGTAACATTTATGAGGATATACATTAGAAGAAACTTGTAAAAAACCTAAATTTTCCGGCCTGGACCATGAAGGGTACTCATGGTACATGAAGTATCCCTCATGCTTCCCTCATACAAAAATTATGCAATAAACTTTTAGCGACAATGTGTCTTCATGGTTTTCTTATATTATGACAGTCTTGTGTCCCATTGTTGCTATTTGCAGGTCCAAATTTTACAAGATAGATTTAAAAAGAAGTCAAGAGTTATCTCTGAAATGACTCAATGGTATATAACCTATGTATAGTTATCTCAGAAATCTCCAGTTTGTGTTATACTAATGCTGTCGCTTCTTGAGGTATAGTTGTCTACACTGCAGACCATGCGCTTCAAACCATGTAAATCTATATTGGACGTTGGTTTCTTTTAGCAGAACATGGAACCATGGAGGTTTTGTGTCTCAAGTTTGTGTCTCCTCTGTGTATAGCCTTCTACACCCAAGCATTTTCGCACTACTTTGAAAAAGTTGCGTGAATTTGATCTTCCTATCACAAATTTTCAGTTACAGAAGTTGCGCTTTCATATATACCTTCCGTTTACACTGATTTATTAGATTTTGTGAAGATTTTAGTGGCATGGAATTGAAATGCAGGTCCGACATCTGTTCTTCATCCCTCATCAAAACGAAAATAATCATAGTCTTGAACAACATGTCGCGCAGTAGTATTGGTCAGACCAGTCTATCAAGAAGGCAGCAGGTGAAACACCTGCACATGCATGTGCATAGCACTGTCAGTCAATTACATGATGTAGAGAGTGAACCATTAGCCATTTTATACTGATGATTTTGAATCAAAAACAGTTATGTTATCGAATCCATTCAAAATGGTATAATCGAAACATCCAGTATTAGGAATAACTTCCTGGACAATCTGTCAATAAAGTGCAAGTTAATGAAGTTGTAAAACTATTTAAACATCTGCAATTTCCCGGTACGCCAGCTTCTTCTGCTGATCGTGATGCCTCCATTCACCATCACCGGCGGCAGCTGCATGAATGGACACTTATTGTCCCCACTGATTCCCAATTATTCTTCCCCAGGAATTTAGAATGTGCATGTTCAATCCTTGATGCTATTACGATATTTTAGAATAGCTGAGAGTGATGTTAACTTTGTAACTCAATTTCACTCGTAGTTAGGGTTTCGTCTCGGATTCCAGGTCGATTTAATTCTGATTAATTCCAAAAATACAAAATTCAAACTCATAGACAGCTAAAATGTGTCTGAACCGTCTTTGGTTCAGCGACAATTATCCTTACTTAGGATTTTAATCTCTTAGTTTTTTTTAATGAATCGACATATCTTTACAATTCCTCCCTTTGTAACTTTCTAACTTTATTTGGGGCTGGTTCTGGTTGCTTTTCCGAGATAATTTCCTATAATCTGACAGATTATTAAACAGTTTGGTATCAGACAACACCGAAAGAAGCACGAAGAGCTCAATTAAGATTTTCAACCAGTTTCTCCAATTGAAAAACATGGAGCTTAATGACATCCTAGGTGACCCAGCTTGTTAGATCATATTTCATCAATGCTCTTTTCATCAGTTTTGCAAACACATGGAAGTGACTATAAAAAGGACGCATTTTCTTCAAAGAAAATTAGTATAACTCATTTTCTTGTTGAAAAATGGAATTGGACGATCATTGAAATGTTCATATGTGACATCTCTGATAAGATCATTTTAAAGCGGTCATTTGATATGAAAGCTAGGAAAACTTAAAGATGTAGGCAAAAGGTTTTCGGAAGTACAGTTAACAAATCCGCGTCTGAGGATTTAATAAAGTGCTACGAAAAACAACATTTTTGGTGAAAGTAGAGTTAAAGTATTTTTGCACATTATCGCATACTTCGGTAAATGTGGTCGTGTTGCTCTTCGCCGCATGACATTTGGCATGCTGAAAGAAGAAAATGAATCAACTACTGCAAAATAGTTCCGCGTTGTTCCTCTATTTCATAAAAATCACAGAGATAATAAAGAACAATCTGATTTTGATGGTGTTGCTGTTTCCATGATTCCTGGTGCGAAATATTCTCCATTTGGATCATTTAAAAGAAATGTGAATTAAATGAAAATTATGACTTTACTTGTTTTCACTTAACCAGGTAAAAAACATTTTATTTTCAACCAAACACTGCAATCTGCGTCCCATTGGATTAACAGGTGCTTTTCTTTGTTCGCGTCTGGCAACAAGAGGAACCCGGTAGTACTCCCCAGACGTGCAGATTCGAAGTAGAATAATGTTGTGCATCATTGTGTGATGGTTTCATTTCCCGCTTCGTTCCCTGCAGAAACTCGTTCTGCTTGCCGGACTAGTATCTTGTCAGCGTAATTTGTGCAGACTCTTGATTTTTCTCATTGAATATAAGGGCATTTTGATGCAATAATTTTCACCACATCGACTGTTCCACTGGATTCTTCTTATGATCAAGCAAAATTGACATGGATCGATTTCAAATTTTATTATTTTTCCTTTCTTGTTGTTTGATCGTACTAAGCTTTTCTCATATTTTTTCTTCTGATCAAAACATCAAATCTGTAGACAAAACGACAATCTGCTGCATCTACTTTGCAAATGAATGTCGCAAAAGTATGATTATTGTATCAAATGTCACGCTAAGATGACTGTATGCGTTTATCAAATTAGTATACGCTCCATGCGGAATTTGATTACTATTTGAACTCGTCCATTCTTAAAAATAGAACATAATCGCGTGCTTCTGCCTCATAAAGCAAATCTACATTGCTCTGCCATATTGAGTGTGTGTCAGCTCAGACAAGTGCAAATCCAGATAAGATTTCAAATGTGATGGTAGCGCAACACATTAACATCTGATAAGTACAAATGAACAACACCATGAGAAATCAAAGCACTGCGCCGCCATAGATATCCATTACAATGAGGGGCAAATGCTGGTAAAATGGAGTCTATCATCGCAATAACGGAACTTTGATATAACGGTATCTGATCAATATATCACTTATCATCATGGCTCTATGTAGATTAGAAATCTAAGTCATTAGATTTATTATACATGAGCGTTCTATGTAGATATTATGAGCATTGGCGTCTTCCCATCGGTTGCTGGCTATTTGCATTGCCTGACTTTTCTTTTCTTTGCAAGATCTTTTTGGATTACTGGGTGCAAAACACGGAAGATTTGAAAGTTTGCATGTACATGTGCACATGCATCATACAGTTCAAAGCATTTAAGTTGGCAAACATCCAGGATTCTTTCTTTATCTACATGTACAAGTTGTTTCACACAGAATTGAAATTGGTAAACGCAAATTACGTAAAGAAAGTCGGCTTCAAATTCAACAAACTTTATATATTTAGAAAGCTCATGTTCTGAAATTGCTCTTGTGAAAATTTCATGACTATACTCTAAATATAGCACTTGGTAGACTAAATAATGTCTCAATCTTTTGTAATTTGTTTGGAATTCAATTCTCATTTTCATCGCTAGCCAGAAAGCGTGACTCATCACTCTCACGCATGCATAACTGACAGGTCACACACTTTCTCACACAGATGCATTTCTTTACTATGCGGCTGTTGATCGGTGTCTGTGCATTGTCTAGAATGCTTGTTTAGACAGACGAGAACAATGCTGTGTAATCGAAAGACATCGAAGTCATTCATTACATTTGTTTTGTGTCTCCCAGCAGTATGCGAACTGCTGTACTGAAAGCTTACCAGAAAGGCTATCTTAGGGCTATCTTTCAAATATATGTTTTCATTCATCTATATCTGTCTCAAGTCATATCCACATTAGTCTTTTTTCTAGCTCTGTGTCGCAGCGACTTCAACCCTTTAACTACCACAAGTTATTCATAGAACATAAAATAATTTTCCCACTATCTTTAAAGAAGTTGTAGACTACAAACTGAAGTGGCAGTGAACATTTAAATTTTACTTTTGACAGTGTCTTTTATCTAGCATGGGACACTTGTGGTAGATAAATGAAAAAAATCCATTTGATTTATCTGAATCCAAACACATATGCATTGTATATCTGATTGCACTAGGCTTAGATGCTATTACTATTCCCTATATTATATGAAAGAATGTTCATGCGAATTACATGGACGTATTTACAAAGCTTGAAAGATATTTGTTTGTCAAAAAGCGGATTATTTTGCTCCATAGAATGCCGTGCTCGAACAAGCTGAGCTATGTATAAACAACATTGCCTCTGTGTCATCGTCCGATATTTTTGAAGGCAGAGTGTCACTTGCCTTGATCTATGGCTCGGACATATTGTGAGGCATAATGATTTGTCCAATTGGTGACCTTCAATCCATTATTTGTCGCATAAAACTGACAGCATCACTTGTAGCGCTATTATAAGTATTGTTTAATGCTTGACTGCTATTTTTCAATTGATAATTGGCCTATATAGATGGATTCAAAAATACATGTAGAAAATTCGCGATTTTTAGAGGGTGCTTCATTTAAAAAGTCAAATTTTTCATTCTCACGTGAGCCAAATTTGATGAAATTTGGGATGCGCATAAAAAAATACGAAAGAGTATTACTAAGTGTTAGAAGTTTGTCGGATAGCGAAAGGTACGTTCGACCCCTCAGAAGAGTGAGGACATTTTTTTCTCCAATAAATATCTTGCTACCATGGGAAAAATATTTTCGTGCATGTCTACGATGGTGCATCTTGCTATTTATTGTGTACATCATGCTGTTTCATATGTACTGTAAACAGAGGATGTCGAATGTGATTTAGCATGTTACTTTCGCACATATTGCGCGTGACTGGTTGGTCTGCATGAAGAACTCAGAATAAATCAACACTTGAGATGAAGGTGTCACCGCATTCATGGTTCTACGCTAAAAATTGACTGTTGAAAAAGCTTTCGCGATATGCTAATGAGTTTAAGATATGGGTGGATAAAACAAAAAGCTCGGATATGCTGCAACACGAAATTAATCAACTTCGATAAAATGAACCACAGAAATCCGACAGCCTATCATAGGTTTGACCCGTCAAGTACGAGTTTTGTCCCTTCAAGATCAATAATGACATTTCAAAATGCAGCAGTCTAAAAGTGTTTGCATAATTGCCGCTTCAAACGCATGAATGCAGAAACTGCTGCTCTCTACCAAATCAACCGCAGCATTATCGTTTCAAATGCAAAATGAGGCAAAAAAGTAATAAAGAGGTAGCTTTTTCCCTTATTCGTTTAACCTGTTGAACCACAGTCATTGAAATTGCTTATTTGATATTAACTGACTAATACGTGTGAGTAAAAAAACTTACTTCATCTTTCTTTATTCGAATGACCACACGTCCTTCGAATGTGGTGCATTTCCAATTTGGTAAATGGGGGAATGAAATCGGATGCTTAACTGATTGACTGAAGTTGGATTTGAAGCCAGAGGGCCTAGAGTGGGTACAGCACGTCTTTGTCAGTTTATCAAGAAAATAGACAATTCAATGTTGTCCACGATACTTGTTCAAGTCTTTACTTGTTAGTTGTCATTTGTCTCTTTTTTTTCAAGTCTGGAGCTGCAGATAGCCATTGATTAGGGTGAATTTGCGTTAGATTTTGTTTTCATTATGCTGCTGATGTGGCAATTAACATTTGAAACGGGAACGCTTCACCTCATCTCGGTAATTCTGCTGTTGAAATGTCAGCGATGAACTCGAAGTGTTAATGTTTCGAATGGTCATGTCTTTCTGAAGTTGATATGTCTATACTTAATATGAAACGGATGATTAGCTTCTTGATCGGTCAAACCTATATAACAAATGACCTGTACTGCCATAGACATTGAAAAACGTCGTGGAATTGTGTTTTCTTGACAGCGGTACCCAACGACAGCGGCTTCCAGTGGTAGAGTTGTACAGTGGCGCCTGTTGTGGCAGTAAACATCGTGAAACCACCTCCTAATTCAAGTGATCTTGCGCCAAATGTCCTTGACATGGAAAAAATACTTATCACATGTCTACCATGAAAACAGCCTGAAATTCAAAGAATCAAATGTAAATTCCAGCTTTAAGTAATAATCACTTAAATTGATCTTTCCGAAGTTTCCCAGCAATTCAAACAATAAGTAACCTCAGTAACCCTCAGATCAGATGATTAAGGAATTTATAAGACTTTTGAAAATGCTCTTTAATGGTCTTGTAATCAAACTGCAAGAAGCTAAGAAGACGGAAGTTATCTATTAACACAATTAAGGCACTACACGTGAAGTTTTTTCACGTTAACACATCTACCCGTTATGAAGAAGTCGGATGCCAAGAAATAATCGTGTAAAACATCACTGGTGCTTTGGTTTCCATACACTATGAATGACTTAGTGACAATATCGTGTGTTATGTGATGATTGAAATCTAATCTAAGACGGAGTGTCGTGATGGATCGGGAGGGTTATGAGTTCAACATTATGTAATTCGTAGAACTTTATCAGAGGACAGAATAAAGATCGTGCGTTCGAAATGATTGAGAAAGAAATGCCAAATGAGCCTATATAATTTGTAATGTGATAAATGAAGAGGCTGAAAAAGAAAAGGATGGAACGGACTTGCATTAACTAAAGATGGAGAAAAGATGAATCGTAAAAATGCAGCAACTGCGCATCTTCCTAAGCAAATGAATAAAGAATATTGTGAAGCATGATCACCTATCCATTTTCTACTTGTGATCCACTATTGTGGCATAACATTGATAGTCTTGCATATTAATTATTGTGTTAGTGTTTTATTAGTGTTTTAACCTCAGAGACCTGAGCATTTCCACACCCTCTGATACTTGAAGGAAGATCCAGTGGACCAATTCTATAAATCCTTAATTTACTTTCTCAAATCGATGCCAAAAAATTGAGAAAGTTGATTTCAGGTAAAACACTCATGTTTGCGTGTGATCGATAAGTTAAATCGTTTGAGTGTCATTTAGCCATCTTTATAAACAGAAGCATATACTGAAATGTGCTGTTTTTATGAGTCGACGTCATTTAACACGAAATTCGTTGCATTAAAAAGCGGATTCACGGTGTCTCCAGCTATACAATGAAACCTAAAATAATTAGCTTTATTGGATTAACTTAGCTTCATTGAGAATTCAAAAATTACAATGACGTGTTGAGATCAAGTTACCTGTTTATTATTGATGTGGGGTGCATATGCGTGCTTGCATTCCAGTCATGGATATCAATCCTATGTAGCAATATCTCTATACAGTAATCTCCATCTATACATGGAAAAGAATCATTTTCTGAAAAATGGTATAAAATATATCAATGATCACAGCTCGTATTTCGATGCAGCCTCTGACTCTATGAGCATCATGATAAACAATAAATAACAACTGATTTAAGTTTAATCCTAAGTTTTCTGATTTTGATAAAGATAAACATAATGAAATACCATATACCAAAGCAGACAACATACACGTATCACTCAATTTTATCGTTGATAGTTATTTAAGAAAACTAAATACGTTAAAAAATACAACATTCCAGTGACTTTTTCTACTAAACCAGGAAGAAAAATAATTGCGATTAATAAAAGTAAAAACAATGAAAAATGTAATTGCAATATGTGCAGCGCTATCGACCATAAATACAACTGTAAAAGCAAACATTTAGTGCATTGTTTCAAGTGTTTATTGTGTCATGACCTTTATGTCGGACAAAGCTGTCGACCTTTTAAACTTCGATATCAAGAACATGAACGTAGTATTCGTAACAGAAATTCCTAGAGTGCTTTGAGTGAACATTATCTAAAATTTCATGCCAATTTTAACAATTCAATGCGGTTGCTACCATAATGGCTGAAGCCCGCTTCATAGCGATGAAAATGCGCAAACTTAATCGACAGATCGTCATGAACAGAGTTGATGATTTGCCAATAATACTCCGCTGATTTATCTAATGGACCCATCCATACACTTGTACCTACCCTTGATACCACAGAATTAGATTGTTTAATCGCATCACTTTGCTAGAAGTGCAAACTGATTCAAACAGATGTCACATGCCGGAACTTAATGCTCGTAAGTGGGCAAAAAGAAATTTTTGATACCTTGCAGAGATAGGAAAATAATCGTGCGTCGATTGCGGATTGCTCTGAATTCCTTCAAAATGCTCCGATCGCCACGACTCCTTCAGATTCGAGGAATTCAGATCATTGCGCAAAAGTCTTCTCGATAATGTTGGGCCCTGCGATCATTTTAAAAAAAGTTAGCAGGCGCATGAAAAAACGTTTACAAGCTTCTCTGTAGAACTTGACATCGACTCTGTCTCTTTGCTGTGTGATCCGGTTGATAACAGTCACTGAAACTTTGCACAATTTGGCGTGTTTAATGTTGAACTGGCTGCTCATTGTTCGATCGCTATGGTATTATGTCAGGATATTGTGCCATTTCAATAACGCTACACGTGCATGTTCCAATGCTTTCCTTCTGGTCAGCCGGAAGAAGAGACGACCTGTCTAATTCTGTGCTTGATACAGTCTTCGGACGAAACGCGTCGGGTGATTTTGACTTTGGCATTTTCATTTTAACTTAACAATAAAAAGTCGTAATTTAAGTGAGAGACTTTTTTCTTTTACTTAACTGCTGTCATAGATATCTAAGATTTAGCGAAGCACATTGATGAAATGAGTGCAGGAAAATAAAAGAAGCTTAAGTCATCGGTAGTCGATCTCTCTGGGATGATGTGTGAATTTGCCTTCGTGGATCGAATTGCGCTTCTCACACATGCTCCTGATTCTGCCGGTATAGGCAAGCACTCTTCAAGACTGCATGGATTCTCAATGCGGAAAGATTTCAAAAAGGTTTCAATAATGGTTTATCAAACACAGGTTGACCGATGCCGGCATTATAGGGGTAGGGTCAGAAACTTGATTTTCCCAATGACCAAGTAAGTTGGCATCTTGTAATCTTTGAGTACATCAAACATAAATAATTCTCGTGAGGTATCAAGTAAGTAAGCGAAACTCTAAAAGAGTGATTTGCAAAGGACATAACTTCCACAAGGATGAAAAACGACCGCTTCAGCATCCTAGTGTCAATGCAGGCAGGTGAAGACGGAATGCAATCAGTGGTCGTTGATATTATTATGTCTCACAACCATCCTGAAATCTGGTTTTCAAACCTAGTATTATGCTCTTGTAGGCCTATTAGACGCGTATTGCTCCAAAATCTTGTTTCAAAACTGCTTCTAGTGTCACACTAATCAACATAAGTTCGTATATAATGTTAAACATGTAACATGTTTATTTAAAATCGTGTTTTTGAAGCACGATTTTGTAATATACCAAGTCAATTACACCCTGTCTTTGGCTTGCATCTGCCCACGTCTGCTTGGCTTCAACAGACCGAAGCATGTCTCATGATCAAATATGTTGAGATCTAATAAATTCATGATAATCCTCTGAATTCATACTTATTTCTCTTAATCCGGAATACTATCTCCGCTTCTATCATCAGTCACTTAAGCTCAATTCTCTCACTTCATTCTCATAATCAATGAATGCGTCAAATGTAACATGTCCAAATTCTGCAAATGTCAACTTCAGAGGTTTTGATATTGTTATTGCCCACTGGAATCATCAATGCTGCCGAGGTGGGACAGCAGGCACACCGGAACACGACAGGTGGCTTCCGAACCTCTCGTGACTTGGATATCATGAATACTTACACGGTTGCGGTATCGACAAAGTCCTCATCGAGTCAGACTTCCTATACCATTAAATCCCAAGTGAATGACAAAAGATAGGATAGAAATTGCCGCCATCTTGTCGCTATTCAAACAATTTTTTTGTAAAAACATACAAAGTGGATGCGTCCCGATTTGTAGCGACGGGTAGTTGGTTTGGATAAGATGAAGCGATGTCTCTATCGCTATATAACGTGCGTGCTATAGCTTGGGGATTCTCCTGCAACATTTAGCCGTGGACCTTCTAAAATTAAATCGCTTGACATTTGGCACTGGCGGTTTTCATTTTTCTGCGCATTTCAATTTTTCGTCAAAAATTTTGATGTCGATTATCATGCCGGAGACATTGAATGAAAGCTTGGAAATTTCGGACTCATAAATTCAGCATTAATTAAGCTAAAAAGTTTGTCAATGATAAGTGGCGGACGAGATTCAATTTTTGTGCGATTCAGAACTTTTTGAGATTTTTTGTAATAGAAGTTAGTAGTTTAGATTTTATTATTTCTTATTTCTGGATCATGAGTTTCATTATAAATCTAGTGATTTTTAATTGTAATTGAGACTATGAGACACTCAGCTGTTAGACACTAGGATTATTCAATTAATTCGATCTGATTTGTTTGTTTATTAGTGTGTTATTTGTAGATGTTTTAATGCAGCATTATAAATCAGAACATAAGACTCGTAAACAAGGCAGAAAAGTCTTGAGAATTTATTGTTAAAAATATGCTGCAAACTTACTATGAAGTCCTACAGCGAGCACTACAAAGCATTTATTAACATGCATGTATGTATCTCTCAACCAGGGCTGTGGAGCCGATGCGTTATCTCATCGGCTCCGGCTCCACGACACTGATGTGAAAGGCTCGGCTCCGGCTCCGGCTCCGACTTCAAATTCAGGTTCTATCTCTGCTGGTTATCCTGGATCCGTTGACCTGTTTTTTGGATAACGGTGTGGCCTTTAGAGGCTTGCTACAATCATCAAATTAGTTTTCATTAACAAGCAACGACTTAAGTTAATAATAAAAATGATCATAGCCTAATATAATGACAAATAACATACTTGTCATATATTTTTGCATGAATTGACTATCTCTGAAAGATAAAATAAAGTTATAGCCAGGATTGGTTAAATTAGATAAAGATCTCCCACACTGGCTAAATATAAATTGGCCTAGCCTGCAACCAGTCTACTACGAGGCTACATTAAATAAGACCACATGAGTGATGATGATATACCTAATTAGCCGTCACAGGGGCCGAATAGTAGTATAAGCTTTTTAACAAAGCTTGAATATGAAACTGGATAGCGTATGCCCCTAAATAGCTTATAGGGCCTGTATCTACTCGAACATGGAAAGGGTATCGGCTATATAGCCAAATATACCGTATCAATAAAGATATCAATTGCTTTATTGAATATTAAAGTGTATATAGGCTAGCTTAGGTTGTTATTGTTATTTGTTATTGCCTTTATTCAATAGTCTGTTGGTCCATGAATAATATGATCGGTGGGTAGCCCACGACTCATCATCTGTAGAAATTGTAATTTAGATAGCCTCATTGCAGTGTAGGCTAGAAATGTACAATTGAAAATTATACTTAAAAAAATTAAAAATATCTAATTTAGGACAAATTTTGTAATTCTATGCAGCATACTTAATAAATTGAGGCCTAACTTACATTATATTAATTTCGTATTTTTCATTATGGCGTAAAGTTGCACTAAATAATTCATCAATGATTCATGAATATTATCATATTCAATTTATGTATAACACATTACCACTATTCCTCTGATGATGGTTAGGTTGATGAAACTGAACTCGGAGTATCACACAGTATGTTGCAGGGTGCTATGCATAATAAAAATTTGACTGCGAGCACCGAGCAGAAATCCCATCTACTTTGCTAGCTTTCGAATGCGCGTGCGGTTTAATATCACAGACAATAGAAAAGGGAGGTCAAAAGGCGCCTTTATTGAGAGCGTCTCGGTCTTTTTTTATTGTTTACATATAAGTCAGCATGATATCAGCATAAAGTGTTGACAGACGGAAAAATAATAATGAAAATTCTTGAAATCCACAGGTCTATGACATTTGGGGAAATATTATTACACGATACGGCTCTTGTGCAGTCCTCCCCCCCCATTTTTTCTCTGGTCAAAAGATGCAGCACCATTGGATGTCCGTTTCAGCATCACCGGTTTGAGTGAAGCATTCCGTGCTGTTGTAAAAATCTACGTGGGTAATTGCGATGTCATGGTCCATGGTCGCAAACTTCGTCAGCAAGTCAACATTGTAATTTGCCTTCGGGTTTTTCGCATTGAAATATACCCTTTGAATTTTGAAGTCAAAGGAAATTCATTGTGAATGAGATACCTTTAAAATAATAGGGCGCTACTAGAAGTGGCTGGGTCGCTTATTGCTATAGCCATGTGAGGACTTGTAGTCAGGTCATTCGTGTGAGTGTGAAGAGTTATCCCTCCAATCAAAATTGATCAAATTGAATAATCGATTGTTTTGAAAAATGTAGGTGGTGGGACTGCACAAGAGCCTACAATACAATCTAAGGAAATTGGCATTGTCACAGATGCCAGTAGCTTCTGCCAGTAGCCATACCGATAGATGATAGCCTACATAGTAACCGTATTAGATTTAAGACATTGCGCAAGAAATGTAGCTATATTATCTTTGCTGACTGAACTGGAAATGTGTACATAAAAGACTGGCGACTTGTCTCTAGGAATCTTCAATCATCTAGTTAGCATGCATATAACAAGTCTTTAAATTAATGGATTTTGGAGAATACGTTGTCAATATGGAAATTAGTCTTACGAAACATATGCAATAAAAAAATATTACTCATGTGTGTAAATATATAATAAATATAATACAAAAGAAGGCGGCAACTGAAAATAGAAAGATATCGTGGAGGACAGATCATTGGTATACTTAAAAGACATACTCGTATCTTTAGATTTCAAATGATTTAATTTTTTTATGATGCCAATTAATAACTTTCAAAATTCTAGATTTATATCAAAGCTCAAACTATCGGCGCTGGAGCCGGAGCCTTTGTGATAAATCGGGTCCGGCTCCGGCTCCGACCAAAACCATCGGCTCCTTAAGGCTCCGGCTCCGGCTCGGCTCCGGCTCCACAGCCCTGCTCTCAATTTTCGTTCCTTGGGTCATTATCAACCGCTTTTTATCGATCATAGCTGTAGGCATTAGAGTTTAACGATTTTTTGATTCCTTGATAATTATGCCATACTTAATTCAAAACATTAGATTTGTAAGCCAAACATTTACAAAATACAATGATAATTCGCCACCTGTCTAATTCCCCACATTTCCTATTCCACGAGTAAGCTTCATATGTTGCACATTGTAAAACATACGAATAATTCGTAGCCTTTATCGTAATTCGTCACTTTTTTCTTCCCCAATTCGCAAATCTTCATATTGATCTCTACGATTAATTCGTCAAGAAACCTGAGCATCGCACACATTCCCATTTTAGCGCTATTACAAAATTCTCTGGTTAGTGGAAGTTTGTAAAGAGTTTTGAAAAAGCATTCAAAATTTGTATGAAAACATTTGCTTGGAACATTTGTTAATCCAGTGATTGTATTAACATTGTGGTTCAAAAGCAATAATGATTGTAACAATTTACTGATGGAGACGACCATGAGACGACAATTTAATGATGGACCAATAGAAACGTAAAATTAAATTTCAGATATGGCTTTTGATCATTTAATTCAATAGGGCCTGATTCATGGAGGATTTTGTGTGTAGCCCATAAAGATATAGACAAGGCTTGGGTCTTGCCAGACCCATCTTGATCATTTACCAAGTATTTACAGAAAGAGTTGTTTAACCGTCAATAGACATTAGCAGTGTAAATAATTTGTTTGATCTAACGGGAAAAAATCGGTCGCGAATAAATGATACACAAATGCACGAGTTTTGAAGATACTGATTGCGAAAATATGTTTCTGCTGCCTGCTAATTCGCCATTTTTTGTTTGTCCCAACGGATGACGAATTATCCGCAAACACTGTAATAGCAAATCTATGTGTAGTGCAGGCTGAGATTGTATTTGTTATCGGGCTAGGCTCATAGCGTGTATTTTAAATATGAGTCATGCGTTGATTAACCTTTTTATTAACAAGTTCATGTGGTTTCATTACTGAGAATTAAATTTCATAGAGACCTACCATTGATCGTGTACGGAAAATTTAATGCGCACAAAACAGTGCATTCCTGCGGTGTGTAGGAATTGCCATAGGATTTCCATAGATATTTCTGTAGGGAATGAAAAATCAAGTCACACAGAAATTGTCTAATCCTTGTCACACATGATTTCTGGTGGGAACAAGCGCGTATAGATGTGCCTGTGCAGGTGTCAAATTTATATTCATTGTAATTGTCTCAAAAGTTGAAAAAAGGAATATGAAAATAGCTTTTCCTCATCATGTAAATTTCATTGAGAAGTCACACTTCAAAGGTAGAAATAAACAAAAACTCTCCCGAGTGAATAACTGCCGATGTTTTCATAAATATAAAATTTACAGAAGTAAAACTATGCCGACGTTTCACGTCTAGACGCTTAGTCGTGGCAGTTCTGACAAATAGAGTGATTTTACAAAATTCTGATTCTCGTTGCAACAGTCTCGTGATGCGTGTTCATCGAAGGTTGATGATAATTAATCAAACGAGCTTCCACCAATCTTGCCTCAACCGAATCATGCACAAGTCGCTTTGCAAAAAAGGAAATGCGATATTTCCTGGCCTTCTGGTCTTTCGCTCACTTCTGGCAGTCATGGGTTTCTTTGTCATTTTTACGTTATTTTTCAATGTTTTTTAGTTAGTTGCGCACTTGGAGGAAAATATGGACAAATAGGGAAAAGCGCTTTTCTAATTGAACAAAAGATTGGCAAAATTCAAAGGAGTGAGATACTTTCTCAACTGAGAGTAAAATCATTTAATCATAATCTATTTTTATGAGTCATCATTATCAACTTTTTTCACTCAATTTTGATTTATTACATAAAGGTTGCACATGTATAATACTAGGTTCATGCATAGATAAAGTGAAACATAGTGGATTGCTTTACGTTATTGTTAATATACTGCTCACATCATCACTACAAATCCTTTTGGGAATTGTTTGCTTTGTCTGGCAATATATTAGGTGCCTACACCAGACGAACGCTTTTTATAGAGCAGCTTGTTGTCTTCTTTGATTTTTTTAAAGAATGTTCATCATTCTTGAAAGTCATTACAGTTGCCTTCTTCAGCTGAAAAACAAGTATTTCTCCTCATTTGATTGACTGATGAGTGTCATTACTCTTTTGGCCATGACATTAAGATGCATACTTGTATATAAAGTGCATGTCGGTCTATATCAGGGGTGCGCAACCTTTTACATTTTTCGGCCGCCATTTCGAAGGCTGAAGGAATCACGGCCGCACTTAATATGTGTGCAAACAACTATGTCAATAGCCAATCCCTTTTATATTCCACAACTCAAATTAGCTTTGCTTGATGAATGACGCAGTGAAAATCGCATAAAGGCCTACTTCGTAAAGAAGGAGTTAGTAAGTCAACCCATATACGACCGATGGTCATTTTTGACCCGAAAAGATTTTAAACTTAAGGTGTTATTTAGCACTTGAAAAGTTGAAAGCATGTTTTTCCAACCGAAGTAGAAAACAATATACTAACATACTGTAATAATTCATTAAGGAATCACGAGCCATACAAAATCCATTCATTCATTCTTCACAGAGCCGGTCTATGCTGGGCATTAACTCGTACATATGCCTACGCATTTCTAGAACCTCGTATGCAAGCCTGCCTACCTTGCGTTATTATTGAAGTTATAAAGTATATTATTATTACTAATCATACAGTTCTTTCGCAACCCAAAACGTGAGCTTTAAATTTAATGAAAAATGTGAAATAAAAACACAACTGAAATGTTAACATATTTTATTTATGAAAAAGCACAACATTTTAATTAGAGTCACAGAGTTCTTTCACAGAGTGACAATTTTGCTCATTATCTATATTATACTTATTAAATCATGCTGCTGCTTTGCTCTAAAGCAATAGTATATTATTACAAGCGAAAATACGGACAAGTGAAAAATGTTTCCTTCTTGTCCTAAAACGAGTGGTCATTGAAAGTGTATTCACGTGTAAGGATGCCCTGAGCAAGGATGATGCAATAATAGAGCGAAGCATTCCAGCCGATGAAATACGAGCGAAATATTTTCGAAATATTTGATTAATTATCTAGATCATGTGTTTCCCCCGAGAAAATTCATGAAAGTGTATATAAGGATGCTTTGTGAACAAGGATGATGTAATAAAAACAATTGAAGCATTCCAGCCGATGAAATACCAGGGAAATATGTTCGAAATATTCGAATGATTAATTATCTCGATCATGTGTTTCCTCCGAGATACATGCAGATTGGGAGAATTGGGCGGTACAGATCAGTTGAATTCCAGCAAGCTCTCATAATGTACTCCCAATAGACTTCTGCACTTGAGAATTAAGACCGATGCTGAGAAATCTGTCTGAGTGATAAGAAATGTGCATGAGCAGTTAACGATATTCAACATTTCCTAGTTTGTGAGAACAAGCAATAGTCATGTATGTCCACATATTTAAGATGTGGGAGGTACTTAGGGACCTGCGAAGCTTCGAAATTCAATTCGATTCGCTAATCGGCTGCCAATTCGATTCAAAATTGTGATTCGAGAAAAAATTATACGTTTTGCTTCGACTGGCCAAAGGCTACTCCAATTTCTTCTTTCGATTTGTAGCCTCTTCTCGTTCAACACGACTTCAACATGAAGTTTTAATAAGCTTTTGATGTCGAATTCACAATGATAGCGGTTGAAGATTCGGTTTCTAAACAAGGGACATCTGAGGCAGCTACATCCTACACAGTGCGTTGTACATACCGTTCAGATGACTAATTGCGGTGACTAATTACCATGATTTTCAATTATCTAAGAAATGTAGAGACTTTATTTTGCTTTACGATAACAACTTACTAAAACCAAGATTTAAATTGACTGCTTATTCCATTGAGTGCCATAGCATCAATGTATCTTTCAATTGCTATCGAAAAACGTTGTGGTATACTTGTGGTTACTTTCGCATTGTTAAATAGCATAATTTGTCTTGAATGACATTCTTGAATGACATTAATTGATAATAGATTGCAAATGGCAGTTTTGCTTGCCTATATAACTCGTGTACCGTCCACCACTCCGATGGTTACAGGGCTTTCTATGGCAATTTTTCTCATAACAAGCCGGGAAAGCTTCATGTGGCCTCATTATTATTGACAACTGCCCATCGGTGCTTGCAACTTGGAAGACTTGCTTGTTGCTCATGTTGAAAATCCACGAGATCTTCAATATCCCTCAGCTAAGCAAACCGCAAATCAAAAAGTTAGAGTTGACTCATGCAAATTTTCAGTCATTATGAGGCGATTTTCCAGTTTCGACTCTAATTCGGTGCAGTTCAGAAAGTTAGTAGATTTTGTTCACCATACTCAATCGTTTAAGGTTTTTAAATTGTCCTTCTACCACTTGGCAAGCTCTTCGTGGCACTTTCAATTTGTTTTGGATTACATAATAAGCTCATACGCTGACAATGACAAACAACGATTCAAGGAAAACAATAACACTTATCAAAAACAATTATTCGAATACTTTTAAGAAAAAGGATTTACCATTAAGACCTAAGGTTTGATTTAATTTAGGAGTTTTATCATTTTAGGGGTTTCAAATTCACTACGTCCTGTGTATTTAACAGAAAAACAAATATTAATGTCATTACTACAGTTTGGACATACTTTCAGATGGCTACTTACGTCTGAGTTACCTCTTTTATATTCTTTTATTTTTCTTTGATGTAATTTGCGTTTCGTTTGTCTCAAGCATTGGGCATCAGGATCAACCCGATTTTCAAAATTATACACAACGCATGATCGCATCAGCTTATGTATTTCATCTTTCAGACTAAAGTACTGTCCTGTTTTACAAGTGTTGGATATTATTTTAACATCATGGTCCAATTTCCCAAACATTTTAACTGGCTTCCGTCGAAATTTTATGGATTTTTCACCTACAAACGGAAGTATCAAAAACTTAGTATCCTCCCATTCATCTTTCTTCGTTGGTTTTCTTATCCGTACTATATTTTATATCCAGGAACTGCTTTATTAGCGAGTTGATGAAGTCAGTGGGATATAAGTTGCTTAATAGAATTTTTATGATATTTTAATCTTTATTTCAAACAGTTTCTAGCTTGAGCATACATTATATGCAACATTCCTATCACATGGGTACGTTTCCATTGGATAGAGCAGGTATAGCATTATGATTCATTAGTAGACCTGTAAATATACTTTTCCTAAAATTCGATGTGGATAAGCTATTACATTTGTCAATTTCAACATCCAAAAATGAAAAAAAAAAACTTTGAATTTGGGCACTGTAAATTCAAAAAAGAGTAGAATTTATCTATATTCTCAATATTATCAGTTTTGGATTACACTTCAGTTAACTGACGTGCCTGAAATTAACTTTGTCCCTCATTTAATTTGACATCATATAATATTTATTCTTTAATAAAATAACATTGATAATCAGATCAATCAGATTTCATTGATTTCCTTTAAGAAATCAACAGCAATTCTTAAGTCTTAAATAATCACTTATTACTTGGTCTGGAAATCAAAAAAGCTACTATGCACAATGCATAAATATTGACGACTTATAAAACACAAAATTTGCGTACCTCTGATGATTATTGTCCACAATCATTTTTATCAATTGATGACATTCTGCTATTTTTTAAGATTTGTTTTCATTCGATATGTAAATACGAGTACATCGATAAAGTTAACGAACTTTCAATCAAACTGACACACAAAATCTGTCCAAGTGGTTGGACTTGAACCTACAGTCTCCAAGGTTATCGACACCATTTCTCTATTAACTGAGCAACAGACTGCAGATGCAATCGAATGCAACTGTCGCATCAAGTCTTACAAATTAGTTGTATTAGCATCAATTGCTATCAGCGAATAAATGTTTGGTGACACTGAAGCGTTCAACTAACGCAATATTGAAAGAAATCTGTTGTGTTTCCAACCTATACTCCAAGAAAAGTACATAGAAAATATTTTAATCAAAAATTATTATCAGTTATAAAGTCACTTTACAAGACAGGATTTCGGCTTCCAGCACCTGCTGACGGTCAATGGCAACGAACTGTCATAATGGTTGCAAAGTTTTTCGGTTATAGCATTGAAAAAATCACATTAACGATCTCTTCTTAAACATATTTTTGAACTTTTTCTTTCGACGTGTTTAACCACTGTTTTAAACAATTTGTTTAAAACATCACCCACCGTCCTTAAAAGTGCAATCATGATCACAAAAATGACAAATCTCATTTTGAGTGATTAAATGAATGTTAGATCATCACTTTATTAAGTTCACCAAACTCCGAATCATATTGATCTACATGAAAAATGGAATTTTGCGATGCTTGACGCTCCGTGATTTTCAAGACAACTGGAAGTAGACCTGTGGCTAAAGAATTTTCATTTTACTGACGCTGGGTGACAATCTACAAATTGAAAATAACAAGAAGCTCGTGCGCGCGTGAATTTAAGGAAATCGTCAGGGGAGCGTCATTAGCTCTCGAACTACCTGTCCACTATGTGGTAAATGCAGTGACTTCGGTAGTACAATTTCTATGACACTGTGTGACTCTATTATTTACTGATATTTTTTGCTTACCTCTCTTTTTATCAGCTTATCACTATATGTTCTGTTGCACGATATTATCATAAATTAAGAAACCTTGCATGGCACGCGACGGACTTCCGTCTCTACTACCAATGCAATATATTGGAACTATAAATTAATTTTTCCTCGACACTGAAGCTCTGTTTCATCATCTACAGACACAATTTGTCAATATTGCTGTTCAAAAGTAAGAAAAGATCAATGCGATTCTAATGGCACCACTCCCAACCTTGTACTATGCTTAGAACACCCGCAAATTGCAACTGAATTTTGTTTTCAAAAAAAACTTTAATTTTGAAAATAATCTAAAAATGAAAGGGTTAATCTCAATAGTCAATCAATTTCTTTCTTCTTCAATCGACATGCAATTGCTTCTGTGAACATCTACGACTATTTGGAGATGACAGACGACCAAAAACATTCTGAACTTTTTTCATTAAATAAAAAAAGATTGTAAAATTATCTGGTTTTGAAGTTGAGTAGTCTCATTATGATATTGATTATAATCTTCAAAATAAGTCCCAGTTTGAAGTTGAAAATGTATAGTCTATTTATCTACTTATATCACGCGTCTAGTCCAATGCTAGATTTGCTACCTATATTGATCCGGGATCTCACATTTTAAACGGAAGCGTCAGGACAGAAAACAAGAGGCGTGTTAGCAGATATTTTGTATGATTTTACTAAAAACAACAAACTTTCAAGTAGGCTGCATACACAGTGAACTGTACGAAACCAAAGCTACATGCGAAGCCGGTGTACTGTACAAAACGGGACTATCAAAATGTGCGAAAGCAATGTTGTTCGTGTTGATTCGCTATGAAAACAATTGGGTTTCGCCTTGGATAATCCAACAATGTTCACAGCGAATGAACAGGAACAGCAGTGCTTTCGTGCATTTTGTCTTTCCCATTGGCTTTGTAGTCAAAATCAGCCATCTTTCATGCTGTGCACTTTACACCTTATTCAGGCCTACTTAAGCATCAAAAGGAAAAGGAAATTTTGTTGGCCTACTGCAAAATTTTCGATTGTCAATATAATTTAAGTATTTTTATATTATGAACAAATATCACGACGACTTTTCATAAATTGTTAATTGTTGTCAATTAGTCTACTATGTGGTGATTGCAACACTTGATCAACGGTCTTATATGAAATTTTGCACTAATGCATTTAGTAACTTTGTGCGATAGCTCTGTCTAATATGTGGTGATTGCAATACTAGTTCAGCGTCTTTTTATGAAATCTTGCACTTATGCATTTAGTAATTTTGTGCGATAGCTCTGATTTACTTTAGCATCTAATTTCGTAATGCAGAAGAGTTTCAGACTATTCATTAATCAACCTGATAGGCAAACTAATACTGTTAAAGAAATTCTGTAACACAGACGCGAGTTATAATTAGACGAAGTTAACCTTTTAATAACAAAAGACAGGAAATATCACGTGACGAACAACCTCGAACAATTTCATTTATCTTATAATACCAATAATGAGTCCATTGTCTTTCAACATAGAATAGAAAATATCAAAGCTTGATTCACCGCTAACTCAGAGCAGGAAATCGTGATTGCCGGGTCTTCAGCTTACCTCGACCATCCAAATAAGCAAGCAGTAATCACAGTTTAAATAAGATATACGCACATTAACATATCAAAGTGAGCAAGCGACTCCTTGCATCCGGGACTCCAAGATTAATGGCAAAATGAGAGAATCAAGCGCAATTCTTCTGATGTAATGAACAATCAGGCATTGCATTGTAAGAATTTTCTCTCGATCTTCCAACATTAGTATCGTAGCAATTATTTTGCTATCGCTATCAAACACGCGAATTCCGTGACTTTTATAGACAAATTCCACTTAATGCAGCATCGGAAGAATCACCCTAATAAGTCGCACAATGTGCACAGAAACGCTATTATAACTGTATCAGGAAGTAGACTAGTGATGTACAGTATGTTCATCATATTGCCAAAATTGCCATCATGTCTCATTAAAATCTGTAATTTTGATATTGTAAAGTGGGGAAATTTTCGTGACGCTAAAATTTCGCCAATTAACAATAAAGTACATTCGCGGATCAGCCCGAATTTTGCATTCGTTGCGAAAATTGTGATATAATAGTAAAGAAGAATTGCTTATAATACTAAGACAACAGATTTATACCAATAGTTTTACAAAATTCATATTTTATGAAATCTGACTCATATTGCTGATTTGGGAAGTTGGTGACAAATCAGAAAGCGGCCATCGCTTTGTAATCATTATATATCAACGCTATATACTACGTGCACGATTGTTGAGTCTCTCATATTCTCTCATTTCTCATATAATATTCAATTTTAATTTGATCTTTAGTTTAAGTAGGCCATTTTATTTGCACATCACAACCAGCAGCAGATTATTTAGCCTATGATCTTATTATCAAACCGGAGGAACGGTTATTTTAGTACAAATGTTTATTTTGTATCAATCTCTGTCTCCCTC
This sequence comes from Prostheceraeus crozeri, assembly GCA_907163375.1. Lineage (NCBI taxonomy): Eukaryota > Metazoa > Platyhelminthes > Polycladida > Euryleptidae > Prostheceraeus > Prostheceraeus crozeri. The sequence continues at coordinate 450,757 of CAJQUW010000885.1, read as the reverse complement.
TCTTTCTGCTAACAACGCCGAAGTACAATGCTGAAGTCATAGCAGCCAGTTTTTGATAGCATTTACAGAATCACATCTTATTGTGTAAAATAATCATCGAATTGCGATTTCAAAATTTTCTATTCGATAGTCGTATAATGAAATTTGCAATCATATTATCATTGAATTTCAACTCTGGTCAACTCTGCGCTAATATCTGTCAACAACATAATAAATTTTCTCAACATCACCAATCAATTAATTGATCTTCTTTCACCAATCAATTAATTAATTGCGGTTAATTAAGCTTATGATGACTCCTTGTAAGCGGCATATTACACAAGATTTTTATATGAAATAATCAAATGAAGAACAGCAGTTTTATTTTTCTAATGAAATATTTCTAATCAATATTTCTAAATCAATATTTCTCCAACCGGTCTTCTGAATCGGCAATGTTAAAAAAAACACTTACTTTTGCAGAGTAATGAATATCAACTTTAAGAACATTTTCCCAGCTATCATAAGCATCTCTTTGGTGTCAGATTTGAAGGCCTTATTGTGCATTTGTGACATAATGTCTAGCAGGCCTACCTATTATTGAAATAGCGATTACACATCAGTGTGAAGCATGAACTACCATCGGCTTCCCGCAGCGATCACACAGCAGGTTGTGTTATATAATGCTGTTGCTGTTTACTATAATGCAAAGCTTCCTATATCAAATGAATATATGTTGTCATTGCAACATTTAATATTGCAGAAATTGTTTTGGTACTATTTTGAAGCAAATGCAAGTTCCTTCGAACCACTGCCATGTTTGTCTATACAGGCATGCTTGTAAGCCCCATCTTAGAATGTTATGGGAAATGCTATATTTGATTTTAAAAAACATTAGTAGCGGTGGTACAGGGCTGCTGTTCTAGTTTTGGCACTAAGTGGATTGGTCTCACTGCTATTCATGAAGTCCTAAAATGAATGCTAGGAAGAGTACCGAACCTGAGTACTAACTGAGACAAAGAAATCAGTCCCAAAATCTAGCACTCTTTGAGTACGAAAAACTACCAGATGCTTACTTATGAACTTTGCTTGTGTTGGAATGCACAGTGCTTAATATCTTTCAAATCAAGATAGACTGAATAATTCTGTTATATTGATATTTCATCATGGTAGCACTCAATTCATGCTTAATAAGCATTTTGGTAATTCAATGAGCTTGAGCTCGGTAATTTTGGAACTCTTTCATTTGGTAGTCAGGTTGGAACTAAAATAGGACTTCATGATTTACAGTGTAGATCGCGGCTACTCTAATTCCACTTAGCACCTTCGGATGGTCTAGTAACTTCAAAAAGCACATTTAAAAGCCTACTCTAGAGGATTGCGACATACTCACCTAACAATTAATTGCAATTATGTGCCTATCATTAATGTAATAACTCTTAGGATTTGGATGCATTCAGTACAATTCCCAAACATTGTCACTTGATAAAGAAGCATTGTACGAAGGGATTTAATCACCTTTTAGCCTTTCTGCCAATCTTTAATCATTAACTAGCACAAACGGATTTTGGGACTAAGCATTTGATAGATCTAAAATTTTCTATGGAACTCCTTTCTTCTGCCGAATGTCACGCCCTGTTGTAATGACGCAATACGGATGGTTGCAAGACATAAATGATGTAATCTTTTACGCTCATATGAAGACAACTCTCTCCACTCAATAGTTTGCAGACTGATGTGAATGATTAGAAAATTGACGGACGAGCTTCAATAAAATCATGGATTGCTGAAACAGTTTAATAGTAAATAAGGGAAGCCTGTAGATGTTTTCATGTCATAAATGAATACGTAATCTGTGCACTAGCGAAATTATTTCGAAAATCTCTGATGTTTTGTCTTCTATATACCTATACTTTGCCTCATATCTGAAGATATAGCTTCGTAGACAATTCTTGAAAATTGATTATTAAGTTATTAATTCACTGGTAGTTAATGAGTAGGTAGTATTAAGGTAGTTTTAATTTACCCTAAGTAATTTACCTTAAAGTAGTTTTACCTTTAAGGTAGCATTAATTCACACTTAAAGTATTAATTCACTGGCGTTTCATACCAGAATTACATGTATGAGTCTATTCTGTAATTTCATTCTGTTGTTTTCATTGTTGAACTGAGCTTTTTTGTTTGACCTCTATGCCGAGCCGAATTGACAGCAAAAGATAGTCATTCTGGCCTGAATTATTTAGAATTATGTGGTTTTGAGAATACTATGAAATCATATCTGATCTGTATCATTTCATGATAGAATGCTCACTATATCAAAATTTACGACAAGAAACAGCGCCTTTGTTATGCAACTGTAGCAATACAACAGAATTCAATAAATTGATGAATATTTTAACTCCGAAACTGGTAAAATCCTCAAAAGGTTTCTCAAAAAAGCAAACGACTTGCGAACGATAACTAAGGAAATCACTAATCAATAAATATGAAATCTGGAAATTTATTTTCGTCAATTATCCTCTCCTTCCTGTTCAGAATTATGTTTCAACAACACCGACCGCACGCTGTTTTCTGCCATAAAGCTATGTTTTTTGTGGATACTATGTGAGCACACATGCTCCTGTTTTCCAATGTTCTTGGAAATAAACAATTTTTGACTTTTGACTACTGAGAATATACGAAAATTGCAAGTCTGTCCATATGTAGCAATGCAAATGTTAACGAACGTAGACATAATCGATTTGAAGCTATTGATTGCAGGCCGATTGATCAAATAGATTGTAAACAAAGTCTACACGCAGTTATTCAAAAAGCAGACCAACGAAAGCTTCGGGGAGCCGTTCACTCGTGCGCAAAATTTCCAAAAAAAATAATTGCCAGTTTGATTGCTGGTGAATTACTTGACAACTTTATATTGCCATCTGATCAGATGGATGCCTACTGTGTTCTTGCGCTATATTGACCGGTTATTCAAAGTCCTTAATAAAGTGGGATTGTTGTGTGAGCTAGAACTCATTTTTATATAAAGTCTTAATGTCATTATCAGGATTTTGAGGTCTTTGTTAGCATCGTCTGTTATTCCGAACATCACTCTCTTTGCATAAAATTCTTATCGGGAATATTCAGACTTACGTAGGTCAGGCCTGTAGTGAATACTGTTGGGATAGATATCGCAGTGGAAATTAATGAATTCATTATTGATTTTCTTAAATTTATATATATATATATATATATATATATATATATATATATTGATATCGTAAGTTCAAGACACGATTACTTGCTACAAATATGTTTTTAACTAAATTTTCAAAAGACAAATGTACCGAAATAATATTGACGAAGGATAATATTTGTGTATGAAATCGGCTACATACATATTGCAGCAAAATGAACCCAGTCTCTTCATGAATGTGAAAAGAAAAAGTACTGGTTCCGGACTAGTTTCGATTCACTTGTATTGAATCATCCTCAGCGATTACAAGTTATAAAATCGCATAAAATTCACATTATATACAAATTTACATGTGTTCACAAACGTGTCAAGGTCATTGCATGGTTCCACTTTACGTCATTGATGTTACAAGTTCTGAAGAAGAACATGTGATCCATTCCGCTCATTCGATAGTAGATTATTGTCTTCCTTTATCATGATGGATTCAAGAATTAATGGCTGTCTGAAGCGACCAATAATAGTGAAGTTTTCAGCCTTGGGGCTATGCTCGTGCATAGATATCTCTGTAGCACAGGGATATCCACGCAAATGCTCACTGATACGACTATTGAAGTGTCTCTTAGTGGCACCGACGTACCGCATAGAACAGCGGTCACAACTACTGTATATTGATAAGAAATGTTCGGTTTAACGCCACAAGGGACAGTATCTTTGTTATGAAAGAAATCTTTTAATTAATTTATTATATGCATGTATATTTATATATGCGCATATATACGCCCGTAATATATTTGGGAACTTGCATGCATTTGAGCTTGAATTTTCAATAAGACATGCATCCATAATTAATTTCAAGAATTTGTGTTTTTAGTCATTGTATGTATTTGTGTGCACAGTGAACACTGTCATATCTTAAGATGTCACTCACTGAAGATGATCGATCAAAAGTCTCTGTCAATAGATGATGAAGTTTAAATTTTAGTTTACAACATTCATCTTAATGAAACGTGATTATTTCTTTATTCTATTATCAATAAATTGATGCATGTCAGTATATTCTTTTTATTTTTTTACATAATAATAATAATCGTTTGTTTGATATTATGCCTCAATAATAAAAATCGTCAGGCTGAGCAAACACACAGCAAGTAATTTCTAAGTTAAACATGTATAACAAGCAAATGAACAAAATCCGCTATGTTGTATACGAATCATCGTCGGAATAAATTAATATCTTCTCATTGCGGTTGCGTACCTTGGCACTCGGTATGTTTTTGAGAAGTGATGGAGTTCAGGAGCCAAATGGTTCAAGGAATGCTGTTTATCTGTCACCAAATCAGTGAAAAGTTTCAATTCTGATTCGGCGATAGTCTAGTGGGATGAAGTTTTCACACACGCAGTGTGAAGAGCCACTTGTCCTATGAGCTATTCCTTGAGTAGACTCTAATTCTTTTGCCAGTGTGGACCCGATTCCAATAAAGAGTAGAACGCGTATTCAAGAATGCTCCTGATATAATTATTGTATACAATTGTGAGATAACTTTCATCAAGAAATGGCTTCAATCTTATGAGTGCTGAAAGGCGTGATTATGCTTTTTTAACAATGCGCCTGGTATGGTCAGCCCAACAAAGAGTCTGATCCAACTCAACGCCAAGAAAAGTGATATTTAAAATACATAATGGTTCCCAGTCATGACCTTTTCTCAAAGACACAAACATTGGCGAACATTTTCACGAACATCTTCACGTTAATACAAGTAACCTGCCAATTGATAAATTCATCAAAACATCATTAACATGTAATGAGTAGCGCCTGCGTGAAGCGCCTCAATCTCGGATGCAGTATTAAGTGATTGCAGAATGCAATCCGCCCTCCACGTGCCTCCGCTAAAGCAGTGCCTTCCTGGCTAATTCGCGCTCTCAACATATGGTCTGGTGGCCTTGTCGTTAGAGGGTATGCTTGCACGTCCTCTAGCTCCAACGTCGCTGGTTCAAACCTACCCACGACTGATGAGGCCCAACTGGCCGAAACGTGTTTCGTGGTGGGTACATCTGTTGATATTTGATAAATTTATCCTCACGTATTCTCATATGGTTTTCTACAGTCCAATCGATTATTGAAAACCAAACATTTTGGTGCATTTCATGATACTGTCCATACAACATTGCTTGCTTTGTTTCACGAAAAGTCTTTGTAATCTTATTCAACAAAGAATGCTTTGCAGTGGAAGGACTTTGTGGCCACAATTGTTCACAATCACAAAGTATGCATTGTGCACACATTTGGGTCTATAAGATTCAGTACAGCCTCTGAAACATTTGGAATGAGCAAAGATTCTCCACTTTATTTACATCGTCAGATATTCCCATCGGAATGGAGTCCCTGTTGCCAATATCTTTGTTTCTTGAAACAGCTCTGTTGACAAAGCGAAATATTTCCTCCATAAATATGAAACACTGAAAATCAATACATTCACGTATGAATGAATTTTAGTTGCCAGTGTGAGCATTAGATAATGACAGTAATGTCAAGGAAAACACCCTGAATCTGATGCCTATTGCCAGTGAATTTAAGGATTTCGTTTGTGATTCTAAGATGTTTTTGATGCGTTGCTGATACATCAAAATCTAATATTCGCAGAATGTAGCATTTGACATCTAATGACTGTGATATTTGAAATACGTGAGCATGTAGAATAATACAAAATGTCAGTCTGGATAAACTCCTCTGTCTCCCACCAGGTATGCCATTGTAAATATGAGGTTACGAAACGTTCGACAGTAATTGTACGTTATATCAGGCCTGAGCTATGTGAAATTACATAAAGAGGTCATTGTGTACGTGTTTTTGAATGCTAGATGCAGGAAATGGTAATGAGAAAATTTTAACTGTATTTTCTCTACGAAGAAAACTTCAAATGATTTTTGTTTGCCTTTATACTTTAAATTTTCTTGAATCGACGTGGCAAAAGTCTGTTATCGCTGAAAAAGTTAAGAAAAGTTATTTTTTATTAGAATGTTCCCATTAAAGCTGCTAAATAGTTAAAAATGCGAAAAATGAATCATTCAAAAAGAAGAATGGGATCTAAAAAAAATAAGAGTGCAACATTTTTTAAATATTTTAGATGATGCTGCAGTTTGATTATTCTTAAACGTACTTAATAATTACAAGTAAATTGTTGCAATATGTCAGTATTCAAATTCTAAGAATACTTTTTCGACATTTGAGCCCATTTGTCAACAACAAACATCCATCCATGCATGCATATATGGTTTCAAAGTGTCTGATGTCGTGACATATTTTGTTCAGTGAATGATGTTTCTGCTGTTCATGCGTGAATACATGATGGGATTCTAGAAGTTGTTGGATGATGGAATGTGTCCTTTCAATGCGATTTCAGCACAGAGATAAATTGCCTTGTCTGCGTGTTTGGGTCCATAGAGGACGTTCCTCAATACTGATGGTCACGGCCAGAATTAGTCTCGAGGAGCAAGAAGATCACTGAATTCTGGACTGAATTCTGACGAACCAGAAAATTGACACCACTTAAAACGCAAATTTAAATCGAGAGGAGTCGAACGATGAGAAGAATTGACGAATCCATCACTAAAAATTCGAGTGAAAGATACATGAATTTTATTTGACAGGCCAGCCGCAATCTGACCTTTGGGGTACGTGGGTTCGCTGATGAGTTCGTGAGATGTGAACCAAAAAGAGACGAATATTTATGTCAATCTTCATCGCTTGCTACCATTACATACAATGGCAGGGAAAGAAATATGTCCGCTTTAGACAAACCCACAAGCAAATGAATCTATCTGCTTTTGTATTTCAGAAATTGATCAGCTTGTTTGATGCTTTGCCGATGCTTGTCTGCAGATATTTGCGTTTCCCCTCCACCCCCCCCCCCCGATGTGGCGCTTTTGTCAATACTGACATTGAATTTTAGAAACCTTTGTAATGAGAGAGGAAAGGGAACCTTTCCCTCTCCTTAATTGAACTGCATCTTTAATTAACCTACAGTGGTCTAATAGTCCACATAGGTAGAAGAGTAGTCATAGTTGTATTTTTGATTTGTTGTACTGCATTCGTTTCTCCATGGAAGGCTGTCAGGAATCAAGCCAAATTCAATTCCGTCTTCACATAAGAATTCACAAAACATTGTACCTTGAAAAGTGTTGCGCTAGGTAACTTTGAGAGTTAATGATTTGATGAAATTTCTATTGATGTGCACCACTCTGCAGTTATTTCTCGTACCTGTGGGTTGAGTTCCAACCCAGACACTCAGTATTGAAATAGAAAGAAAGCAAAATATTTTCTAGAAACACAAATTAGAGAGATCAAATTTCTAGAGATCACAAATTAAGAAAAATACAAACTTAATGCATGACTTCAACGTTCGTCCAGCCTTGTCGGATATTTACTCCGTCTCACAAACTAAAGTTCAGAGAAAAATACACAAAATCTAAAATCAGCAGAAAGATTCACAAATGCATCTTGGAATACACTGCCACATGTTGAAGGACATGGAGCAGTTTTCGTTTCAATTTTGCAATGAATTTATCCGCAGTCCACATGCCTAGTAGCTTGGTATCTGTTTCATTGGAATATAATTGAAAATGTTTGCTTTGAAAGATCTAAAATTTCGCTTAACTCAGTTAAGAAAGCAGATAAAAGCGTCTCCCTTGAAAAAAACTTCCTGCCATCGGTTTTGCTTGTGATTCCTATATCAGGCCTAACTGCCTTGTAGAAGGATAGCCATTAGAAATCAACACAATTTTTTAAATCATATTATTGCTTCATTTTCAAACCCGCTCGATTATTTGTCGGACGAATGTGTTTATGCTGATAAATGTGTTATTGTCAAATCTGACAGATATTTAACTTTAAAGAATCATCCTAGTGATTGTTGCTATGCGTATCCGATGACAATGAATTATATTTTCATCGTGCGCCATTTAAAATGTAGTTGTAATATTTTGATTTCCATCATTCTAAAGCATAAGAATCACACTTGGAAATTAATTTGGAAACGTAAATATTTTCACATGTGAATCATATATGGCAAAATAGCGACCCAATAGTTAGAAAATAACCCCCTTAGAATTAACCTGAACCACTGACCCTTGGCATTCCGCGATATTAATTTTAAGCCATCTCTTTACCAACTGCAAATATCCCGGCCGAAGAATTCGATTATGACCATAGAAATGATTGTTTATACAAAGTTGACCAGAATGGAAATTGACTCTAGGTCACGACCACAGAATTAAATACTTTGTTTACCTGCTTCGGTTTACTAGAAGTGTGATATATTCGAAATCGACGGCACATCGCGGAACTTGCTAAGTTGGCACAAAGGAATTCCTAATACCTTACAGAAATAGGAAAAAAGTCGTGCGCCGCTTGCGGATTTGTGTGAATTCCAGCAAAGTGCTTCGATTCCCACAATTCTATCAGATTCGAAGAATCCAGATCATGGCGCACTAGTTTTCTATATAATGTTGGCCTTTCCGATCATTATTAAAAAATAGCAGGCGCTCGAAAATTGGTTCACCTGATGATTTCACCATCCTCGTCTCAGCATTCCTCACTGCATAGTGCATACACTGAATGCTAGCCAGACAGCGATGTGTGTTTTGGTGTGTGCGAACTAATATCACAGCACGCACGCCACTCACTCACTAGCTCTGGTGTCCTCGGCCGACAGCTTGTTGTTTGCCATTTCCAATAGTAATCGATACACGAATTATCCATTCGAGAAGGAGCAAGTTGTCTAATTCTGTGATGTGCCATTTCGATGCTAAGGTTAGATACGATCTTTCCATCATAGAAACCGCAATCATTCATCCGCGCGCAGATGAATCTAATTCTGTGGTCACGAAAAATCTGGGGAACTAAGTTGGGGCATGAGCAACCAATGAAAAGCTTAAAATTGCAAACGTGAATGATTCTAATCCAATGATTCAGCCGTTGAATGGTTAGTGTATGTAAAGGCTGTGTCACACATGAGACTTTGTGCAGCGCGATTGTCGCTAAAATTTGGAATCAGCCTTTCACATTGGACTTCGATTTCTGCGACTGTCAATCATCGACAAACCATTTCGATCTCTCGATTTCATGAGACATGGCCTATTGGAGAAAAATTTTAACCAAAATTGCTCTAAAGGCAGCCTTCAGTTATATTTATTTTTGTCTTCATCGAAATCGATAGGAAATTTGCTATCAAAATTTATTACATAGTTCACTATAATATTCAAAATCAGCATAAGATATTCATATTTCAGCAATTCTGTCTCGCCGTCTGCTCTGTGTAATAGACATACAGTATAAGCTCATTTGATAGACATAGAAATCTCAGTCAACAATTCAATCAGTTCATCGATAAAAGTGGTCGATTGCGTCATCTATTCATAGCACAGGTCAACAAATTTTCACGAAGCGACCACTTTCATTGTATCAATGAGGACAGAAGCAACTTTCACAATCTGCTGCGAATCTATTGTCAATATCCGCTACTTTTGCAAGTGTTCCAGTCTGGTCAATCAACAAAGCATTGTGCATGGAGTGAATCCTCTGGGAGTCTTGCATGTCATGAAAATAATTCTCTCCATGGTGGAAGCCATGCAAGTCATCAACTTCTTCATATTCTGGGAATCATTTTGGCGTGTGAATCACGAAAATCTGAGCACTGACGGCTGAGAATGAGGTCATAATGTGAATTCGTGACATTGACTGACTTCAGTCATCGTCGTTAGCACGTGCATTGGCTACAGTATTGATTGATTTACACGAAGTTCGGGAACATCAACACTTTGGAAATCAAAGATATTATTCCAGATAGCTTCGGTTCCACTTAACGAAAATTAACAATTCGGAATGCGTTTTAATCGCCACATCATGCTGAACTCAGAAATGTTCTCAGTTTGAGATGATGTTTAGGATCATTGGTAGATCAAAAACCAAAATCGCGCGACTTACTCGCGGCAAAATGAAAACGCGCGACATGTGTGAAAAGGCTGTTCATTAACTAAAATTCTGCCGACAGAAAATTAAACCGATTTAATATTCTACCGGCAGAATATTCTGCCGACAGAAAATTAAACCGATTTAATATTCTGCCGGCAGAATATTCTGCCGACTAAATGAACGACGGTATAATACCAAAACCGAATGAATATTCTGCCAGTTTCGGTGCTATACTGTCGTTCATTTAGTCGGCAGAATATTCTGCCGGCAGAATATTAAATCGGTTTAATTTTCTGTCGGCAGAATTTTAGTTAATGAACAGCCCCAAAAGCTCCAAAGGCTGCAATGTTAAACAAACACCCGCCCGACTTCCGCGCTGCAAAAAGCCTCATGTGTAAAACTTCCCTAAGTGAAAAGGTGCGCGATTCTTGTGCCACTATTGTGTATTGCAATTTGCAAGAAGCCTTACTTCCATTCTAGTGGTTTTATTGTTATCAATTTCCATGATTATGACCATTCAACGGCTGGGTTTTTCAATGATCAGAATTTTCTTTCCCCCATCAGAATCAGATTTTTTCGTCTCATAAGTCAAGCCGTAAGTCAGTCATCATGTTTAGATAATTTCTGATATTTTGTCAAATTGTGTCGAACAGATGATTTATCAGCATCCGCACAACATTAATTTCATTTAACCGATTGACAGCTTCGATCCTTGCCGTACACAAACGCGTGTTACTTTATCTGGTTTGCGTCGGACGAAAAATAACTTTGCCCTGATGAACTTGAGATCAACTTTAGTCATCTGATCGTGATCATCGGTCAGTGCGACATAAAGAATTCTGCGATGAAGTTTGATGTTTCATAAAAGCTATTATTGACTTTTCTTTCATTTATGTAATTGCCACAATCCTCCTGGCCTGATTGCTTACGCTGTTACAGAGGAAATGACTGCAAAAATGACTGATGGACCTGTCAGAAGTCGAATCTGTATTCTAAATCACCTATTCATCATCGTTTTGCAATTTAGGATGTTATCTTAGTATATTCAGTTTGCACAGATGTGCACTTGCGAGCTGTTACATAAATCGTCGCACTAAAAATGTAACCGCAGAATTCGCATTAAATTTGCCAAGTGGCAACTTGTGTTTCATCAATTAGATTGGTCAGAATATAAGGAATAATGGAATTCAACCATGTAGTGATCAAATATGGTCAGCAGACCACACAAAACTAATTCCAATGTTTTTTCCTGGACTAGGATTTCACCATTATAGACTGCAGACCGTTTCATAAATAATTGCACAAAAATCAATGGGGACCTACTACACATTTCAAAATGTAATTTCGGTGTTGAAGTACTGGCTTAATTTCAATAGGCGATTTGCAATATGAAAACTTGCGCTCTATGAATTATTTTGGTATATAATTTGCTTTCTTAAGTGGTCAGTAGACATTGCAAAAGAATATTGAACGTTTTTTAATGCATGGGATTTCAGCATAGCGATAACATGAACCACCAATCAACTTTTCCATGATGTAGGGTTTTAAGATTTACTGAATGTACAAAAAGAGTACTGAATGAATTTCACAGAAAATTTGCTGTAGAATCACTGCATTCATCGATTTTCTCATGATGCCTGCACTTTAAGATTGCGTGAATGTTTTGTTTTGACATTCATGAGATTCGCTTGTCTGAAGGGATCCCTTTAATACCTTATTTAGCGAGCATTTTCGAAGGGCACCGACCAAACATTTAAATGCAACAATTTGCATTGCCATATACAAATGTATTCGGCATCTAAACAAGACATCAAAGTTATCACATAGCGGCATCATTCCAAGTTTTCAGTGTTTTAACCATTTGCAAGTAAACTCAATCAACGACTAGAAATTAAAACGCCACCACTAAAATAATAGTAAAGTCTGAAAAGGATTGGCGACTGTCAGTCTGCTTAAGAAGCATGCGCTATCAAAATCTCATTAGCAACATTTTTCTAGATATCAGACATTGATCCCTGCTCATCCAGTTAGTGATTCTAGTTTGTGAAGTGCGTGTAGAAAGCAACAACCTCAATTATTTTAAGTAGCGTGGGATCTGTTGGTTGAGAAACAAGCAAGTCATGCAGTCAACAGATTACAACGGCAGCAGCTCTAATCTTCTCTGTTTGGTATGTGATCGACAAAAAAGAACAAAGTCGAGTTCGTTGGAAATTCTAAACCGGTTCGTGAGAATTGAAGAACTCATCACTAATCTCATAATACTTTAGATGATGACTACATCTAATCCACCCCTGAATTCAAGCACGCAACCTTCAAATTGAAATGACTTTTAAAAGTCATCGAAATATTCCTTAACAAGTTACAGAAAGATTTTGTCTGAAAGTTCCGCTGTTCGCTTTAAAATCTTTTTGGTTGGTTCATCAAAACCAAATGCACCTTGACAGACATTCACGCACTCCATCCGTCAATCGTCTTTTGAAGCACATTGACAACAAAATTGTTTCATACCTTTTTGATGAGAATCTTAGAAAAGCAGGAAACGAGGAGACAAACAAAAAGTGTATTGAAAAGGGTAATTATTCTAAAAACAATATCTTGAACTTTTAAGAAGGGGGACACGCACAACATGTGGTAGCTCTCAAGAGAGACGACAAGTGCAGCAGACAAGGGTTAATGAACCTGAAACAACATGTTGAACTTTTAAAAAGGGTGAATAAACTCATGCTTAACATATGGTGGATCTCATCCTTCTATCTGTTCCACTAATTTTGCTTCTCTTCTCTCCTGGTCTACCTCATTCTCTCAATTTCTCTCTTGATTTATCTCTCCCTCTCCAGAACTTGCTATCATACAAGTAGCTTAACATGTTTTGGCAAGCGCAAACATAACGTAATTTGCAAAAATGTAAGGAGGACATTGTGTCACATAGGTGACGTAATGAATCGAAGGAAAACATTGGTGTAGAGAGCTTGATGAAAAATTGACGCTGTCTGTCTATAATTCAATGTTCGGCTCATGTGCAAGAGGCAAGTTCTAACTTCGTGATGATTCTCATCAAAAATATGAGCGTGTATGAAAGAAAGCAGACAGATGCAAAATATAAATTTCATGTCTTTTTATAAGTAGTCTACCTTATCAAAGTGCATCCAGCAGAATGCAAGAACAGCCAAAAAAGTGTTCAAAAATTGTTGGCCAATAATGTGCATCAGGGCTGGAACCGGCCGGGTTTTTGGCGGCCGCCGTTCAGAGAAATCGGCCGGGGCTGGGCCGGCGGCCGTCGTATTCAAAATGTGCCGGTCGTTGGCCGGCTTATTTAAAACCGGCCGGTCGGGGATGGGACGGTGGCTGGCGTCACTGTATACCGGTTGGCTCAGGCTTTGATCGTCAGACATTGTTTGGTCAACTTGTGCCATTAACCATTATTCAATTTCCACACAGCATACATGGAACGCATGAATGGTTGAACTGCCGTTTCTCCGGATAAGCGAGAGTTACCTTAAAATACAATATCATACAATGCAATTATTCGCATTTTGATATCATGTTTTCTGCGAAGAGGAGCAATACGCGTAATGACTTATTTAGCAATTTAATGAATTGTAGGCCTATTTCATAATTTTTGATAATGTTAACTGTATTTTCAAAGTATTTTCTAACTGTATTAACACAAGCAAATTGAAATCAGATAATCAAAATAATGACAAAAACGGCCATTGAAATTATTATAAAATTGATATAGATGCGTATATCTATATCCTCCCAAGAAAGCGTCCACAAGCCTTCACAAGAAAGCTTTAGGCGGTCAACCAATTTTAGGTTCCAATAACATAAAAGTTTCTGTGGCCATAAAATCTTATCACTGACTGAGTAGTGTTGATCTTACGGAATTCCTCCACGTGTTATATGAGCTATCCCATGTAGTGAAAGTAGGCTATTCAGCATCTGGAATAATTTTACAATAGGTAGGTAGGTTGTGGAGGACGCAATGCTTCCAAATTTCATGCAAGCTAGACTGTGCTTCTGGAAACTTTATTTGAGATAAAGTAGGGTTTGAACTGCATGTATAAGTTTCCGGTAATAATTTTTTAACTGCTTAAAGAGAAGTTTTCAATTTTTATGTCACAAAGCATGCGTGTATATGCTCTCAAATTATGTGAACTCCTAATGTTGCATTGATTGACTAAACAATTTATTCTAGACTGAATGTCGTCAACGATCGACATGGCTGCAATTAAATTAACCGGCCGCCCGGTCTTCAAGTTTTGCGGTCGGGGTCGGTACGGCGGTCGGCCGGTTCCAACCTTGCTGTGCATACCTGTAATGTAAGACATAATCGACGAATATTATAAGCGAAGTACAATCAAAGCTCGGTAATAGAGACCATGAATGCCAGGCTTTCAATGTCCTAATTGTCAAAAGTCTTATTTAAACCGGAACTCTTATATATGCCAAATATACAAAAAGTGCCACGGCCTTATGATCTTAATTAAGCGAAGTCTCAATTATCAGTGTCCGAATTAACGAACTTCGACTGTAAGTTACTGGGTACTGCAGTTCGTCTATCCTGGTCATCACTTCATTGAGTAATGATTTGGTATATGTCAGGAATTAAAAATTTTATTTCTCATTTGTTGTCGGACAGCTTGAGTCGGCCTGTGATAAAATCTCTGAATTCATTTTCAACTAACTAAATGCACTATCTTTATTACGTTTTGTCTCGTCATTAATGTCTGCTCGTCTATTTTGTCTATTGTCTCTCAGAGCACTCATTGTTCAATCTAAGTTTAAACTTTTATCAATCATTAAGCAAGCATTTATCTTAATTAAAACTGAGAACGTCAACCCTGATATTCATTTATCATAATTAGAAACTGAAAGTTGAACAATAATTTATCCATTTTTTAGCATAGTGTCTATAATCAGACCATCTGAGCGAAAATTTTGAGTGGATAATGTATCCATTTTTTTAGCATAATGTGTAGTCAGACCATCTAAGCGAAAACTTTGAGAGTGGATAATTTATCCATCTATAAGCATAGTGCAGTCAGACCATCTGAATGAAAAATTTAAGAGTTGAAAATCTTGAAGTGCCTCATAGCCCAAGAGCTCATTTTCCCGTCTGCGACACATTATAGTGTAGGGCCTCAGCCACACTGCGAGCTTTTCAAGCGCTTCGGAGCAAAGCGTTTTGCAGCAAATATAGAGTTGCCCCAGACGCTCGTGTTTGCTTTACTTTCAGTGTGACTGCATGAGGTCTAAGTCCATGTCTGTCGATGTTATCTACAGCTCACATCCTCAAGTCTATGTGCCAAGCAATGATTTCTCATGCTATCTACCCTCCCTTAGTAAACATCTTGTATTATGTTCTACCATCTTTTATAAATTATGAGTAGTTGGGCTGGAAACGACCGGGGGCGGCCGAATCGAAGCATGGGTTTGTGTAACCAACGGATAGTCGTAACCTCCGTTGGTTAAGAGAGCTCGTAACCAATGTGTCGAAATGGGCGAACAGAATGCATAGGTTACGGATGAGTTAGCTAACCTACGGTTAGCTGAAAAGTTAAGTCGCCGAATCAAAGCGATGGTTAGCATGCCTAGTGGTTAGTGTGTGTCATCGCAAGCGCGCACGCATGATGACCTACTGTCGCGTCACTTCAGCAGTCGTTAGGTGAAGTCAAGGGAAATCCCATCAGACAACCAACGACAGCACTGTATAATGACAGATTCATTTATTGTCAGTAAGTATCACTGTTGTTGTGTGAACTAGATTACTTGATTTCTAGACTACTACAGAAATGTCGAAAAGAAGGTTGCCACTTAGTGAGATGCAGACGAATACTGATACGAAGAAGCGGCGGAGAGCACCTGATTACTCTAATGAAGAAGTCACAGCATTGGTTGATGGATTTGTCAAAAATGATTCAATTCTTAACGGTAAATTCAACTCTAATGTCACAAATGAAAGAAAGCAGAAGGCATACGATGAAATATTGATTGCAGTCAATGCTGTTTCGAATACAACAAGAACAATTGAGAGTATCAAGGAAAAATGGCAAAGTTTGAAGAAAGCGGTAAAGAAAGTAGTCATGAGCTACAATACAGAAGTCAGACGTGAAGCGACTGTGACTGGAGGAGGCGAAAAAAAAGTAATACCACCCCTTGACTTGTCCGAATTTGAAAAGAGAATTTTGTCGGTTATTCCACCGGAATCAGTTGATGGTAAGTGAATAATATTTCCCTAATAGCTTATGCCTATATATTATTTAATTGTCTTATGAATCGTTGGGCCTTCCCATCAAAACAAATTGATAGCCTAGATTTGATAGATCTTATTTGTATCAGGAATATCTTAATCCAAGAATGGATGTGCAGTAAATTGATATTTTTGAGCTAAATAAACGTATTATTAATATATCACAAATCAATGGGCTACATTAAAGGCCGCATGCACCATCCACACTTCACCTTCACTTTTGTGAAAGTGTAGCCTAAGTTCAGCTTTTCCTGTGTGAAAGCTGCAACTTAACCCGCATGTGATCGGAGGGGAGAAATTGTCCACCACTAACTTGCTCTGATTCCCATGTAGAGACTGTTGACGGTGGGCTGTTTATATTTTGTGATTTCTCTCCTATGGCATCTTAGATCACTTTGATGAAATAATCGCTTTCATAGTTTGGTGGATGAAAGAGCTATTGCCGAATATTCTCTTTAGGGTCACAGGGGACAAAAGTGTCCGTTGACACACGAAGTGAGATGTTCGGTGATGACTAATTGGCTTCGACTTAGCCTGTTCAGCAACTCTCAATCAAGACGAAGGATGGGCATGCCAAAAGTCAGTTTCGCACAAGTTTCCGCTTCGAAAATTCTGCTACCGGTAGCACAGTGATTGCTATAGGCCTGCTATTCATTAGTAAATCTCATGAAGTCACAAACACTTCAAAGCAAGTGGCTTTGCAACTTATGGCGACGCATGCGCACGGAGTCTGAAGTCAATGTTGAGATCTGCACAGTTGAAGAGGATGACCTTCATAATTCCACAGTGTGAGAATCTTCCGAAGGACGCTGATTTGTATGGTGATAGCGATGAAGATCAGTTGTTTTCTGAAGATGATAGAGCAGCCACATCGGAAATCTTGCTCGGTAGGAAGACATCGGTGAATGGACATTCAGTGATGAGGTGAAAGAAGTCTTCCATGACAAAGCTTCAGCGGAAGGTGTCCGAAAAGTGCAACTCTTCACCTGGTCTTGCTATACTTCTGTATATGAACTTCTGAGGCCTACAGCAAGGGAATGTGCTGATGAGTCAAAGCTACAACGAAGCGAAAAGCTTGAGTCTATTCAAGCTGACATGCTGATGTTTGCGATTTGAGACGCTCGCGGAGACTTTCTGTGGACAAATTAGCACACCTATCGATTGATTTGTCAACCACGGTTAGAGACGCCTGTAGGCTTACCTGGATGTCGGCATTGCGGAAAAAATGAGTTTGTAGATCCACGACTCGCCGAAAAGTTGAGTTACATGCAGATCATTCTCCAGGGAAAAGGAAATCAAATGCCAATGAATACTTGCATAATCAAGCGGAAGGAGACGCTGTCGCAGTACAAGGATCAAGTGTCGTTGATGGCATGATCTGTTTTTCTTCAACAGTTTTCATTTGAGTGCTTGGAAGGATGTGTTCAATTTTAGAACCCATTTGGAACGCATCAAAATTGTATCGAGCATCGACGTCGATTGTATCTGCTCTTGGAAATTCTATTTTTGCCTGATCGGCGTTCACCCAGCAAGCATGTGGCTTCGCAAGCTGACTTCACATAAGGCCAGGAGGCGTGTTGCATGTGCAAGATGCGATTCCAGTGATCAGAAAAAGTGTTTTCTAAGATGCTGCGATTGTTATGCGAAATTTCGTACTCAAGACTATCCAAGCTAAAATTTGTAATCAATGCTGCAGAAAAGACTGATATCTTTTAATTCATGTGGGACCACGCGAGCATGTAGGCCTAGGCCTATATTTTTGTGTGAACTGGGCTTCCTCACACATGCAGTGCTGATCTTGTAGAGACTATTAGATAGATGACATTTGATTTCATCAAAGAATTTCATTTGGTGTAGTCTTGCTCATGAGCAGATTTTTCTGACATAAAGTGTCAAAATTTACATTTGGTCAAAAATGTCCGCTGTGACATTAAGCGTAGCAATTTTCAGCGGTAAGCAGCACTTCCAGTAAATATAAAGTGTTGGCTAAGTATGGATGGTGCATGCAGCCCTAAGCTTTGTCTGTTCAGGTTAAATAGATTATCATTGCCTAACTGTAGAATAGATTGACCTGAGAATGTCATTTCTTGCTACACTCTTAATCAGTTCTCTTCCAATCCCACGATCTTATATACATGCACACTCCTACAGCACTGATCGTCATTGAATTTTTCGAGTAGGCCTCTATTAGGCTGGATTTTTTAAATTCAATATACAGGATTTCATTTGGTTTGATGCAATTGGCTTTCAGAATTAAGGAAAAATGTAGTAGCGGGTTTTTGGAAACTGGTAGTGGCATGAAATAATGCTGCCTATACTAAACAATAAATTGCATAAATGGGTGCAGTTTATATTGTTAAGTACGTTTTTTCCATTTGTAACCCAGCTCACAGCACATGTGCGTGCATGACAGCTTTCTTGAATTGCACCAGGCGATCGTCAATACTCATTAACTGATTACTAGCAAGCTTAGGGCTATATCTCCTCATCAACATTTCCATAGAAAAGTAAACAAGTCGAATAAGCGTACTTAATGATGCAGTTTGAGCAAAATAATCCTCAAATCACTGCAACCGTAAACGAATAGCCAAAAATATGATATCACATTTCTATTTTCAGGCATTGAAGGCGGGGTCGCGACCGGAACAACGCATGAATCTACATCATTCTTAGAGTCTATTTCCGAAGTCACTGAGGAAGACGTAGTCGGCTTGCCTACAAGTTCAACGCCTGTGACTATTCGATCTCAACAGATTGGTGGAAACAGAAGAGTTAATAAGAAATCTTCGGATGAGATGTCATCCTCGGATTTCTATAAAGAAATGGTTCAGATAGAAAAAGCAAGAAACGAGATAATGCGTGAAAATGTTGCCAATCAAAAGTGGTATTTTGAAAAGAGACTAAGATTACTACAAGAAATCAATCAAATACCAGATGTATTGGAGCTTGCTTCAGAAACCATTTAACTTTTAGAGATCGCGTTGTGTCATGCTGTTCCGGTACTGTATATGTAATATCTGTCTGTCTCCTAAATTATGTGGAATTTTTGAACAAAAGCGCCTTAAAACCAAATTGGCAGATTAATCAATTGGTTTCAAATGTTTTGTAATTGAGCAGACTTTTATCTTTTCGGCTTTGTATAAAAAGCGATAGGAACCGCAATTTAAGACTGCAATAACGCACCCGGTGTCCGGTATAGGCTACTGCATTTCATTAGACCCTATTACTTTCACTATCACTTTCAGCAACACTGGAAAAAGAATATTGCATGATAATATATATTGCTTATAAATATTGCATGATAATATATATTGCTTATAGACATACACCCCATCAGTTCAATGTGGCAATAAAAATTGAGAGTTTTCACATAACTATCTATACAAATTTTGGATTAAGTTTTGTCGCATGCTGACAGCAGAATCACCCAACGCCATTTCATGGTCATAGGTGTTGAATGTGTCAACATAACCAAGTTCAAATGGTTGTTCAGGGGGAGGGATGCGGTGTTTCAATGCGAAATTGTGCAAAGCCGCACATGCCATAATTATGCGTGATGCACGTTCAGGACGAAACATAATTGTTTTGGTAAGACACCTAAAACGCATTTTCAACAGTCCATTACATCTTTCAACACAAGAACGGGCATGCATGTGTACAGAGTTAAATCTCTCTTCAGCTTGAGTTGTAGGATTCCTCACAGGAGTCAGCAGCCACCTAGTAAGTGGATAGCCGGAATCTCCTAGAATCCACGTATCATTCAGACTATTTTCAAATTGAAAAGAAACGTGAGAATTGTGTAGGATAGACGAATCATGCGTAGATCCAGGCCAGCGAGCGTCAATATCAAAAATTTTCAAATTATGAGAGCACAAGATTTGAGTATTTATGGAATGATATCCCTTTCGATTGACGAAAACTTTTTCATTGGATGGTAAACATGGACCTAGAAGAGGAATATGAGTCCCATCAATAGCGCCCATAATTTTAGGAATTCCATGGGTCACTTCATAAAATTTTTGCTTTGATGCTCTAATTTCTTGTTCATCTGGCCAATTGATGAAATTGGAAATTTTTTCGCAAATAATCTTCGACACCAGATGTATGGCGTTGCTTGCCGAACGATCAGATATTCCATGTAGATCGCCTATAACAGGCAAAAATCCACCCTGTGCATAATACCTCAAAGCAGTACATAATTGAATACTGGGATCCAACGCATGTGACCTACAAAGAAGAAGGCTGCAGTCTATTACTGGTGCATTGATGTGGCAAGATGATGGATCTCTATTTATAAATGGCTTAGAATTGGGCCTATAAATAGACTTAGCCTATGTTTATTATAGCACCGGCATTGATAAAGTCAATAATGACAATTTAATATTTAAAATGATGATAATAAGAACTGTAATTAGCGGACATGCATGATATCAATCGTGATGATAATAATTGAAAATTCTCTTTTAGCAGCATTTGGGGTGGGCCTAATTGGTTGAAAAAATTACTCTGCGGTTGTGTAAGAAAGAAAAAATGGATTTTTTATGTGTAATAAGTATTTCATGCTATTAGCCGAAATATAGGGAAGTGTACTTATATTTAATAATAATAATAAGCTTTATTTCGATATGACAGACGCATATTTCAGGTGTCATGACCCTTTTCAAAGATAGGCATCAGGTAGAAAGGCCATTTTCAGAGAATACTCGCATCTAGCTCAATGCCGGTAGCATAAAAATACTACTTAATTAAAATTCATTTCATTAAGCTAATATAATACTAAGTAGGCTGTTGTCCATCACGGCTACACAAGGAACTTTCGGTTCTTCACGGATATATACCCACTCTGATTTACAGGTATTTTCGAAAAAGAAACTTGCCTTTCGGTACTCCTTTCAAGGGATGGTTCCAATAAATCCAAAATATCAAAAAATGTCACTTTCGTAAATCTGTATCTTGAAAAAAATTCCTCGTCACTTGATGTTTCCATAGGATCAATCCGTCGTTTATAATATTTCTGTCTGTAACCGCCGTCTGCTAAATTCGCGATCGCCACATTGCGCCACATTATCTCTAAACAAGCAAGATAGAAATGTGGCTAACCTGACTCCTTAACTTACATCAGAGCAAGGTTAGGTTTTGGGAGGTTACGGAAACCATTGATGCGCCTAACTCACGCTTCCATTCGCTCAACTTTAACCATTGGGAGCTACCCTAACATCAAGCACACTAACCAACGTCCTAACCTACCCATCATTCGGTCAGTAACCATCGGTTAGACTGCGGCATCTATCATTGGCTAATTTCATCATCCAACCATTGCATTGCAAAACAAACTGACTCATAAGACCCTAACCGTTGGTTAAGTTAGTGGCTTTGATTCGGCCGCCCCGGGTTGGCAGCCAGAAAAAGTCGGCCTGGCAGCGTAATCAAAATCTGCAGGAACTAAACCGGTGTCTCTGTAACCTGCTGATTGCTCAACCTAGACTGCTAGACACATCGTCTCTACGCTCTAAGAGTAGTCTTTTGACCCATATTATTCCCGAAAGATCTGAAGCATGTATATGAAAGTTTAATTCGCTCAGTACTTGAATACTTTTCTCCTGTAATGATCGGTGTGTCATCAGCTAACTCCAACATTCTTGACAAGATCCAACGCAGAGCACATCGCATAATCCAGGGAGACGAATGCGGTTGAAACGGTTGGGCCGTTTTTTTCAACTCCCAGTAAAAATCACACGACGTCGCAAATCGTTCTTTCCGGCAACGACGATTATTGCTAGCGGTACATTCGTTGATTGAACAATGAAACTGTTAAACAGAGTCTGATGCTCTTGACTTCTTTATTCTGAAGCTTCTAATTCACCATGTAAATGAATGATTGTCAATGATTCATAGAATAAAACACTTACTGACATCATTCGATTTCTAGATTTCTATATTGCATACGGTAGGCTTGCCGGTGCTGCCGATAAGCAAGAGTTCTCTATTAAGAACAATGATGCTGATTTTCATCAATTTCTGTCAAAATAGATCTGTTACCAGGTAATTAGACAAAATTATGTACACACATGAAAAAATGGTCAGCAATGCGCGTGATCACTTATTCAGGAAATGAAATAATTTTACGATGGATAGGATATAGCGACCGCTTGATTCTTACAAAATTGATTTATGCTAGAGCATGCGATTCCGCAAACTCTTCTTGAGATGGAGTGTGGCGAAAATAGATGCATAAGTAAAAAATTGTTCTGTGGATTAGCTATGAATCAGTATCAACGTACCCTCACTGCCGTCAAGCCAACAATGAAGACTTCGTAGTACTCATTACGAACAACCAAGCTTAAAGCCATAATCAGAAAGATACTTCGAGCAAAAACAGCCGGGAATTCAGTAATGAATAGAATTACCACATAAACTTATGTAGCAAAATTAATAAAGTTTCTTTATGCGTTGTAGCGGCTATTCCAAGTACCTTAACGTCTTTATGATCGCCAACTTTCAGTAAAATTGTGCTTTTCTGTCAGCCACTTTGAATAATGATTTGAAGAATAATTTTCAGAAACGGTTCACAATGTTGCGTCATGAAAATTATGTTGTTATACTCCTACAATGTTACAATTCTATTTTAACTGACTAGACAATCAATTCTAGAATGAATGTAGTCTAACAATGTAGCCTAATTAGAATAACCGGTCGGCCGGGAGACCAGTCTCCAAAATGTTTTGGCCGGGGCCGGGCCGTCGGGCCGATTGCAACCCTGATGAGCACTAAATGAGAAACGTATATTTCTTATACATCTCGCTTGTATGTATGTGTATTGTATGTATCTCATCTTGCATGTATGTGAATAAAAATAATTGCATCATGCATTCTTTAAAAATAGAATTAATCCTATTGCAACTGATCAATATGCACAAGTAATTCCACACCATTTTCACGAAAAAAAATAGCTAAGTCCTGAGCAGATTCCAATTTTTAGGGTAATTATATATATATATATATATATATATATATATATATATATATATATATATATATATATATAGAAATCCGAATATCCGCTTTTGCTTAAGCTATTGGAACAAGAATAAGAAGAAGAAGAAATATATATATATATATATATTTCAAAATCAAAATCGCAAAGTTTACAACATAGGATAAAATAAGATCGTCACACATCAAAATCATGTAAAGTCAAATCAGTATAGCCATTGAAAATCAACGCTGATAATACACCAAATGAATTGTGTCTTCTGACAGTTTTACACAGAGGGATAGTTACACGATTGTTAATTTTGTGAGATATAATCAGGTTCAAAGGATGGTTTGTTGATTGGCTTTTATCAAACAGGGACAGAAAAGCTTTTTGACGCATGTCATGAAAAACACTCACATCTTTTTTACACGAGCAGTTCTGGGAACAAATCATATTCCGAGCCCGCCTATACATCTTATCGATCATGCTAGTTACCTCAAAATTCAATTTACCGAACAAAGGTGTACAATGTAGCAGAACGTTTCGCACTGTGATATCAAAAACTTGCCACAAATCATCATGATTTAAAACACTTCTGAGAACTTTTATAGTATACATCCGCCTCGAACAAATTTTTCCAATATTGGAAAAATGCATATTCCATTTGAGATCATCGGTCCAGGTTACACCCAAGATTTTTATTTCATTGACAATAGCAAAAGGAAACGGGAACATGATGGAAAAATTACTTTTACAAATGGTCATCGCTTTCGTTTTGGACTGATTTAAAAAATAGGAACTCTTCTCTTCTTATTTTTCTATGTTTATTTTTGTTGGTTCCTTTTACTTGCAGTCCGCTTGGGCTTGATATTTGTTAATTATCCATTTAGTATGTGAATGTTGTATGTACTCTACATAACAAATATATCATGATCATCATCATCATTCTCTGTCTAGCTCTCTCTCTCCTCTCTTTCTCTCTCTCTCTCATTCTCTTAGCTATTGGGACGAGAATAGGAACTCTTCTCTCTCTCTTCTCTTCTCTCTCTCTCCTTTCTTCTCTTCTCTCTTTCTCTCTCTCTCTCTCTCTCATTCTCTTGGCTGCCAAATTAGCACCTTCAAGTTCATTTCAGCAACTCTGTTGCACATTGCTTTAATTTTGAATAATTTCAATGCATTAATCCACACCAGGCTTAGAGTTTTCTTACATTTTGATTATTTTTCTTACTTTTCAGGTTCTACTCAATTTTTCTTCGGAACTACAACAATCGCCATCTTTCTATGTCTTCCTGGTGGCCCCTTCTCGCAAAGTTTTCGCCAAGAGCGATCACGGATCGGCGAATCGCGTGCACTAACCTCGCTAGAAATTCTTGTTGTTAATTACTTGCCGTGTGACGTCATGTCCTACGTCATGGTCCGCTCAGCCAATCGCAACGCAAGCGTTGATCATTCCCAGATTGGCCTTGAAGCCAACACATCAACAACAACCATTCATGAAACTGTCTGTGAATCTCCTACTAAAGCCTCTCCGCCCCTTGTCAATTACTCAACGACACCCTGCCCCAAAGAGTCTCCTACGGACATCGTCGCACCGACAACTAATTACAACGTCGACTTACCCGTCTGCTGTCCCCCTCCTCTCGGGACTCGTAGTGTTAGTATGGAGGTGCTGATCGAAGATTGTCCATCGTCTGATACTGGGAGAACATTTTCCTTTGTTACTACCGGTGGAGGATCAGATGATCCGAATTATGGAGGCCGTCCCGGTCCCATCAAACATTTCCGCTCATTGTACAGACCATCGTCGCGTCGAAGAGACCCCGTCTCAGCGCGGAGTCGAGAGAGATTAGCAGTGAGTGACGATCGACTCGCACAGAGACGGCATAGTGATACTCTTGTCAGCTCGGGGCCTGGGGGTGCCGTAGACTGTTCTCAGCATGATCATCGACATCATCATCATCATTCACATTCTCACTCATCAGGAGGGAAAGATAAGAAGAGCGGAGGAGGATTGCAAGACATCGGCGTGGATTATATGAGGATCAACGGCGCTATCTCTGGTGAGTTAGACATGTTCAGTCTTTATTTTGTTCAACCGCCGAAATTTGATAGCAGACAGGGCCGTCAGTAGGTTTTGACTAGGGTTTCGGAGCCGGTTTTGTCAAAACTCGGGAGCACAGGAACCGGTTCCTCGGAAATTCGTTTTCTCAATCAAGTTAATCCAATGGTCACTCAATTATGACTACTGCAAGTGGGAGCACAGTTAGAGACAATAGCCATCAAATCTTAGAAGAATGTGCGAGGTCAGCGTTTTCAGGAATTACGCCAACTGATTGTGGTAATTGGAATGGACATATGTTTTCAATTATTTATCATGCATTGCAAGACATAGATATGTAATGTGAAAAACGTTATTTTCATGTTTGTTACCCTGATTGTAGACTTATTCTGACATATGCCATAAAACAAAATAAAAAGAAGTAAACATGTATAAGTTATACATGTTTTTCTAAGGATTCAAATGTAATTCACGGGCTCATAGACTGCCCAGCTTATCACTCGAGTCAATAAAATGTGCTCATTTGCCGCAACAATTGCATAAAAAGAAGTAAAAGAGAGAAAAATGTTTAAAATATGGATTAAATTGAGTGACCATTGGATTAAATTCATTTGAGCAACTAGTGGATTAACATGATTGAGAAAAACTGTAATGCCGATTCTGGAAACGGTATAGAATTGCCTAATACCGGCAGAATTGAGCTGATAGGCCAAGTTCAAAGCATGAAAATAAAAAAGATGTTTTCTTGTGTGAGCGATCACTCAGAGACTGACAATGGTCCCACTCGGCCGTCACAAATGTCTCTCCAGACGATTGCAGACTTATCGGTTTCAGTCGCCTGGTTGGAAATGCAATCTTTAACTGCGAGAATTATGTAAAACAATAAACTTAGCAATCTGTCTCACAGTTCTGGGACTGGCATGAAGAGAGACATGCCGCATCACACTCCGCGTTTTGTTGTAGTTTAGTCTTTTATCCTGAAATTTCCTCAATAAACCCTGACTGTAAATCCAACATCGGTGGAATGCAAGTAGTGCTTCTCAGCAGCTGGTAAATTCTATCGAAAGATGATTGCAAGACTGGGTGATCAACAGGGACTCTAGGATTCTGCGAAGCGCAGATAATTGTAGAAAATGCAGAAAACGATGGAAATCGCAGAAAAACGAAGATTTTCTACAATTTGAATAAAAAGTACGTAGACCTTTTTATTAATGCTGTTTTCGATTAAATGATGGCATATGTATCAACTACAGATCTTTATCTCCATTATATTATCACGTGCCCATGATCAGCATTTTAGATTTAATTAAATTATCTACACTTACTGCGGATTACGCTTCACTGAAGGCAAGTTTACTATTGCCAGACATCTGCGATGATGAGTGACCTATCTATGTTGGGCTTGCAAAAGAAGCATCACCATCAAACATTTTGAAATTTTGGGTATCATTTCGGAGCAGAGTTCTACATCTAGCTGCTTCGACTTCAATTGCCTGTTAATAGCGTTGATGTTGAGTGATCTTTTAGTAGTTTCGTAATGTAGATACATGTAGGAGACAAAATTTTGAAGACGAAAACTTAAAAGACATGCTGAAAGTTACCCTCGACTCTCTCTCTGAAAATTTGATCCATGCCTTTTATAAAATTTGTTTGGAATTCCGACTTTTATATGTACGCATACAGTGTAGTACCAGGCATCATAGGACCACGGGCATAGGCTATGTACATCCGGAATATTGAACCTATACGGTATATATGATGGGATATAGGCTTATTATATCGGAACATAATTTTATTCAGAACAAGCTTTTTCAACATGTAGTTACCTAATAATATAATAATGCGAATTATACGAGCCTTACTCGTTGCAATTATAAGAAATACGGCTAAATTATGTACAAAACGCTAGATCGCAGAAAAACGCAGAATTTACAAAAATCGGGCGCAGAAATTCGAAATTTCGAGCGCAGAATCCTAGGGTCCCTGGTGATCAATCATTGGATACGCATGTGTTCTCAAAACAAAACTACATCTGAATGATGATAACTGAATACTTGGGCCCATGAAACGATGATTTAGTAGTCCTCTGCAGATAATTTGAGATGTGCCCGTTAATCAACATCTTCTTTTCTAGATAGGTATATCTAACTATGAATTATGGCTGTAATAGTAACTACAATAATAAGTATAATTCTTCACTCACAAGTCGGAAAATGAGAAATAAGTCAATTTTTTGCGCCTTGTCTGAAAACTTCAGAATATGTTTTTGGAACTATTCAAATTTAGTTCTGAAACTTACTGAAAAGTCAATCGATTTGTTTTTGAAATTTGTCCAGTTTCCTTAATTTTCATACTACTTACAATTAATGTAACCTGAAAAAAGGACACAAAAATATGCCAAGGGCAAAACATAGCGGGAATCTATTCATTATCATTTCATTGGTATTTAGTCAAAATATGAGCTTAATTTCTCGACTATTTATTTTTGTGAAACCTCATATGTATTTAATGAATACAATATAATTTCTTTACATTAGGAACTTAAAAAAATGCGACATATACAGTTATCATTTAGGTAGGTCTAGTGGATGGCTTCTATTCTAGACTCTTTTAAAGTAATCTATTTTGTCAGCTAGATTTTAATTCTTATCGGTAATTTTGCTTAAAAACACATTTTTTATTTTAAAATTTGCTGAATTTCATGCACCGATGTCTATTGTAAAAAATGCACCTCAGCAGACTTGATAATTATTTGATACTTAAATGTTTTATTAATAACATACTAAAAAATGAAACAGATTCATCAACTTTTTATTGGGTAGAAATGTGACGAAGCTACACAATATTGAACGATACTATGCAAAACAGTAGAGAAGAATATTGCATAGTGAGAAGAAGCAGTTAATCACTAAAGGCAGTCCAAAATTGTGTGTGATTCAAGTCTAGGATGCATCACTTTAAAGTTTCTTTTGTAGACTTGATATACCGTCTCCATGACTCCATAAAGAAGTGGTGGCTCCATTCGATTGCATTCTCGCTGAGCCATGCCAATCCTGGCTTCCGGACGATTTTGGACTGCCTTTAGTGATTAACTGCTTCCTCTCACTATGCAATATTCTTCTCTACTGTTTTGCATAGTATCGTTGAATATTGTGTAGCATCGTCACATTTTTGCCCAATAAAAAGTCGATGAATCTGCTTCATTTTTTAGTATGTTATTAATAAAACATTTAAGAATCAAAAAAACGTTGAGTCTGCTGAGGTGCATTTTGTTACCAAAGATATAGGTGCATGACATTCAGCAAATTTTAAAATAAAAAATATGTTTTTTAAACAAAATTATCGATAAAATAAAATCTAGCTGACAAAATAGTTTAAAAATATTTTAAAAGAATCTAGAATAGAGGCTATCCACTAGACCTACCTAGATGATAACTGCGTATGTCGCATTTTCTAAGTTCCCAATTTAAATAAATGATA
Source organism: Prostheceraeus crozeri (assembly GCA_907163375.1). Classification (NCBI taxonomy): domain Eukaryota; kingdom Metazoa; phylum Platyhelminthes; order Polycladida; family Euryleptidae; genus Prostheceraeus; species Prostheceraeus crozeri. Next base: position 421,865 of record CAJQUW010000885.1, on the reverse strand, counting down.
TTGTATTGATTAAATACATGCAGTTTTACAAAAATCGATATAGTGAGAAAAATAGTCGAGCAATTAAGCTGATATTTTGACTAAAAACCAATGAAATGATAATGAATAGATGACCATCATGTTGATCATGCTATAATAAATACCGTAGTTATACTAATGATGTAATAAGGATTAAAAAAAATCTTATGATACTTTGGCTAAAACATCACCCAATGCCTTAACCCTGAGAGACCTTGAGAAGAGGTCCAGTGAACCCCGGAGCCATATTTTTCTATTAAAAATCACAATTGAAATGCTGTTTTTTTTACATGTCTGAGATTAGAACGCTTTAGGTCATTCAGAAAATATCAACGTCTAATATTTTCCTACTTCACATGCACCTTAACATTGTCGTCAATGTCAAATAACCAAATGAGGTGAAGAATGTAAAGTGCTGAATAATCCTCTCTTTCCGAACTTTATGCATGTTGAAGAGACTAGTGTTCACACCTTGTGATCGATTGTTTTTTCAATTTGGTTGAAGATAAGACCAAAGCTAACATAATTTAATCCATTGAAGAGAAGGATTCATCAACGTGCTAGAAACATAGTTTAAATGTCATGTCCTAAACAGATTCCGTTGACGCGAAGATTTAATCCATCAATCGCTTGTGCTGCCTGAAGCAATTTTCTGCCTGGATTCTTCCTCTCTATATTTTAGCTCTTGATAAAACTGAAAGAGGAGAAATTGACCGATGAACGATAGCTACTCATTATGTCTCTTCCTTGCAAAATTGAAGATTGTTAGAAAAACTGCATGTTGAAATGAAGTAATGAAAAAGATCTGTACTCAACTCACGTGACTATTGGCCAGACAACAGATATCAGTCTAAGAAATCAAATTAATAAATTAAAATAGTTGTATAAAATGACGATTTACTTCGACTCAAGTTCAGTTGATTTGCTAACTTCTTGTGATTTTATTAAATGAACCCGATATTGCGCATTACCCATGTTTACAGTAAATTATGCATTTCCATGCCATACCGGTGCGTCGCTTTGCGTAACTTATCAACATAGTTTATTTTCATCTGGCAGTATTTCTACGGTTATGGCGCATCAAGCTAAGCACCATTTGATACTACTATATTTTTTGTGCCCAACCAAACTGGCACTGTGCAATCTCTTACGATTATCAGCCGCACGAGAAAGCCACGACAGACAAAAGCAGAGCAGTCTGTTGTACAGACCTTCAGCTTGTTCATCGACTCCATGTGTCATAATGGGTCATTCCAAGCCCTTGAATGTCGAAGGGCTGCGTCTGCGGCTGACCAGAAATTTAGAATTAAATTACTTACGTCTGAGGATATCACTCTATTCAATACCCAGGCAAACAGGATCTAACCCCTCAAATTATGCTGAGAAAGTTGTGTCTATCTTACATGGGCAAAGTTTGTGACTAGATGTAGAATGTAAAAGATCACAGATAGATACAGCAACTACGGATAGTTATTTTATTTTTAAGTTAAAGTTTGGAATAACGATTTCAAGAAGAGAAATGACACAGGGGGGCTGAGTTCCTCTAAAATCTGGATTAAATCCACCAATATACTAACATTTAGACTGTGTTTGAGTTTATAAATTCAAAATTCAAGGCCATACATGCATGTAGAAAAAGTATGAAAATTTATTATCATTCTTCACTTACCCTGAAGATGGATAGTGAAAAAGTAAACGCTGAAGTACAAGTCCTCTATCTATTATATTTTAGCGCTTACTATATCGTCGTGATATTTATAATGACGATTTTCATAATTTGATAACCTTACTCAAATTACTACCTTGCAAATACGTTGTACCTGCAAATCATTCAGGGTACAGTATGGAAGTCATAAGTTTCTGTTGAATAACTTGGTGCCGATTTTAACTTGATCAGTTAATACTAAAGATTGGAAAATTTGAATTATCACTCTCATATCGTTTGTAAATTCGTGGTGAACATTCCCGAATCAAATATCTGCAGTAATCCCAGCATTCCTCAACATATTAGAAGAATATAGTTGCACAAAAAACTCTTGTAAACTGATACCTTTCCTGACGATACAGAGGAACACAATTAGGAGATTGGAAATATTCTCGCATTGAATTCCATATGAACAGGAATTGCTAATCCATAATGTGTCTGAAAACCCCTTTGAATTCATTTTGATCACTCTTATGTCTCACACAGTCTCGTGTAAAACCATCTGTCTTCAATCGAGACGCAGATTATTGTCGTGTAATATAATATCTTTAAACCAATAATTCGTTTTCCCCAGAACTGTTATCCAGGGTTTTGCGCATTTAATGACCCCTTACGGTTAAGTAGTTAGTGATTTTTCCATCAGAGGTCATATCCCCGAGCTCAAAACTGACCGTGGTCATCCTGGAGTTCTCTTTGGAGCTGTCCGTCCATGAATTCTCAGATTAGTAGCCAATTCATCAGCACACTGCTTGGAATATTAGTAGAACTTGGCGCACATGAGGCTATGAAATGCATATCTTTTATAGACACAACTCCAGTTTTCAGTCACAGTAAGCAGATTAAAAATTTGATCCCCTTACACATTGAGAGCTAGTACTACTGGAAACCACAAATTCTGTTTATCTCTTTCCGGCACTGGTTCATGCAGGATAGCAATGGTGAAGAAGCAGTCTTATTTATTATGATCTGTGATCCAAAGATAGTGACTCAAATCCAAAGTAACAATTACCATTGACGATTAAGTTTATTTTCTCTCAAATGTTTTACAAAAGATTTTCATCAGTAGTAGGCCTACTAATAGACATGCATTAGGCATAAAAAATGCCAAACTATAGCATACGTTGATATTGAAAATATAATACTTAACCGTGTGGTGAATTTGATGTACATGTATTTTGATATCATCAAGTTAGAGAGCACGAGGTTTTACTGCAGATCAACAGTGATAATGTTTTTGCCGAATACATTTTATAATCATGTCTTCGTTATATACCTTCATTTTATGCTGCAATTCTTTCTTATAGAAGAACTAATGAATATACCATTATACTCCGGTGTCCCTTTTCCTGTCAGAAATAATAACAATATCGGTATTCAGCTAAATCATGAAGAACAGAGAAGAAATGATTCGGATCATTGAAATCTCAATTGAGAAAAATCAATCAACAAACAATTTTTTAATGTAGAAATCAACATTCACATTCCCTAATGCACGTCGTATTGCCATGCTTCGAAAACAGCAACGATTCTTCCATTTAGTAGCAATAAAATTTCTGCAAAATTTATATTCAAAGAATTTTGTTTTTTTCCAGAAAACCAGTTTGGAGTTTTTTTAAAAAAACAAGTGATTTTTCAGTTAGCCGACGACAAAGCGGATTTTTTAGAGTGCAAAACCTGAAATAGAACACCATCTCTAGTGACGCCATCTAAACGGATGGGTTGAGAAATAGACAGCCTTGGCGATTTATTCGAGTTAAGATGATGACTTCAGCTCACTGATAGTTTATAGTAATGCTGGATGACTGTGGAGACTGGATGAGCTGCTTATTTGTCATGTGTTCAAGTTTATCAGAATGACATTAACATTTTAATCAGATGACTTGAACATAAATGTAAATGCCAGTAATCTACATTTTGCCTTCCCTATGACTTTGTTTGAAAAAATTGAGAATCTGAGAATGCTTCTTTAGATGAGAAATCAAAACCAAATGCCTGAAGTAAATTCTACTGGAATCATTTTTTCAAAAATAGTTTCAAAGATTAGCTGTCTATTTAATTTAACAGGATATTGACATCAAGGAATTTTTGAACTAGAAACATGTTAAGAGCTTTTAGTATGCATCAGAAATCGATGTTATGTCTGCATTTATTGATCTGACTTTTTTATGCTGGTACTGGTATCATGCATATAAAGCTGATAAAAAACAAATATACCTTTGAAAAAAGGAATCCTGAGAAATGATTTGATGAGTTTGCTCATCAGTTAAACTTAGGTTATCGGTATCTTTGCCAACAGAGAAGTAGCTTAGAACTTTTAAGTATCTTGCATAATTTTATAAGCTTTATAAACTTTTGCCACTCACATTTTTTTCATACCGGACAACAAACCCGAGTTACAACATTGAAAATTTGCGATTAAATTTTTTGTGAAAAGGTATCAATGATGTAAGTGAAAAATACGTCATAGCTCAATGAGAAACCTATGAACGATCAGGAATTTATGTGCAGAAGGAGAACTTTGCTAGTTGATTAATTTTTCTGATGACAATTTAATTGGGAGATTTAAGAAATTGATGTAGCCGGTTTGCCATGACAATTTTAATGACATGATGTTTAGAGAAATCGGAGATGTAATCACATCTACAAAAAGTTTGGAGCTATGATGATGATACTTCTAAGCAGTGGCGCAGATAGGGGGGTTTCCAGGGTATCCGGAAACCCAGCGCTATCGCGGCGCCTTTTTCAGGTATGCCTACTAATGTTTTTTCAGTACCTATTCGTGGATCTTCAATAGATAATTAATTTGAAAAAATTAATAGTTATTTACGCAACTAGTGCATGATTGCTGATTGACGAAATCATGAACAAATTTGCTCAGATAAATCGACGCCGTCTTGAAATAGAAGTGATTGACATTGGTTGAATATGTAAAATTATTACATTTCGCTTGGTTAGTAGGACGGTACATATAGTATATTATGTGATCTTCTAATTCCATTAGTGATCTATTACATCAAAAAATTAATTTATTTTTGGAATAAAATGTTACTGTGTGACGAAATGTATTTTTAAATTTTACGCCTTTTTTATGAAATTGGAAACCTAGTTTATAAAATCCTATCTGCGCCGTTGCTAATTACATGTAAATCTCATAGATAGGATAGCAGTTTCAGTGCTGAACATACTTTATAGACGATTGTTCATTAGACATTTACCACTTTTTCATTGATACGATACATTTGAAAATTGCATGCTCCTTGTGAAGTTAGCAATATTGTGAATTTCTAAAGACGCTTCAACAATTCCATGCAAATATACCCTATACTCACTTCATGCAGATGTGACCAAAATCACTGATATTTGGTGAAAATAGAATAGAGAAGAAGGATGTCCTCGATCAGATTTGAACACTTTTAGCACATAAATTCCTTGATAGCCTAGACGATGCGCTTCGCCCTACAAGCACTCATCATTTCTGTTTGGAATGGTCTAAACCATAGAAATAGATTGTCTATCTAATGGAAATTGACTCAAGGTCGCTGCACATCCGCGGAACTAAGTTGGGGCATGAAGAACCAATGAAAGGCTTAGAATTGCACATGTGACTGATTCTAGTTCAATGATACAACCGTTGACAAGTATATCTAAGTGAAAATGTGTGCGACTTTTGTGCCACTATTGTGCATTGCATGAAGCTTTACTTCCATTCTAGAGGGTTTATTGATTTAATTTCTATGGTCGAAACTAGGTTCTGACAATAGCAATTATGGCAATTAGCAAGTTAGTGTAATTTCGACGGGCATTAATTATTATGTTTACATTAGATTAAGACATCTAAGGTGACTGAACAAGTTGATGTTCGTTTATTTATCCTCTTCTTCCAGTTTGACAGATAATCATAAAGGATTGCAATTAGCTTAAATATATTGAATGACTGGTCAAGCTGAAGGACTCCACCACAGCTTGTTCTGCGTTTATGTATCATTGGTTGATCCTAACGATGTTTTAAGCTATGTTCGGGTAATCTGAGCCGTGCTGACATGCCCTTGCAGGGCCAAATGCAGCGTCTGCAGCTGCGACGGAATTTTGTACATAAATTGTTCAAGTTTGAGGACATGCTTCCATTCCAAGCCCAGGCACTCTTTATGATAAGTTTATGTTAACATCAGCGGTTCTTGGTCGCCTCTTCTTAAATTCATGAACTGAGATGACCATTTACTAAACCATGCCGCATAATGAATAAAACACATCCTTCAGAATACATCGTTTAATGAATAAAATGCAAGTCAATTTTGCATTTTAAATCCAGAACACTGAAAAATCTTGATGTTTAGATTCATTTTCCACGCAAAGACAGTAAATCACAGAATTTTCTGTAAAATCTTCAAGCTTCAAACGATTTGTTTGATGTTGATCTGAATTCTGCACCCAATTATTAATGCTGTTAGTACTTGAGAACATCCTAACAAAATACTACAAAATTTCGAATATCTTCTCTCTTCAACAAATCTCCCTCAGACTGAAATCTTCCACGGGCGATCACTTTTCTCGATTTTATCGTTTGAAATAGCTCGTGTGAAAGAATCATGTTGATTTAGTAGATTGCAGGAAGACAATTTTATGACTTTCTCTCAATTCAACAGACACGGTGTCAGTCTGGCTTTGAACTTGTATTCATTCTGCATTTGCACCATACCCGAGCTACTGTGGAGTGAAGGTTATGAAATATTCACTGAATGACATGATTGATTCAATACTTCATTCCTTTTTTATTTACTTGTCAGTGACCTAACTACGCATTACAGTTTGTTTGATGAAGCTGGAGATATAATTGACAAGTTTCATATTTCTGTGTTTTTCCAAATTGTTGCGCATTTCATGGTTTAAATCGTTGTTGCGAATGTATTGCGACTATCCGGTGTTGGGGTGTAGATAGAATCCGAACAACAAATGAATTCCGAACAACGAAAATCTACTCGAAGCTGGTAAAATATTGCGCCGAACATTCCAGATTTCATTAGAAAGTGGTTAATTCTATCCGTCAGTCAACTTTAATCCGCAAGAAAGTCATAAAATTACATTCCGATCAAACCCGAACAAGTCCGAACACCTCCGAACATCTATAATACCACCGAACAAAAGCGGAACAATGAGTATACGTTTTCAAGCACAGGACGTTCTTTGTTCTACGCAATTATGATTGACCTTCATTGCTTTCGTGCTATGATTCCCCTCCGAACTACTAAAAATTTCCATTTTACCCTTTGGTTGTTCGGACTTCTTCGAATTTGTTCGGAATATAATTTTATGACTTTTTGCGGATTAAAGGTGACTGACAGATAAAATTAACCATTTTCTAATCAAATCTAGAATGTTCGGCGCAATATTTTATGAGCTTCGATTAGATTTTCGTTGTTCGGAATTGATCTGTTGTTCGGATTTTATCTACACCCTCCGGTGTTGATGTGAAAGGTTCGTTCCTGATACATTTTTAGTGAATGAATTCGAATTGAAGGAAGACGGAAAAAGCGGGGAATTCACGAGAGTATTCAGCAGAAAATACAATAAGATATTCCGGTATAAGAATATGTGATTCATTTTCGTTGCTTTTATGAAATTGCCTAGTTCTTATCAACATTTTCGCTTGCAAAGACTGCGTCAAGAGACAAAGGTGATATAGGAAAATCATGGACCTCTAGATTGTCTGGACAGACAGGTGAAATTTGGCGCTAGACAAGTTCGTGCCATTCCTTAAATCACCTTACTTTTTGCATGCAACTTTTTAGGCGGACATTTGCACCAGGCAGCATTGCGCTTACTACATATGGATGGAAGTAACATGATATGCGACAAATTTCGGTGAATGAAGCAAATTGCAACCACTCGCGTGTGTAGGATAGCAATAGCGATGACAATGACAATATGTAGACGGACACTTGACGAGAAAATGTTTGACTCGATCAATGTGACTCTAGAGTGACAATCACAACTCACTATTTTAGGCAGATCATTATTTTATTTCATATAGATAGGAGACCTAGGTTATAGGCAAGTTCAGTATAAAATATTAACTCCCTCTTACGCACGGATAACCTTCCACTTGAAGATATCCTGACTCTTATATTTTGAAGAGAAATAATATTAACTTATCTCACAACAGTTTGGAAAAATCAAATAGAAAATGTAAAAAGGTGTTCATTTGATCTAAGCAGCATTATATAGTTTATTATTATTTTTTAAATCAAAGAAATAAGTCTTGCTGCTTTTTTTCTTAAAATTCTATTTCTATTTTCTCTTAAGCTTTCGCCACTACCGGCCTTGTCAAAAGTGTAAGTGGTTGGATATATTAACATAGCAAAATGCAAAAATGTTTAAAAGTCAAAGAGATGGATAGAAAAGTCTAGGAAGGTACATAATATCAAATAATTAAATTGTCCAGTGCACGGCTTTCTTCGTGAGAATTAATGGTCGGCTTTCTTTATTGAATTATAATACTTTCAAGAAATCAGAGATTGATGGGATGTTTGTGATGTCCGATCACTTTTGCGTTTGTTCTCCAGTTATTATTATGTTCCAATTGACAATGTATTAAATATCTATGTACTGACGAACTTTGTTGTGTTAAATGTTCCTTGTTTCGGATGTGAAGTTTTCGTAAATTAAATGCATCAATCGCAATCAAATCTATATTGACAGTACGATACGAAAACTTCACATCCGAAACAAGGAACATTTAACACAACAAAGATCGTCAGTACATAGATATTTAATACATTGTCAATTGGAACATAATAATAACTGGAGAACAAACGCAAAAGTGATCGGACATCACAAACATCCCATCAATCTCTGATTTCTTGAAAGTATTATAATTCAATAAAGAAAGCCGACCATTAATTCTCACGAAGAAAGCCGTGCACTGGACAATTTAATTATTTGATATTATGTACCTTCCTAGACTTTTCTATCCATCTCTTTGACTTTTAAACATTTTTGCATTTTGCTATGTTAATATATCCAACCACTTACACTTTTGACAAGGCCGGTAGTGGCGAAAGCTTAAGAGAAAATAGAAATAGAATTTTGAGAAAAAAAGCAGCAAGACTTATTTCTTTGATTTTAAAAAAAACAAATAGAAAATGTTGAACTTGCGATGATTGCTCAGTCGATAGGGCTTTTGCGGCAGAACTGATAGCATTGGTCAGCGATGTTTATGAGATTGAGTTCCAGATCTCTCTCCTGATCATTCATTCTGTTCGTGGGTAGATTGGAACCCTTTACTTCAGAGTCGTTGGTCCATGACATTAATCGATAAACCATGATTATGATAAATGAGAACGCTACGTTCGACAGTATCTTTTGAATCTCAAAAATTGTTCTTCTACTTAACATTCTTTGACTATCACGAGCTTCCCTGATATCCGTCAGCTCACGAAGGCAGATTCAGTAAAAATGCATGATTTTATGTCTGCACTCTTTCAACTTTTAATTTGAATTTAATTTAATTTGCAGCGATCTTCACAGCAAACTTTATGAAGGGCTAATCAATTCATTTTCATTTATAAAATAACACCGACCTCGGATTTCACTCTATTCTCCTAAATTCTTCCTTCGTCTCCGTCAAATCTTGTTCTCTCTTGCCTTATAGTAATTTCATAGTACAGTTTTTAGTTTCGAATGAACTTTGCTTGAAAACGATGAGACAGTTTGCGATGCTGGTTGTACCAATCATTTGATAAGCAGCTGTCTGCTTCATCTTTTCGAAAGACATTTATCAAAATAAAAATAGTCCTTTAAATGAAATCGGAAATTTAATTATATCAATGATAAAAGTTCTCACCCTTAAATTGAGAAATGAGATTGATAGTTGACTGAACATTTCACACATTTTGCTCGCAGTTTTTCTATGAAGCGTGTTTTGGAGAAGGTATTTCCCATCAGGAAGAGTAAGAAAAATGTCTTTTTTTGCGCAAATTGGTCAAACATTATGACAAAAGGCAATCTACTGCTTATAGTCTGGTCACCATAACAAGTATCGCGGGAACGAGACTTTCACAGAATGGTGTACACCCTATGGCTATCCTAGGGAATCTACCTAGTCTTCTTCCTGTCAGACAGAATCAAAGGAAGACACATGAAATGCGTTTTCTCTGATTAATGGAAAAGTGTTCAGTCTAGAGACACAACTTTCAGTATGAACTTTCTTCAAGTGATATCTTGTCGTGTTGTAGGCCTCAGTCACACTGCGAGCTTTTCCAAGCGTTTCCGAGCAAAGCAGTTTGCAGCAAATATGAAGTCATCATTACAGCAGTTGTAGACTGCTACACTGGGAGCAAAGCAAACGAGAGCGATTAATATCTTACGGACATACGTTTGCTCGAGACGCTCGGGACGCTCGTGGTTGCTTTGCTTTCAGTGTGGCTGAGGCCTAAGTGTTATTATCATGCTTTTGGTCGGTGATGTGTGTGAGGATGGGATTGAATGTGGCTAAAATTGGCCAAAATGTTGTATTTGCCGACTTTTGGAGGATTGCGAGATCTGCTAGTGTTTAGCTCTATGGACATAGGCACCTGAAGGCACATGTTTATGACTTGAAGACATTCCATGCTGAAAATTATGGTTCTTCTCACTCAATAAGAGAAAACTTGGTATATCTCATTTTTACCATTAACTTCAATCTGCTTCCCAATGAATATGCTTGGGGCTTTCTTTGATCGTGTCTGAGGATCGACCGGGTACCCGGGCACGGGCACGGGCACGGGCACGGCCATTACCCGGCTTTTTTCCAGGCACGGACACGGTTGAGGTGCAAGCACGGACACGGGCACGGCATTCGAAACCAATCTAACTGTAGTTGCCGTGCTGTGCATGACAAACGGATGACATAACAGCATTTATTATTCAATACATAGTAGATTGTAGTAATCTACCTGTGAAGATAATGTTTGCCTGTTCCTTTGTTCCTTTTCATTATGAAACTTTTTGCTGGACTAGATTTAACCTAGAGCCAGTTAGAGGGGACACTATTTAAAAAGTCGATCCCTAACTAGATAGCCGCGTGATCTGGGAAGGCCCTGATGCAAATTGATGATGGAGAGGAGTTTCATTAGCTCAATTTAAATTTAAGAAATTTGCGTTAGAGGTCAGAATAGGGAGCGCAATCGAAATTTTGGTAGCCACCTGAAAAATCACATGACTGATTAGAGCATTAGTCAAAAGTTAATAACGAGCAGCCAAGCAGATATGGTCATGAAATATTCGTTTACATGGTTTGACAGGAAGTGGATACGGATAGGGTATATTCTTAAAACAGGTACCCGGGCACGGGCACGGTCCGGCTGGAAATTAAAAGAACTATCCCGGCATGGGCACGTGCACCGCTACAGAATCAAGCACGGACGATCTCTAAATTCGTGTCCGACAAAATGAAGAACCGGGCAGAACTCGGAAGACGCACAGATTCGTTGTAGGGGTCGGTAGTGCATCATTCTCATTTTCGGCTTTGTTCCGTGCACAAACTCGTTCAGACAGGCGGCTGAATTAAAAGTCGAACGTACATAGTGAACGTTAGAGATATGCGTGCATGCTGTGTTGAGAATTGTCTTCCATCTGCATATACAATTCGCGTCGTGTATCATCTTTGTGTTGACACTGATTAGCTGTAAAGTTTAAATTTGAGACAATTTGATGGCTTAAGCCAAAGACAGACCATCTGCAATCTATTTTATTCCAATAAATAGCTCCATGAAAGGTGTTATTAGGAGGCCTAAAATCACAATGCTTTGCAGTTTGCTGTTGGCACAACAAGTTTTGAATGTTTTAGTAATAGACCTTTATGTTTAGTTTAATTCCTTTGATAAACTATTCTTCATGTGCCTTCTATAAATCAGAGCACAAATGAAACGAAACATAAAATAATATCATCCCTAAAGTATTATGTTTTCATGTTTTATGGCAAAAGTCCGTACACTCAGGAATGAATTATTAACAATCATTTACTTCACGAGTTGTTTATTCATTCCCACTAGTGTAGTTGCCAGAACTCTAAATAGCACTCCGTTCTCTAAATGTGCGTATCTCGTATACAGGGAAATTATGAAGAGAAGTACTGTACTCCACTTTAAATACGGGCTTTTGTCATCAAAATCCCTTGCAAAATTGTTGTCATGATTTGACTCAGTACTTATTATTCCCAAATGATTGTGATTGAATTGCCGATCCATCTGTTTGATTTTGAAAAGTGCGTCCACACATTTAAATGAACTTGACAAGTTTTTTTGATTTGCAGAAATTCAATAATTCAGCATCATGCACCGGTTTTAGAACTGCATCTTGAAAAAAGTCAACTTTTCAGTTTTATTCTAATTGCATGTAGCTTTTTCTCACTCAGGTTGTGAATTCCCAAATCGTTCAAAAGCATAAATCTTCAAAATCTAAAATCAGAAGTAAAGGTAAAAATCTTAAAATCTAATAGTATGCAAATTTTGAAAATTTGAGATTGTGAATTTTGAACGACCAATTTTAGCATGGAAATAAGCGAGTTAAAGCAAATGGTCATCATAATTAGAAAGATCATACACGAAATATTCAGAACCGTGAATTTCATGTGAATCGGGACACTACTCCAAAAGTTAAGGAGGGATATCGATGCGCTTCAAAAGTCATTTTTATACTGGTTGCCAGTTAGATTGATTAATGAAAAATGATCAGAATATTTTTTGCTAATGCATCACTTCCAAATGTCGCAAGCACACACAAAAGTAATTTCATATTGATTGAGGAAGAAGAAAAATTTACTGTAATACTTGACCCTTTCATGCTAGAATTATCTTCAAAATTAAAGAGCTTTTCTTGAAAAAAAATTGAATGTGATTTGCGAGCGCTTTGTACGAAGTCCAGAGAGGTGACATTGGAATCGCATTGATTTCCTCTTTCTTTTGGTTAAAATTGTTTGCCGCTTTGGGATCAACATTGCTTCAACTTTGATGATGAAATGAAGATTCTCGAATGATGCATCAGAATCATTGGCATCAGAATCCAAAAACAAATGAAGCAATATGCTTGAAGTTGCTATCAAGCATAGACGAGGGATATAGCAGAGCATTTTTAAAGAGCATTAAGAGTCCACGGGCATGGATTTAGAGGCTTGCGAACATTACAGAAGAGTTGCTAGTAACTCACATGATTCCAGGACTTCGTATAGACAAGGTTGCCCGAGAAGTTGTTTGACGTAAAATTGCAAGGAATGAAGTGGACACAGACCCTCCTATGTGCAATGTAGACTGGAGACATCGAAAGCGAACTACAAGACGAGAATAGCAAAATACTACGAAAGCAATGATTTTTTGTTGTCTTTTGTTATTACCGTTTTGCAGCTAGCTTTCGAAGTCAAATCATCCAGTTTTCGTGGTCCCCAGCATGAGTAAAAAACTCTTGTAGTTGACTGTTAAGATTTCCGCCAACACTTACAGCGATGCAGGATTTGAAGGAGAGCCATTGATCTAATGGCCATAGACGGAGACAGTCGATCATTATGAACTCATAATCATAAAGCGTTGTCACAAATCCGATTAAGTTTGTGATCTACAGTCCGTTTCATAAAAAGTGGATCATCCTAAAATTTGACTAAATAAAACATAAGTATGATACAGAAAGCATTTTTCATGTTATTTCATGTCCCTAATATATTTAAATGTCCTTATATAATCTGATCAGCTATGATACAGCAACGGTTCTTAAGAAGCTAATATTTTGTGGCCCTACCCTTATTGTCAATGACATTACCATTTCGTCTAGCCATTGATTCGATGATATCGTTGATTTTTGACTGATCTAACTTTCTCCACTCTCTTTTTAACAGTGACGTAAGTTGTGATACGCCATCTGTAGGTAGCAGTGAACGACGAACGTTACGTTTTAGAATACTCCATACATTTTCTATGGGATTCAGATCAGGAGAACGAGCTGGCCAAGATAATGTCCGAAGCCCTAATTGAGACTTGCATAAGTTGACTCTACTACTCCTGTGACACGTAGCATTATCATCCATAAATAACCAAGTTGATCTGTCATTTGGCCAATGTTCATTCGTAAAACATTCACATAGCATTCAGAATTCATGGTTCCTTGCTGTATGTGAAGTTCAGAGCGGTCATTGGTCCAAATGCCAGCCCAAATCAGTAGAGTCGCACCACCTGAATCCGGGGACGATGTAAATGTCTCGGAATTTCCTGATCAGATTTTATCCATAATCTCAATCGATCATCACTATCCTTCAGACGGACTGATGCCTCATCAGACCAGACAACCCGATCCCATTGATTTCGCCAGTGACAATGACTCATTGCCCATCTGAGACGTCTTTTTGTATGCTGATCTGATAATTCGATTTGAGAGGGCCTCTTACAGCTCTTGAAATTCGATTCAATAAGTCTTCTACGAATAGTGGACTTAGAAATAGACGAGTCTAGTGCAACAATCTCAGTCAACGAGAGACTTCGATCAACTTTAACAAATCTCAAAATTAGGCGGTCTCTACGTTTGGATGTTTTGCGTGGACGGCCAGAGCCCTCTTTACGACAGAGTCGAAAATCATCATTATGCCATCGATGCACATTTGTGTAAGGGACATTTAGTCGCTTGCTTGTAGCTCGCAAAGAAAAACCTAGTTCTAGCAAGGCTGACACTTTGCCTTTTGTGAATGCGATCTCGTTATTGTTCATTTGTGCTTTGTATTGTTTTCAACCGGTAAGAGATAGAGTTCTAGCTGAAAGCAATCAGGAGTGCTGCCAACACCACCGCAATGAAGTCAGGAAGCTATGGAACATGAAGTCCAGCTAATCACATGTAGCAGTTACATTATTGTTGATGAATGATGATGCTATACTGGCTCTGATTGACCGATTTTCTTTATTTTTGTTTTGCTTGATAGCTTTTGGCTTGTAGAACAACATATTACATAACAAAGGAAACAAATGGAATTTTATAAGAGTGAGGTATGATTTTGTGTAGCATTGCTAAATGAAGATCAAATTATCTACTACTTTTTTATCTATAACAGGAAAACAACTCAATATTCATGCTTGAAATTTCCAACAATGATATTAGTAAGCACAACTGACATATCTTCCAAATTTCAGAGAAATTCGTTTAACTTTGGCGGAGTTAGACAAAGTTGAAGTTAAGGCGATGCTTAAGGGTGATCCACTTTTTATGAAACAATCTGTATTATTACATCACAGACTACGTGCATCCTTCTTGTAGAAGTTATTGTATCATATCATTGATTGCAGCGGAAAATGTTCTATGTATGAAACATGTTGCTAATGCACATTTTTAGAACTTCAAGAGCAAAATCATCTACCATCTCATGCAAGTTATTGTTGTTTGATAGAATGCACCTTTCACCCTTTTATCAATATCAACATCACAGCCTTTGCATTATCCTCTTTCTGGGAATATCTCTATATCTTAATGGGCTTCATGAAGAACTAATAACTGAACACCTGCCATCAATATAGTGACATACATTTAGTGTTCCTATCATCATCACTTATTTAAAATTGAGTTCTCTTATTCCAGTTTCAAGAAACAGCCAGGCAGATTGCAATGTTCAGAGTCAGACAGAGGGATGGGGATAAACATGCACTGCACCTTCCTGCACATCTCTTTCTTGAGTTTTAATGATGTTAAATTGCTTAATTGGGTGGCTATGTCAGTGTGCATTTGACTTGACATTCATTACACAGTTTACATACTGTCCTGGAAATTGTCAATTCATGGTCTGTTATAATTTGAATTTCTTCACTTACAGTCGTGACTTAGATTCTGTAAACATGCGTATGGGACTACCGTAACTAAGTTGATATATACTCGCATGGTTAGATTAACGCGATCAGTACGAGGAACGATAGCCGCCATGATCCTCTTTAAACATGATTTGCGCTTCTTTAACTTTTAGTTTTAGAGTATTTTCAAACCTTCTCCAAGAGGTATTTAATTTTGACCACTGCAAGATCAAATTTGTGACCTGTGTCCAAAATCCGTTGCATCTTTTTAAAGCATTTGATTTTTTTAATTCTGCAACTTTATTCTTAGTATTCTGTGCGATAGCTTTTAACGAGCTGCATCGAATTCCACAGCAAATATACAGTAATTCATGAATTTCAGACTATAAGTCATGCCATCATGACACCATATACATCGCTTGCAGCTTGAAACTTTAAAATTTAAAACTAATTGTCCAGCGGCAGTGCCTAAATGTCCAAATAATTTGCCAATTTTGTGCATCTTGAAGTTATCTTTTTCATCACAATCTCATTTGATGACATTATACTTGTAAGATATCATTTCATAAATTCACTAGATGTCTGCTCTTTGAAAGAAAATATCAAAAGAATCAAAATTGTGAATGAAAAGCATTTTTCTCTAACCAGCTTTATGCAACGGTAATAATTGAAAACATATAAATAGGCACATGTTCACAGCAAATTAAGTCACGTTTTTGTAGTTTCTCAAATCTTGAGTATAATTGCTGGCATTTTTTATTTCACTTTCGACCCATGTGACAATTGTCAAACAAATCAAGTTTTTATAGTGTAAGGACGTTCTTTATTTAGGGACAAATAAATGACTAGGCAAACTCTGATGTGATTTATGCAGATTGTTTCATAAAAAATGGATCACCTTTAAACATCGCCTTAACTTCAACTTTGTCTAACTCCGCCAAACTTGAACGAATTTCTCTGAAATTTGGAAGATATGTCAGTTGTGCTTACTAGTATCATTGTTGGAAATTTCAAGCATGAATATTGAGTTGTTTTCCTGTTATAGATAAAAAAGTAGTAGATAATTTGATCTTCATTTAGCAATGCTACACAAAATCATACCTCACTCTTATAAAATTCCATTTGTTTCCTTTGTTATGTAATATGTTGTTCTACAAGCCAAAAGCTATCAAGCAAAACAAAAATAAAGAAAATCGGTCAATCAGAGCCAGTATAGCACCATTATTCATCAACAATAATGTAACTGCTACATGTGATTAGCTGGACTTCATGTTCCATAGCTTCCTGACTTCATTGCGGTGGTGTTGGCAGCACTCCTGATTGCTTTCAGCTAGAACTCTATCTCTTACCGGTTGAAAACAATTCAAAGCACAAATGAACAATAACGAGATCGCATTCACAAAAGGCAAAGTGTCAGCCTTGCTAGAACTAGGTTTTTCTTTGCGAGCTACAAGCAAGCGACTAAATGTCCCTTACACAAATGTGCATCGATGGCATAATGATGATTTTCGACTCTGTCGTAAAGAGGGCTCTGGCCGTCCACGCAAAACATCCAAACGTAGAGACCGCCTAATTTTGAGATTTGTTAAAGTTGATCGAAGTCTCTCGTTGACTGAGATGGTTGCACTAGACTCGTCTATTTCTAAGTCCACTATTCGTAGAAGACTTATTGAGTCGACTCTACTGATTTGGGCTGGCATTTGGACCAATGGCCGCTCTGAACTTCACATACAGCAAGGAACCATGAATTCTGAACGCTATGTGAATGTTTTACGAATGAACATTGGCCAAATGACAGATCAACTTGGTTATTTATGGATGATAATGCTACGTGTCACAGGAGTAGTAGAGTCAACTTATGCAAGTCTCAATTAGGGCTTCGGACATTATCTTGACCAGCTCGTTCTCCTGATCTGAATCCCATAGAAAATGTATGGAGTATTCTAAAACGTAACGTTCGTCGTTCACTGCTACCTACAGATGGCGTATCACAACTTACGTCACTGTTAAAAAGAGAGTGGAGAAAGTTAGATCAGTCAAAAATCAACGATATCATCGAATCAATGGCTAGACGAAATGGTAATGTCATTGACAATAAGGGTAGGGCCACAAAATATTAGCTTCTTAAGAACCGTTACTGTATCATAGCTTATCAGATTATATAAGGACATTTAAATATATTAGGGACATGAAATAACATGAAAAATGCTTTCTGTATCATACTTATGTTTTATTTAGTCAAATTTTAGGATGATCCACTTTTTATGAAACGGACTGTAGTTGATGCAACACTGTGACGTGGCCAGTGACTGCTCTTAAATTTTTCCTGTAGACATAATACGGCACTTTTGATGCAATTTAATCTGCATTTCATAGGTGTGCCACAGAAATCCCACACATTTGGAATTTTCCAATAGATGAAAATATATTCCCATTCCCACGCCTGGTTCAAACTAAGAGGAGGAAAATATTCACAATTCATTTCCTTTAATTCTCTAATTTTTGTTTTAAGTTAGATGCCCTACTGATGCATTGAAACATCTTTTAGATGAAGCTACTGATAAATGATTTGGCTTTTTCATTCACTCAGTTATTTTAAGACATTTCCTGAAACGCGACAACCACATCGATCGGTGATAGATGCTAGGATTGGTGTTGTTGAAATCAGTCATTGAATTTGCCGCAGTTGCAATCCACTGATATTGAATATCCTCGTTAAAGCTGCAGTATCGCCGTCAAGCATAAATATTTGATGAGGGACGCTAAAATACAAAGGTATACAACACATTTTGTCCACTGATGTATAAAAATGTCCTCCCAGCTTCAAAGATTTTCCAAGCATTGTAGCGTTTATACGTTGCTTTGAGAATGCTCCTTCATACGAAACACGGTCATCTGTTTTGTTTCTGAATTCCACTGCCATTCGGTTATTGCATTTTGACTGCGAAAAATGACAATCTGAGTCCATAAACCCAATCCGTCCTGCCTTCGCGATTTGATGACTAAATAGTGTGTATTGTTGTTCGGCGCCGATGAAAAAATCATTCGCATTTTGATTGGATATCGGTACTGTTTCCACTTAGCATTGAAAAGTTGCTCTCGCAACATTTTCGCAGAATTCTTGATTTTACAGCTTCTGGCTGAACTCGTACTGAGAGGATATGATTTTATAACTATAAAGAGGTCTGAACATTGAATGATTTTCAAATTTCCTGATTCGAAAGAAGAATTCGATTACGCTTTCATGAAATATCATCCTATTATGACTATCACACCTATCACAGCCTCCTATAGCGCTGAGACCCTGATAAATCAATTCATTTGTTTCAACATGAATTAGGCGAAAAGAAATAATGAATATCTGAATGTCAAAAGCATTTTCTAAGGGTAGTCATGAAATCAACGAGTGGCACTTGTAATAAATTTCTGTTGATATTCAAATTTGTTGGTGTTCATGCGATATTCTGGAGTGCTTTTACACATGAATTCAAATAAAGACATCATTCTCGCATAAAATTTTATTTCCAATTGACTTTTTCTCACGACGTGCAACGTATTATAATTTATCGAATTTGCGTGATAGCAACACAAAATTAATTGACATTAAGTGACACAAAAGTAAACTATCTCTACCGGGTTTCGTTACAATACATGGCGAAACAATTAACCCATTTATGGTTAGAAGCCTTCGTGATGCCAATTCTAGCTACTATGAATTTCGCTTGATATTGTCTTAATTCAATTTCATATCATTTTGAAATGCTTTCAAGACTATATAATGGTGTTGCAAGCAGAGAGATGACTCTTCGTCTGTTGCAGTTTTTACATATCTCAACTTGCAGCATTGGAGATACAAGAGATGGAGGATGAAGCAGAAATATCTAGTATTCTTTTCTACATTTATGCGTCATTGTAATCTTCGCTAGATTCAAAAATTAAAATTTAGAAATTGTTCGGCATTTTCTGCGTTTCTAATGCTCGTAAAATCTTTTTTATTTCTCGACAAGTCAACGATTCCCTGCTGCAAAGGTCAAATTGATTATAATAGAAGCCTAGTGAGACTATTAGACTTGCCAATGATGTGTTCCTTTTCAATACTTCTACATAATATTCTGCGTTATGACAAGAATTATGAAATTCGTCTTCGTGAAGGCATGTGCCTTTAGTTTTGAGTGTTTTCTTTCATTTCAATAATCTGCCATTTCACACAATCAATTAAGAAATTGATTTTTAGATTAAAGCTATATTCAATTCATATCATCACAGGGCCGTAGCGTGCCCATGATATGCAAGGGGCCCTGAGCTTTGATGGTGGTTCACTATCTGATATCATAGAATTAAACGAACATATCAATTTCAAACTCGTAAAATCATTAATTTGTATATTCTTGTCTTATCTGTGTTATTACAGATTGTTTCATAAAAAATGGATCACCCTTAAACATCGCCTTAACTTCAACTTTGTCTAACTCCGCCAAACTTGAACGAATTTCTCTGAAATTTGGAAGATATGTCAGTTGTGCTTACTAATATCATTGTTGGAAATTTCAAGCATGAATATTGAGTTGTTTTCCTCATATAGATAAAAAAAGTAGTAGATAATTTGATCTTCATTTAGCAATGTTACACAAAATCATACCTCACTCTTATAAAATTACATTTGTTTCCTTTGTTATGTAATATGTTGTTCTACAAGCCAAAAGCTATCAAGCAAAACAAAAATAAAGAAAATCGGTCAATCAGAGCCAGTATAGCACCATTATTCATCAACAATAATGTAACTGCTGCATGTGATTAACTGGACTTCATGTTCCATAGCTTCCTGACTTCGTTGCGGTGGTGTTGGTAGCACTCCTGATTGCTTTCAGCTAGAAATCTATTTCTTACCGGTTGAAAACAATACAAAGCACAAATGAACAGTAACGAGATCGCATTCACAAAAGGCAAAGTGTCAGCCTTGCTAGAACTAGGATTTTCTTTGCGAGCTATAAGCAAGCGACTAAATGTCCCTTACACAAATGTGCATCGATGGCATAATGATGATTTTCGACTCTGTCGTAAAAAGGGCTCTGGCCGTCCACGCAAAACATCCAAACGTAGAGACCGCCTAATTTTGAGATTTGTTAAAGTTGATCCAAGTCTCTCGTTAACTGAGATGGCTGCACTAGTCTCGTCTATTTCTAAGTCCACTATTCGTAGAAGACTTATTGAGTCGAATTTCAAGAGCTGTAAGAGGCCCTCTCAGATCGAATTATCAGATCAGCATACAAAAAGACGTCTCAGATGGGCAATGAGTCATTGTCACTGGCGAAATCAATGGGATCGGGTTGTCTGGTCTGATGAGGCATCAGTCCGTCTGAAGGATAGTGATGGTCGATTGAGATTATGGACAAAATCTGATCAGGAATTTCCGAGACATTTACATCGTCCCCGGGTACAAGGTGGTGCGACTCTACTGATTTGGGCTGGCATTTGGACCAATGGCCGCTCTGAACTTCACATACAGCAAGGAACCATGAATTCTGAACGCTATGTGAATGTTTTACGAATGAACATTGGCCAAATGACAGATCAACTTGGTGATCCATTGACTTGGTTATTTATGGATGATAATGCTACGTGTCACAAGAGTAGTAGAGTCAACTTATGCAAGTCTCAATTAGGACTTAGGACATTATCTTGGCCAGTTCGTTCTCCTGATCTGAATCCCATAGAAAATGTATGGAGTATTCTAAAACGTAACGCTCGTCGTTCACTGCTACCTACAGATGGCGTATCACAACTTACGTCACTGTTAAAAAGAGAGTGGAGAAAGTTAGATCAGTCAAAAATCAACGATATCATCGATTCAATGCCTAGACGAATTGGTAATGTCATTGACAATAAGGGTAGGGCCACAAAATATTAGCTTCTTAAGAACCGTTACTGTATCATAGCTTATCAGATTATATAAGGACATTTAAATATATTAGGGACATGAAATAACATGAAAAATGCTTTCTGTATCATACTTATGTTTTATTTAGTCAAATTTTAGGATGATCCACTTTTTATGAAACGGACTGTACATTTAAGATACATAATCGCCTATACTTACGCCTACATGTCAATGTATTTTCATGGCAATGTTGATCAAGCAGAAATACGCAGTTAAAAGTTAATATCATGGATGCTATGCTCGCATTCTGAAGACGGTATATCAGCCTCTGTTTTACTGCATAGGAAAGTAATAAGTCGACTAGAGAAGTGTAATAAGGACCTTATGTTCATCTGAATGTAGAAATCAAAGCTTACCAAATAAGTGCAAAACCAATCTGCATCGAATTGCTGTTTGATTCTTAAAGATCACGAAATGTTGAATGAGTGAATTCAATGATTAGATAATACAGCATTATCCACTGATAGAAGGAAAATGTCTTAGTCAAACAAGGGGGCCTGAGAAAAATCAGAGGGGTTTGACCTCTCATCGTATGTGAAACTAAGAAAGTAATCGTCAGTTAAAGGTTAATGTGAAATCTCGGTTTCCATCAAAGCGCATCGCAGATCGAAGATAATAAATTTCGAACATTTTCTTGATCAAAATTCCGATCTTTCCATATGCATCTGCTTCTTGTGACACAATGGACATGAAACTAATCATCACTTCGAATGCATTGAATGATTTGAATTTGTAGAAATCTGATGCGGATATTAAAGTCAATCAAGGTCATAGAACGGGTCGCAAAATTAACCATTTTCAGTCTTTCCACTGACGTTAAGTCTTCACGAAGGCATCATTCTTCAAACTTATTGTTTTGATATTTCACATGTGTATCAAAATTTTGAGCTTGAAGTTTTGATTTCCTTCTTTCATGAGTAACCGACACGTATTTATACATGCACCTCACTTTGATGATCACTTGGAATGTCCAGGTCAATCTAAACTCATCACTGGTGAATCCAAATCTGCCAATGTTTACGAATGACAGCAAAAGTAAAAATGTTTTTAGCAGATAATTGGGACCATGTACAAAATTTTGACACATCCACAGATATTTCCCAATCTATGCTCATATTTCCAGCAGTGTCATAGTGAGTGGCATAGTATTTCGGCATGAGACTTTTAATTTTCTTATTTATGTGGTTTGCGCAATCTCTGAATTTTATACAGACATTAAAATATGAATCTATTTGCCTTTAATTAAAATATCACAGCTTTTGTCAGTAATCCTTCACAGCGTCTACAGTCCCTAAAAACTGACATAACCTGATTGAAATCGATAATTTGATTATAGAAATGTCAAATCAAAAAATATTCATATATTATAGTTGGAATACATGGGCGTCACTGAAACAGAGCTCTGTTTATTCTTGTATTTCTCAGCTTCTTTCAGATTTTCTATATTTTTGAGTTCATCAATTCATTTACAATTCGTGTCTTCTGATCAATTAAGCTACAATGAAGCTATGCTCGTATAACATTGGGAGGGAAACTTGTGGATGAGTATTCATAGATGCAGATTCACAGTGATTGATGCAACTAATTCAATAAATGGTTAATTAAATAAGTCAAGAGTTAATTAGAATCCAAAGAGATCTTTTAGCTCCAAAATTTTCTTAGAAACCTGTTTCCTATAGTTCGTCTTGGTATCAGATTTTGTTTACAAAATCAACCGATTGACAATTTTTCAAGCGCGATTTGAGGATGCTATGTAGGTACATTGCACTAGATTGGGGATGATGCCATAAAAACCGCGATGATCTCTTCTTTATTTAAGGCACATCTTGTTGCTATTATGTTTCGCAGTGATGGTTCAAAAAGCTTCGAGTCATGGATCATGATTTAATCACGAGTCTTATGTAAAATCTAAAATTGAGCTCCGGGTAAAATTGCAAAAAATGGAACTTAAAAACTCTTTAAAAAAAGTTGGGAAATCATTCGAACACATACTTTTTTCAATAACGCGGAGAAAATACTGTAGCCTCCTATATACACAAAAGCTTTTTAAAACTTTAGACTGTGCATAAACCTTTCGATAAATTTGGAATTTGCTGCTATATTCAATTGAGTAGCACTTGAGTCTCAGATGATAGAACAACAATAGGATCTGTGACATAACGTTAGTCTTATATTACTTCAAATCTTGGTTTCTCTGATTGTAACTTAGTGAAGTTCAAATAGCACACCTTGCTTCACAGAAAAAAATCACTAGACAAAAATGTTTGCAATTGTGCCGTTCAAATGTGAGAATATGAAATATTAGCAATGCACTGCATTTTTTAGCAAAAAATTATCATCCCATATAAATTCAGTATCAAAGAAAATTCGGAATTTGTACCTTATCCTTATCATATTTCTTCTTCACAAAAAATCTCCCTTTGTCAACACGTGCCACAAACATTCCTTCATCATTTATCCAAAACCGATTTTTACGAATTTATTGAAGTCATTTTCCACATTTTCCAGTCATGTCACTCATCCTGTCCCCATATGGCGGTGTCTTCCTAGTGATCCAAAGCAGTCAATAAGGTAAAGAGAAACAATTATTGTTTGATTATCTTTCCCCATCAGTTAGAATGTCACATAAAAGCATTTAAATGTCCTCACGTGCTGCAGCTTGGCATTTTAACTGACATTGAAACAATCAGCCCGTATCTTCCTTAGTAAAGAAAACTGAAATGCATTTTGCTGCATTAAGAAAGAATGAAAGTGTTTCCGTACACATCTTTACTGTCACCAGTTAGAATCACAAATTTGAATACCAAGAGGTGAAATGTTGTTAATTGCAGTGAATAGTTTCTGTTCATTGCATTCAGATTAGTTCTTTTGTTTATTCAGTTCAGATTTATTAAGAATCATGGTTTAACAGTTCATCATAACAGGCGTTCCTGGAGCAGATGTGTTGTTCTTAACCATATCCACAGGGGGTGAGCGATTTGGCGCCTGTCGCATTTTACAGAGCTTAAGCCTTTGCTACTTACAGTTTTACCATATTAAACAAGCTTTAAATCAAAAATCGTTGGAAAGTAAAGAAAATCTGATTTTGAAAAGTACTTTTTCCGAAGGAGTGGATTTTACATGTACATCTTACTCGGTGTATTTATGTACTTGATGTTGTGAAGCGACATAAAATCATTCGCAATTCCATACACCGATTCTGCCAACAAGGAAAAATGCATCCAACACTGGAACAAGGTTCCGGTGACGATCTAGACGGGCCAGCGGACATTCTCATCCCAGACTGGTCACTAGGGAAGGCAGCTGCTGTTGACATCATTGTTGCACATCCGCTCACTTCTGAATTTATTCATGAAGCGAATGCAGCATCGGATATGTGTCTGACAGCAGAGAAACGGAATCATCAAGCAAATGACGGAAAGTGTATCAGGATGGGATGGATTAGTGTGCCCATGGCGGTCACCACTTACGGTGTTTGGGGCTCTGAAGCAGTGGCAGCATTAAATCGGATTTTTTAGATCACTTTCAATATGTCGAAATGAGTACTACTTATTAATTCCCAATGAGGTGCTAACTTTCTGGGCGTGACACTGGTTAGATCAGTTGCCAGAACTCTGCTGGCGGCATCACTTTCTTTTCAATTTTTTGGTCTTTTGTTTTGATTCCTAGGTTTTGTATAGATAGGTTTTCCTATGTAAGGCTGATGTTTGTAGGCTTCTTTGATGTATCAAGCACAGATGGTTTAATTGAATATAGTTTTTCTATGTACATCTTTTCCCAGCAGTTTTTGTTGGATACCTTTAAACGATGTCCATCAATTTTCAATGGAGTGAAGGATTTTGTATATACAAATCTTCGAATCATTTCATGATCATCAAGCATCGATATTGCATACAGTGGGCCTATTAGGATTCCAAGTGTTGTAAAAATACTTTTTATTAAGACTATTACTAGAAGTGGCACATTTAAATAGTCATTTTTGTGTCTTTTCCGAACCATTTGAAATCCTTTAGTTTCTGCAAGTCGTTCTTCTTCTTTTTAATCAAATTTTGAAGTTCCTTAGAACAGTAGAAAGTTTTTTCACAGATAAATTGGATGCTTACTTTTGAATGAAAATATTTCATATTCCATGTACGTATGTTTGAGTTGACATCAAGGCATCGAATCACTGTCCTAAGCGTTCGTTTTTTCGGTGGGGGTCCGCCAAGCTAGAGGTTGAGCGTACAAGATGCTAAACGAGCTAGTCATCTTGCTGATTGGCCTCTTCTTGTAGACACTCTAGACTGTCCAATACGTCATCTTTCGTGTATTCATTTCTTGATTTAATTTCATCTAGTTAATTATTTTGTACCACTTCTAAGTTTATGTGTTTTTAAAGTAGCAAAGTATCCACCCATTGACCAGATTGAACGCAAGTCAGCCCTTTGAATCGTCTAGCATTATTAAATAGTGAATAAGTAGTTAAATTACTATGAAGTTTTATTATTCTCTTTAAATACACTGACCTGACTTTGAAAATCTAAAGAGAATGACAACTATTAAGTCAATAAAAGCCACCAACACCCTTGATTCCCCGACCTCACTCGCCCGACCCAGGAATCGAACCGAAGTCCGCGGTGGAGACGAGCTCTCACCTTCTTCCCTAGGCCACGCTAACGATGACGCTGTACCGAACTTCGTTTCGATTTCTGGGTCAGGCCAGTGCGGTCGAGGATTCAAGGGTGTCTTTTATTGGCCTAATAGTCGTCATTCTCTTTAGATATTCTGTGTACTAGCACTCCGACAGACCTTTGTTGTCAACCTGACTTTTTCCTTAATTTGCCTTATAGATAATTCAGATGTTCTGTTTTAACCCTCTGTAACAGATTCTCGCATAGTTTCCGCAATCGATTCTGATGATTGTAAACTCTGATCCTGTGACTTGTCAGAATTTGTAGCAAACTCTTCTTCCAAAACAAAACTTGGTAAACCTGCATTCAATTCTGGTATGCCAATATTTACACTATATCTGCGTTATGAAAACGACTCATATTCAAGGAAATTGAGGCCCGGTATCACCGGAAATCGGCCGAAGTTGCCTACGCGAGCAATGATGTAATGCTGATGAGGTCTCAACTGAATACTAGGTGCGACAAGTGAGCATAAATGAACCGAACAGCTTGTCAAACTAATTTTAGACTTCGGTATTGAGCGACAATATAAACGAGTCCAATCGTGAATGAATGAAATTTAGTTGCATCAGCAAATATAGAACTTTCCCCAGACTAGCTCTGTCAAAGACAAATGACAGTTTATAATCTTGCGTTAATGGATAATGTAATTAATTTGCCGAAAATAGAACAAGCAACACAATTATCGCCAATCGATTACTAGTGTGTGTTGATAAGCTGGAGATGATTCAAATATGGAGATTCAAATCAATGTTTGAGATGTCTGGAATTCAGTTTAACTAAAAGGTGATCCGAAAATTCATTAAAGTCGTCGTGGAAAAATTAGCTTCGAATTAACGTTAACCTTCGTACTACGATAATATTTTTACCTGCATCGCCTACGAAATGGGGTACACGGGTACCCCAGCAATCTATCTCTTCTACAGTATTGCTAAACATATAAAGTACTCTGATAATTGATCTGATATCCCTTTGCATGCCTCACGAACTTATTTACAGCGGCTTGATGTTAAAAGAACGATTGAGTAGGAGAAACAACTTCAATTAACAAAATTTTGCAATTAACTCAAATTTCACTCATCAAAGCAACTACTGCAAATTACGAAGTTTACTGCGAGTGAGAAGAGTACACGAACAAATTGCATTTGAAGCAGCGATTACGGCTCTTTCCGTCCTTTTCTCTGCCGCATTTGTAGCACCTTCCGCTTCCTGATATTTTGGTTCGTGTTGGCTGGCTAAAGTCCTCCTCAGCGATGAAGCCGCAGGCAGGATGAAAATCATGCCTGAACTTCTATTCTGGATTGCGATTACAACGCAGATGAAACCATAAATGAAATTTGCGTTTACAGTTAATAAAACCCCTTTCATTTATCTTCAGTCGACGGGAAGAGATTCGGATCGCGGCCCATTTGGAAGGAATCTGGATTGCGCAAATTTCTGAAGTAGACTAATCACTTGCCCAGTGCGTGCAAGCCCACTGGATGTAGTCTGCCAGCTCATTCATGGATTATGCAGTCTGTCAATAGCTCACTGCATTCATTCTTCCAAGGCTTTCCTTAGATCATTATTTTGTTCTGCCTCTGTGATAGCAAGGATATCATAATCCTTTCTGTAAATCATCGTCAAAATAATATCAACGGCGACTCCTAAGAGGGGTACCCGTGTACCCCAACAGCAAAAATTAAAACTTTGTTTACTTTTTCTCTTATGCACTTCATTATGAACTAACTTCTCTATTTGTTTCATGATGTATAAGTTAAAAGGTTCAAACATGTGAAATTGTACTTTTCAATGATAAATATTTTCAAACCTGCAGTGAAATAGTGCTGGGGTACACCTGTACCCCATTTCGTAGTGCAAGGGTTAAACTACTTCTGTGAACTTGTGCGAATGAGCAATCTTAGCTTTTATTCAACGTTGCTGACTAAAACTTCATTTCTAATCTGCAAACCTGTGCTTGGCTTAGATTGCACAAAATATGCATGTAGGTCTGCGTTCGTGACACGAACACGACATTAACACGAAAACGATAGTGTTCCGTGTCGTGTTGAGCCTTGTTATTCGTGTCCTGTTCGCATTTTCACAATTATTGACTTGTTGTATTTTCGTGCTAACATTGAATCAGTGTAAAATACTTTAAAGAATGATATAATATGAAATCTTATGCTGTACTACTCCAAGAATCCACTTGCAGAAATAGGTCGTCTAAAGACTTTCGCCATACAGTTGAACAATATTATAGCCGATTCACCATCTTTACCGGCATCCTGTACGGACCTTCTGTGGATCAGGCCACGCACTCTTCACAGTACCCGAACCTCAGCACACTGGCTGAGCGAAAAATTTGTGTCACGCAACCTGCCGCCCCTTCGACACTCGAGCGGCCCTTTTCAGAATCAGTGGAGTTTGTCATACACAACACATGAACTGCGTTTAGAGAAGCTAGAGAAACAGCTTTTTTATTAAATTTTCCATAGATCTACAGTCTTTGTGACAGCAATCACTGAAAATTTGATCCTATTCAGATTAGTTGCTTCTGTCCGGTGGGAATCCTCCAATGGACAATTGCTTTGTATTGAATCTGCTTTAAATGAAAATTACTCACAAAATACATTTTTTTCGTGTTAGACGTTGGTAGTTTGGACTTTGTGTTCGCGTTTCGGCTGAAAAAATTGTAAACAAAAAATTGAAAAAAAGGTACTGGATAGAAATTTCCTATATTAAACCTTCTATATTTTTATCGGAAACTTGTGCATTTTGGATAATGTGCCATTGGATTACATGTCCCTGCATAGGCCTACTGTGCCGCAACTTTTCGCATTTCCCAGTAGTCTGATGTTACCGTGACTTTGGGTGTAAATTTTTCATTTTCTGTATTTCCGGTAATATGTTTAGACAATTCCAGCACAATTTTTATCCGCTCAAAGAAGTTATTGCAATTCATTCTTAGAAATAAATGCCGGCCGAGCTGATTCATTTTCTGTAATTTTTTGATACAGTTGTGTTGATATAACTGTTTCATTAATAATCATCTTGAAGCAGTCTTTTGTGATTTTGTTCATGAGGAAACTCACTTTTTCAATGTGTTCAGATCTTTTATATCCCCGGTTTCATTAGAGTGAATTTCATGTCTGTGTCAATGATATTAACATTGACAGACAACTGATTAAAAGTTTTCCTGAACAGAAAACCATTGCAGTAGTTGTAATGATATTGTAAACAAAAGTTAAGGACACAGATCTACAGCGACGATTACAATCCAGTCAAACATTGAAAATGAAAAGTGTGGATTGATGCTAGCTGTTAGTTGAATACTTTTGTAACTATTAGTTCTATCTATGAGAATTGATGACAAAATTAGAAATTTCCGAACGTTGTAATCAACAATTCTTTGGTCACATGCAGACTGGATAGAGAGCCAGAGGATATTTTCATGGAGCTCTGATGCTCGTGAAGTGGAGCTTCCCCCACTATAATTCCTCATGATTTTTCATGAGATTTTTTCTTATATCTGTCTCATGAACTTTCATGCGGATTTAGAACGCTGTCGCATAAAATGTCTTTATCAAATTTCATGAGTTTCTCATAAAAATCACATTAATAAGTTAAAAGCTGCTCTTTCATACTTCTGAACTTATTTTCCTGGCATTTAGTGATTGAAGTTTTCTTGGCCTCGCCACCTTCCCCTGAGCATCCCCACGCCATGTCCACAATACTAATTCAGTGTTCGCAATTATGAACCAATAATGCATGACAATGACACTTTCGGGACTCGACCATTGGTCCAAAGGATCGCTAAGCCAAGCTCTTAGCCACTGTGCCACAGAGACCACAGTCAGTAATACAGTGATCAGTTCTCAACTTGAATAGTTGGCTCGAGTCCATTTGAAATGAAAATTCACTCTTTGCATGTTGATTGTATCTACAATAATGATTACACGCTTTTCATTATCAATAATACATGATTTTGCAAGGCTTTCTATGTCCACATGTTAATAAGTTCCATGAAGCAGGTAATTATTTTCCTGGTTGGAAATTATTAACCTGTTGCAGACTTCTATGAAAAGATCATGCATTATAACAGATAATGAATAGATTTCTCCGGTCATTTTTGTCATAATAACCTCGAGCCTTTGGCTCCGGTAATTATAGCAATAATGACCTCAAATCTATGCATTATCTATTACTTATTGTTGTCAGGATAAGATATTGAACTGTGGTTGTATATATATCTATTTTAAACATCTTGCATTCAACATCTAATTGTAAAGTCAAATTCTATATGCATCGTCTCGAGACGGCTGTTGCAGATCGCTATGATGTATTCTATATTGTTGCTTTTTATCCTTTGTAGACTAAACTTGGAGATTCTCATCGATTGAATAAGTTTTCTTGTGTCTCTTTCATTTCGCGGCTAGCATGCACACCTTACTACTTATAAACTTATTTTCACAAAAACCTCATGAATGCTCATGATTTTCCCATGATCGCATCATGAGACATTATCCTTGTGAATGTTCTCATTACCACTCATCATATTCTCATCAAAGCATCATGACTTAAATATTTTTTATGAGAATACTATGAGACTCATCATAACCTCATGAGGTCTCATAAAAATCTCATGAATCCATATTAAATTTCATGAGTCCTAATGAAAAAATTTCGTGAGAGTTCTCCCACATGACCATTTGAACTTAAACCCTTTGTCCTCCTTGTCGATAATCCACGTCTTTAACCACTGAGCCACACTCACGATTATCACAACACTCATAAAAGACATCCTTAGACACAGACATTTCTCAAACGGTGACATACTTATAAAACTTATTTTTCTATTTAGCTTTGTTTCTGACTATTTATCAATATCCTCATTTTTGACGGTTTAAAAGGGAAAGCAGAAAACAAAAATAAACTTAAGATTATAGAGAATTTCTTGTGAAACAAAGGAAATCAGAGATGTGGATTTTTGCTTCAATCTTCTCACAAGCATGAGTTTATTCAAAAGAATGTAACAATGATGGATGTGTGCACTTGATCTGAGAAACTGATTTTTGTTTATTTAAAATCGTAATCAAAATTCGGGAATCGGTGTGTTTCTTCCAAGTAGTTCATAAGTTATTCATATCAATGAGGATCTCAACATGTCAAAACAATTATTTATTTCTCGAAAACATATTCATGGCAAATGTTTTTTCAAATCCCGCTCAAGAGAATTTACTATATGAAATTCATCATTCTCATGATCTTGCTTGTGATTGACTAAATTAGTTTTTTCGCAGACGTTGCACATTCTGTTTGTTTTAAAATTTCTAGTGAATTTGCCATGAGAATATTGTCTTTGTGGAAATTCACTATGTCTCAAATACCGATCTTCCGTTCATTTTTGGAAATCAACGACCGATTTTTAGGGTCGACTGTAACTCACTTTTGATTTCTATGATCACTCTCACCTTCGTTGTCAAATGATTGTGTGGCTATTGGTATTTCCATAGAAATGTAGAGATCCTATGTAAAATATGCAAATCCTATGTAAAAATGTAGATAGTTGACTAAAATCTGTGTATCTGTTTGTCTATGGTCATTTAAGCTGATCAGCTAGATGTCTTTCTAGTCCACGGTTGCTGGATCTTAGAGTAATCAAATTGCTGAAGCATGCTAGAGTTGTAAATGTTTCGCTTTAGATGATTTGTAGGCTACATATATATTTTTTATCAAGACAGGTACATGCTTGAATCCGTAAGTATAGTGAGCAATTGCATAGAATGCTTGTAAAATGATCTTATATAATGAAATAATAGTAGGCCATTGTCAACCAATGGAAGCAGCCATCGTTCCCACTTGCACACAAAGTACTAAAATGTGTATATCTGTTCTAATCCTTTATGGAGGGTCGGAATTCTGTGATATGAGCCATATGAATCCAATTTCTGCTTCAGTTAGGACTTGAATAGAGGTCTGCTGTTTTTGGAAAATCATTTTAGTCACTCATTTAGGCATCTGTCTTTTTAGATCATAAAAATAATCAAATTAGTGGAACATAGAATAGCTGTAGGTAAATTCTTGCCTTATGACACTGTATTCTAAATCATTTTTAAAAGAGATTTTCTATTTAAAGAGAAATCGCAAATCCAACCTTGAAATTTGAAGGCTTTAAAAGAATTTTCAACCGCTGGAAGCCGCCATTCTTTAAGTATTATGAGTTACTATGACAACATATGTCCTCGACGCAACATTGCTTCCAAATGTGCATGTCCATTCCATACTGCTATTTATAAAGTTCCAGATAAGTACAAGAAAGAGTACTGAACTTGAATACTAATTACGACAAAGAAATGAGCTCTTTCACTTCGAAAATATTAGTACTCGTACTTATTTTGGAACTCTTCGGGTTCGAAAGCACAGTACTTAATTCGTGCTCAATTTGGAACTCTTAGGATGATTTATTGTTTCACTGCATCCACTTCGACATGCAGGAACACAGCAATCTGTCATTTCTCTGAGCACTCGCTACCTGAGACAGAAGCGACCCGAGTGACGATTTTGGTGCAGGAATTATAAACAACTCTGTTGCCTAGCTGATTGACACCGTCCTTCCAACAGTCGATAGTCATCACATCGTCGATAATGCACTCTCAGCTGGGAGCAAAACAGACTTATTCAGATAGCGTGCGCCGTCACTGCCAGCTGCATACTGACTCACTGAATTTGGCCTCGTGTCGCGTCATTTGTTGATATTGATATTTCGTCAATGTAGCACTCAACAAGCATTTTAGTGCTTCTGTGAATTTAAATTCGGTAATTCTAATGCTCTTTTGTTTAGTACTTAGATTCATACGTAAATAGGACTTTATGATTCACAGTGATATTGCCAGATTTCTGGGATTAGAAACCATAGATCTGAAGAAGATATTGCTCAGATTGTAAGGCCGACAATTTCCTTCAGACAGTTAGTTAATTCTCTAAATTCCTCGCAATGTCGAGCAGAAGGAAACTTCTTCACACAACTCGGAGCAGTAAGACTATTCAGACTATTCATCTCGTTAATTCATTATTTCCTTTGAATAGATTGCGCAGATGATGAATGTCAGACTTTGGCATCCGAATTATGTCTATGGATGCAATGGAAGGCTGAGGAATTGTACATATACATCAGATGCAGTAGGAGTGTAGATAACATGATATCAAACGTGCTTTTGTTAAGTGAATGGAATGAATTTTATTAGACAAGGTGGCATCCATTAGTCATTTCTCTGTTACATTCAAGTGATCTTGACAAAGAAGTTTATTTTAGCGGCAATAATTTGCGTTATTTATAGGATAATATGTAATGTTACTAATTACTGTGATTTTTCATCACTAGTCATAATCATTATGACTAGCAGTGAAAAAATACCCTTAATTATTGCCATTACTTCCATCAGGCATATTTCCGGAAATAATTGCCATTTGCATCTGTTATTGTGATGCATTTGCATGAGGTTTTTATTCAAGCTTCCTAGAAATTAACAGGGATCGATAAATTCAGATGATTTTTGAAAGTACCATCAATTCTAAATTTGAGAGCAAGCTAGAAATATGTCGTCGCATGTACATGTACATGCAAGATGTGGCTCACTTTAAATTCAAACTTAGTTTTCCCTCAATCATATCTTTTGAATCATATTGCGCTTTTTAATTTTTTTACTTTTCAATTACATTCTCAAGTCCTCTGCATCGATGGTAATTCTGTACATGAAATACATGTAAATAGAGTGTTTATCCGAAGTTGACTAGAATGGAAATTGACTTTAGGTCGCGGCACATCCTGGGAACTATATAAGTTTAGGCATGAATCACCAATGAAAGGCTTAGAATTGCAAATGAGATTGATTCTAACCCAATGATGCAGTCGTTGACAAGCGTAAGTGGAAGTGCGTGTGATTTTTGTGCCATTATTGTGCATTGCATGAAACTTTACTTCCATTATAGAGGCTTTATTCTCATCAATTTCTCTGATGTAAGATGATAAGCATCTTCGGATGTGCGAGGTATAAGATATGGTGCGTTATATTTCATGTCCGTCATAGCGGGATCATATTGTATTTAAATTGCAATCCTTTTATTTCTAGCGAATCTATTCTAAAAATAGGAAGTAAAAATAGCCGACCTCCCTCGGAAAATTCAACCTGGCTTTCACGAGGACGAGTAGATATCTTACTGCGTCCTGTTCGTGACACAGGCACGTAAGCGGTGCCACCTGGGAATCGAACCCAGTAATCGCTTACATCGCACGACTTACCAAGGTTAGTGAAACACTATAGATTCACGCTTGTATCTGGAGAAGTGCACCTTTAGGTACGCATATCAACAATCCTACTTGGTAGCAACATGTTCTTTTCATTTAAACAATAGCAACCTGCTCCAGGTGACGTCGGAGAATCGATTCCATTCAATGTCTTTGACTTCGTTCTGGCTTTTAAGTGCGGGTTTTGAACAATCTTTGAACTGTGTACAATTTAGTTCTGATTAATCAAACATCAGTATCATATTTGCTGATTTTAACAAATTAACTCAATCTAAATTCCTATTGACATGCTGCGATACAGTTGTCAAGCTGTGTAATTATACAAATTACTATGACAGAGTTGATTTCACTAAGTAGCCTCGTTTCCGATTGTAAACAAGAGCAAAGCTTCGCATTTATCTGACTGTGACGTTACTCTATCGGTAAGTGATAAATAATCACATCGACGAATTACTGCTGCTCAAATTTGATTAGCGGCAGTGTTCCAAAGAGACTAACGTTAATTACTGTGGATAAATTTAGATCATTTATATCAAGAGATGCATTAAATTGTCCAAACAAGTCTGTTGCCTCACATTCAATACATCTAGAAATACTGCTTCGAATTTATTGCCGATGCCCATTTTCATTCAATCTTTCTTGCTGAGCGTTTTTGTCGCAACAATCTTAAGAGCACGAAAAGTCCTTTCTTTTGTAAAGTCTTTTTGACTTTCCTACAGTGCATTTTGCATCTTCATCTACAGTGTCTCAATTTTAAGCAAGCGAGTAAGAATGATGTTCTCGGATAAATTTATTTCCTCTGATGTGTAACAAAAATGTGAAAATTATGCAGCTTACGAGGGAGAGCTATCAAACATGTGTGCAAGCTAACCTAACACTAGGTGACATTGCCACGTGTAATTCACGCGTAATTACGGAGCACCCCAAACATCCGTGGTTAAGGCCAGTTTATACTTCTATGCGCTGCACGAAGAGTCAGCACGGCACTAAGAGTCACATGATCTGATGCTGTCAATGCATGCGGAATATTTATGAATTTCGGCGGGCAAGGGTTTTATAGTCTGCGCGTCGTCTGCGGTTGTCCGCATTGCCGCTTGTACCACGGATGAACCGCTTAGCATGTTCTGTCTGCCCTGAGCATGAAATTTAGGTCCTATGACATTGTTTAGCCTCTGATACATACAGACACATGAGAGGCAAAGTCTATGTAACAGAACTGCCTACATTACATATGTTGCAGTAATGTCACGCGGTAACCACGGATGTTAAGAGTCATGTGTAATTACGCATAGTTTACGCATGAATTACGCGTAATTGAGCGTGGCATGTCACCTAGTGAAACGCTGTGATAGGAAATATTTAAATCGCTTGATTAGAAGCGTTTCGTTCTAGGCTGTAGATAAGCATGTAAGTTTACCACTTTATGGCCTACCAGTGTTTCTCAACATTTGATGAGGTTGGCCTCAGTTTTTTCTTAACAAGCATTTTGTGGTGCAGTCTTTAATCTACATGTGCTATGTTTCTTCAGGACCCGTGTGAAATGTTGCATTGAAATGCATGTACAATAAATAGGTCAAATCACAAATCAAATGTATGGAGCATAAGTAATGACATTTGTCATTATAAAAATTTGATCAATTTATCTTCGTGACCTACTACAGGCAGGCCTATATCCAGCAATAGAGATATAATTTATCAAAACTAGAATTTGAAAATGTTGTAACTTAACAAAAACAGAAAGCAACACGGTGAAATGTCGTGTACATTGTTAGATTGTTGTCGATCGATGATTTGCATCATAATGACCTTGAATTATGAAGCCTAAATGATGCTGTATAGGATATTAATGCAAAAATAATAATCAAGCGAAGTGTGTCACTGTTTGTGTCATTTTCGGCCAACTTCGGAGCACCCGATCAGACAGAAAATGTCAGCAAAGCCTATGTGATATTTTACAATATTGTGTTGTACTCTATTTGCAATATGAATTTGTCAGCGGATCCAGTGATAATCGAAGTATTCTGCCGCTTCACAGAGTACATGGACTGGCTAGAAGTTTGTGCTTCCGATCATCTGATATACTGTTGCCCATGTGGATGAACAGTGCGACTCTTAGGTTCATCTGTTAATTAATTATTTGACACTGTTCACAATATTCTCCAAACTGTATACCTAACCCAATTATAGGATTCGGATATCTTGATGAACCGAATTTGAAATGATATCTAATCCCCGACGACCTTTGCATGAACACTGCCAGAACATTATTAATGAGTCTAGCTGTTCAGTGTTCAATACAACTTCAGGGAGCAAATGATAGAACAAATTAGATAGATTTATGAGACTGTTCGTCAAACAAAATGATGAATTGAGTAGCCTAACTGATTTATCTGATTTCTATGATATGGATAAGATATTAAGTGGCTATATTTCTCTGCCAAATGCTCGTCATGTCCGAGATCGGAAGACATGCACTGTATGGCGAGAAATAGGTGAGCCTTTATCATGCAAATTATATACGGTAGATTACACATTCTAGACTTAAGTGATGCCATCTTTAATACTTGCATCAATGTATAGAAAATCTGCTGTGCATGTCATGACACACGTTAAGAAGTTACCTGAGCGGCAATTATCTATATTGTGCGTAATTTAACTATGGTACAATATGGAAAAAGGAAGGCAGCAATGCATCTCGTAATTATGATATCTGCATCTATGCATGTGAAAGGCATTTTTGAAATCTCAATCAGCGCATATGTACATCTGTATTCATATATGCATTCATCTGTATGCTGCCCACTGTTTTCCTACATTGCTGCCCAGTCCATTTCAATAACGCACAATAGTATTAGCATAGATTTTTTCGGGCAGTAATGTAGGAGGAATACCATATGAGATTTCAAGGTAAGTAATGTACAAATCAGAGGCCGCGTTAGCGGCCGACGATTTGTCCATTACTTACCGAGAAATCTCATGTGGTATTTACATTGTCTACTTATATACATCTATATCTGTCCATAGACTTCCAGTAACAGAACATTCTTCTGCAATTTAGAAGTCTATGATCTGAACATTAACTTCTATGTTATAAGTATTGAAAAATGACGGCAGGGTATTGCAATTGCTGCCTGCTGTCGGCAGGCAGCAATGTACAAAATGCCATTATTCCTATATTATTACATCACAGATTTAGAAATACAGTCCGTTTCATAAAAAGTGGATCATCCTACAATTTGACTAAATAGAACATAAGTATGATACAGAAAGCATTTTTCATGTTATTTCATGTCCCTAATATATTTAAATGTCCTTATATAATCTGATAAGCTATGATACAGTAACGGTTCTTAAGAAGCTAATATTTTGTGGCCCTACCCTTATTGTCAATGACATTACCAATTCGTCTAGGCATTGATTCGATGATATCGTTGATTTTTGACTGATCTAATTTTCCCCACTCTCTTTTTAACAGTGACGTAAGTTGTGATGCGCCATCTGTAGGTAGCAGTGAACGACGAACGTTACGTTTTAGAATACTCCATACATTTTCTATGGGATTCAGATCAGGAGAACGAACTGGCCAAGATAATGTCCTAAGCCCTAATTGAGACTTGCATAAGTTGACTCTACTACTCCTGTGACACGTAGCATTATCATCCATAAATAACCAAGTCGATGGATCACCAAGTCGATCTGTCATTTGGCCAATGTTCATTCGTAAAACATTCACATAGCGTTCAGAATTCATGGTTCCTTGCTGTATGTGAAGTTCAGAGCGACCATTGGTCAAAATGCCATCCCAAATCAGTAGAGTCGCACCACCTGAATCCGGGGACGATGTAAATGTCTCGGAATTTCCTGATCAGATTTTATCCATAATCTCAATCGATCATCACTATCCTTCAGACGGACTGATGCCTCATCAGACCAGACAACCCGATCCCATTGATTTCGCCAGTGACAATGACTCATTGCCCATCTGAGACGTCTTTTTGTATGCTGATCTGATAATTCGATCTGAGAGGGCCTCTTACAGCTCTTGAAATTCGACTCAATAAGTCTTCTACGAATAGTGGACTTAGAAATAGACGAGTCTAGTGCAGCCATCTCAGTTAACGAGAGACTTGGATCAACTTTAACAAATCTCAAAATTAGGCGGTCTCTACGTTTGGATGTTTTGCGTGGACGGCCAGAGCCCTCTTTACGACAGAGTCGAAAATCATTATTATGCCATCGATGCACATTTGTGTAAGGGACATTTAGTCGCTTGCTTGTAGCTCGCAAAGAAAATCCTAGTTCTAGCAAGGCTGACACTTTGCCTTTTGTGAATGCGATCTCGTTATTGTTCATTTGTGCTTTGTATTGTTTCCAACCGGTAAGAGATAGATTTCTAGCTGAAAGCAATCAGGAGTGCTGCCAACACCACCGCAACGAAGTCAGGAAGCTATGGAACATGAAGTCCAGTTAATCACATGTAGCAGTTACATCATTGTTGATGAATAATGGTGCT
Organism: Prostheceraeus crozeri; assembly: GCA_907163375.1. Classification (NCBI taxonomy): domain Eukaryota; kingdom Metazoa; phylum Platyhelminthes; order Polycladida; family Euryleptidae; genus Prostheceraeus; species Prostheceraeus crozeri. The sequence continues at coordinate 382,947 of CAJQUW010000885.1, read as the reverse complement.
ATACTGGCTCTGATTGACCGATTTTCTTTATTTTTGTTTTGCTTGATAGCTTTTGGCTTGTAGAACAACATATTACATAACAAAGGAAACAAATGTAATTTTATAAGAGTGAGGTATGATTTTGTGTAACATTGCTAAATGAAGATCAAATTATCTACTACTTTTTTATCTATAACAGGAAAACAACTCAATATTCATGCTTGAAATTTCCAACAATGATATTAGTAAGCACAACTGACATATGTTCCAAATTTCAGAGAAATTCGTTCAAGTTTGGCGGAGTTAGACAAAGTTGAAGTTAAGGCGATGTTCAAGGGTGATCCATTTTTTATGAAACAATCTGTATAAGTAGACAATGCAGGACATTTTCAGGCGCTTGCGCGCACTCAAATGTCCTATATTGTTGCTCTCAAAAATCAATGTTGATGTCATATTGTGACAAGCAAATTAAGAATTATTGTAGAAGCACATTCATTTTGAAGGAAATAGGCTGTCAGTGTACATGCATTTCTACTTCTTTGCAATATCAATCTCTTGACACCGACAGAACTTTATGTGCAAATTCACATATATGTGTTTTAAACAATGCTCGCATTGTTATGAATTGCAATGAACATGAGCAGGAGATACGCATGTAAGTGAGACAAGGCATCCAGCTTAGAGAACAAATTAATTTATCTATTCTAGCACAGACAATTCGCAGACATAAATACGTTTCTCCATTTTCATTTTCTCAAAAAGTCTGAATTCATTATTCCATAATTAATTAGCTACAGCGGATGTTCCTGAGTGCTTCGCTTGTCTCAAGGCTAATATAAATCTAAGAAAATCACTCGGAAGTACGCGAGATGGATCTTTTGAGACATTGGCAATATAAATGAATTCTATTTTTAAAAAGAAGAAAATTATTCTTCATGTCTTGCTTGAGTTAAATTCGTGGCGAGAGAATAGCTTATCATCAATTAAGTAGCATGACAAGCAAGCGATTTGACTCGAAAAATGAGGAATTGGCCAGGTTGCAACATTCAGGTTTAAAGCATCCAGTAACATTACGTGATGATCATACACTGGTTCTTAGATGTGCAGACGAACACCGCAGTAACGTAGGTGTTAATAATGCTGCAAAATATAACAATGCAGGACTCTGCGTGTGTGGGATGAAGAATGCAGTATAATGACAGCCGCAAGCATTCAGCCATCGACCATAAGTCATAGGCCATCAGTCATTTTGACAGTGTTTTTCTCATGACAGATAAAAGAAGCAGGTAGAAGAAGAAAATTTATGATATTTTCTAATTTTTGTAAGACTATAAAGCGTAAGCATGAAGAATAACTCGTTATCACAACGTTGGTTACATCGCAGATCATCACCCAGTGATTATCACCTGGGTGACGGCTGATGGTTTATGGCTTACGGCTTATTTTGTTTATCAGATCTCATTGAAACGTAATTGCTGGAACTCCATTTGCGGCTATCATCGTGTGTGCCTCCGGCCTTAAAGTGTGGGTAGTTAGTTACTTATGACGATTGGCAATAGCCATGAAAGTGCTACTACTTCGACCCGTAGAAATTGCCATGGGTCTTTCAAAGAACACGCAGTAAGTAAGGTTTAATTACCCGCTACATGTGAATAATCACATCCTAGATTTCTGCATCTGTGACCTGTCGGCATTTATCAAGTTCTGCGAAATACAGCTAAGTTACGCTCTTTAACCTTTTTATACAATCTCGCAACAGAAAGTTAGTATCATGACAGTCTCAGTAGCCAGCGTGCTAAGTCCTTCTGCTGAAGGTCCTTGTATCGATTCTCTGTGCTAGCTAGAGCCATGTTTTGCTAGATTTCTAAATTTGATATATTCTTGATATAGATTTCTAAGATTGCAGTCTGCGCAGAGAAAAATGCAGTTTAACCATCATTTACGCCTATTGTATGTGCTTTGCCACATAGTGTTCGATATCATTTTGAACCTTTAAAATTGAAAACTTGCGTGAGCTTCGCATTATGTTCAAAAGATGGAAACTAAGCTTCGAAATCTAAAGAAGCATTGCATACTTATTTCATTCACGTCCACACATGAATTGGAGCGGACGAAAGGTGTTTTCTTTTGACTTTCCCTAAAATATATTTTCATTAATATAAATTTTCAGCCTATAGGAACCCTAAGTTATTTGGCAAACCCTCCCCGAATTCTGGTCGGATTCGCATTCCTCATGAATAAATGACTTGGATGATGCCATGTTTGGGCAGGAAACGGGCCATGATTCGAATGATTCAGTATTTGATGTTTGAGAGCCTCTACAAGATGAGTAAAATCGCCACAATTAAGTCAAAACATCAAATTTACTCATTTTATAGAGGCTCTCAAACATCAAATACTGAATCATGGGACTCACTTCATATTTTACATCGAGGCTGAGTTCTGAACTCAATAATGTTTCAAATTCCATGGCATTCTGATAAATAGTTTCTTTTCTGCAAAAGAAAATGTACGAAAATTGCCAAGTGTTTCACAATCCGTAGATATTTCTTGAATTCTGCCATTGGATTCCAATGGGAATCCTTTAACCTTACCTATAACTGAAAGCGACTGACTGTGACACTCAAGAATTTGACTTTTGTCTTCAGCGTTTCAAGATCTACAAATCCATGCTATTAAGCCCTTTGTGCGCGAATTTAGGAAGAAATGTCAGTAACTCCCGTCCTATTTTATTGCAATTGAAATACACGTCTTTATCATACATATCATATTTTTCAACTCTCGTCTGTTTTTCCTCACCCTTCGTCTCAGACAAAAACAGGTAGGATAACAAACTGATTGCAAAGCTTACACACTCATTCATTTCATGAATCAAAATGAATTTCCATTGAATTCTCGGATTCGTCTGCGACTATTTTAAGTTTCAACGAGTTGATCACAAACTTCACTAGCTCTGGTTGTCATGGTATCAAAATTGCAACACGAATTTTTCATCCAGGTAAGGACTTAATGATGCGAAGGCATTGTTCGACTTGGTTTGTGAAGAAAGTATTCGGTAGGTGAGCAGAGTGGGTGAGTTATTGAATTAATACAGAAATGGCAGCCGAACTAGATTGAAGATATGACGGTCTCCTTTGTGCTCGAGAAGGAAAAATAGAGAAGTTTCAATACAGCAGAGATCTAAGCAAATGATGTTTTGTCGTGTCGGTCAAGGTTTGAATTCCGCAGTTTACTTTTTGAGAGATAATACAGCGAAACTCGAAAATTTGTATGTCTGCGCATCGAAACTTTCCATTTCATCAGCTCATGGATTTTCTCAGCAGCATGAAAAGTTGCCGTTGCTTGATTCACTACTTTCCGAGAAATACTTATGATTGATAAAATTCTTGCAATTTATGTCACTGAGTGTGGCTATTCACGCTCTAGTCTTTTAATTTGTTCAAATCCAGTCACTCATATGTTATGTAACTGGGAATTAACAGAAACGAGGTCATCAATTGAAACAGCGGAGAACTGATGACTTGATTGTAATCGACATGCATCAATTTTGCTTACAAATGGTGAGGTTTTCGCAATCGATAAAACATCACTGTTGAATGGGCGTCCCCAGAAGGAGGGTACTGCAGTATGCGTGGATAAATGCAGCATATTAAAGCATTTACTATTATTTTGAACAGAGCTACTTCAAGATGACTGCGGACGCGGTAAATGAAGTTAATGGCTGTTTTGTTTGTAGCAACAATGTTGACGCTTTGCATAAAAATATATTTTATTGTGTGATTACGCTTGCCAACATTTTGTCTGAGAATTAGTTTAATCATTTAAGAGATAAGTAGATACTGAGATGTTATTAAATGGCTGAATTGAGATGAGTAAATTGTGATAAAATGACTTATTCAGCATTATAGGAGGCATAGACTGCACAACTTAAATGCCCATGAAAGTTTTTAAAAAATAAACGGAAAGACTTCCCCATACATGCATTATAAAATATGTGCAATTTTCTAGCATAACATATTTACAAGCAACAACTTAAGCATATGATGACTTATTATGTTTAACACAAAACTGTCTCATGTTCCGTATTCGAATGGGTTGGAGAATATCTGCCGAACAGATGTTATGAGGATCGATTGATCTTTGTGAACATGAAATTTTGCACTGTACCGGGCAGGGTTTGTGCAATTACAGGCATACCTCCTGAAAATGTGGCCATGAACATGTGCATTTCATGGAGTGAGTAGAGTACCATTACAGATTTCCATTCATCTATTACCTTTTGTGCTCATCCTCCGGCTGAATATAGCAAGCAACGCATTCATGCTGATTACTGAAGTATGGCTCTGAGAGAATGTCCATAGCAATCTCAGTACTTGAAGAAAGAAACAAACTTCATCATTGAATTATGCAATATGTAATATACAAATGAGAACAATGAACAATGACTGTGGAAGCTTCAGAAATGTAGGAGTCAGTGTACAAAAAACAAAAATGGAATTATAAAAGCTAGTAATTGTCCTTAAATTTCTTTGAAACAATCTTATACATGAATGTGGCATTTAGAAATAAAATCTGTGTCACAACCTTAACGGCTTGTCAGCCATGGCAAGCTCTTCCTGCCCAACTGTGCACTGCTTGTGTGTCAAAAGCGATCGGGGATTGCAACGCATTAACGCCACCAATAATTTCCTCGAAATTGCAGCTCTAACTTCGGAAAAGTGAGATCCAGTCTGTATTGATATTTTTCCACCAATTCGCAAAAAACATCTTTCATCTCCTTCCCCCATTCTTCAAAAACAGACATGGCCATTTGTAAGCATCTCCAACCGTGTTCTGCACACTTCGAATCGCTGGATGAATGCTTGAGAATTTCAAGTGATGTCAAGGAAAGATCATAAGGTTGCACTCGCTAAGGGAAATATTGAATTCTGTTTTACTAATCCTATCAGGTATTTGGTTCACGCTGTTGATATCAGATATTTGCTTGTATTAGGACAATAATCACCATCTGGAATATTTGAAAGTCAGCTAAAATAACTATGAAGTATGCAGAAGTCAACAAGTTAGGTATTCGATTCGTCACTAGGGTGCAGTGTCGCCGAAAGTGTTAAGGCATGCTTTATATTTGGCAATTGAAAACATGATTGAAAAGTTGCAAGTAACTATGAAAGTTGATTTATTTATTTTCACTTCTAATTGACTCAGGATAAGAAAATATACCTACTATACTCAAACACCGCATTCAATTTTTTGTCTTTAATACTAATGATGCTCGACCAAACGGAATGTCTTTGCATATGGAGTTAGGCCCAACATTTGACAACTGATTCTGATCATTATGAAGATTGTAGGTATACTTGTTCAATTTAGAAACCAGTACACATAGCGTCACTGAATGTTCTTTTTTTAAATTTGTTGCAATTTGAATATTGAAACTGAATTTCGTTGCATTGGCAGTTACAGTAAATTAGCCATTTGGTTAGATAAGCTATTTGCAATCATCTCTGTTATGCTTTTTGTAATAACAATAAAATGATCGGAAGAATTGAATATTTCGTCGCACATTATTTTCATAGCAATTATAGTCGATGAGGAAATGCATAGAATGGCGGGTCATTGGAAAAAGAAGCCAATGAGGAAACAATTCGCACGATATGATTGGTCGAACAGTAACTGGAATCAGATTCTACTCAGCTTTGAATGTCATAGCTGAAAATGTCATAGAATCCAACTTCTACGTTTGGCATTCCTTTCTTTAAAAAAGAGCATTTTTGAAACATTTTACCCAGAAATGGAAACTGTCCGCCAGCCCGTTTTGGATTTCAGGTCGGCTTCTTTTGATCACGTGTAGATACTCGTATTATTCATTTTTGAAGATAACGCTGTCATCACACATGCCGAACGGAAAAAACACAGTGCTCAACTCTGGCTTTTCATGATTGTCATATTGGATCTTCAGAGCATCCTGTTGAGGCTATTCGTTCAGGAGCCGGCCTAAACACGGCCTGCACCTGGAGCTATGCCGGTGTATGATATTATTTTTTCTTCCCTCCCTAAATCTAAATTGCTGATCAGAAATGGGAGCAGAGGAAAGTAAGAAGAGTAGCTCTGGCCCGATGTCAACCTGCTTGACGCAATCTGGTGCAGAACCGGTCCGAAAATGGTGACCAATTTTTATTTATGAAATCCACCAGTATTCCACCTTCATCACGCAAAGAGTACTTCAGAACTTGACATTTTCCTCAGCGGCAATAGTTTGAAACACGACCCTAAGCCAGTATACCTTGGTATAAAACTGGACAGAACTCTGACATTCAAGGAGCAATTTCGCAAGACAGCAGCCAAGGTCAGAACAAGGAACAATCTGCTGAGTAGACTCGCTGGTTCTACGTGAGGAGCAAATGCCAATACCCTACGAAATTCAGCAGCCGAGTACTGCTCACATTTGTGGAAAAATTCAGCCCACTGCAGCAGCATCGACACGCAGCTGAATCAGACTATGCGCTTAATTTGCGGAACAATCCAGACTCAAATGGATTGGCTACCCGAGTTGGCAACATTCCTCCTCAAACTTCGAAGGGAAAAGGCAGCAGCAAACCCAACACAGAAAATTCGTGACAACCTGGTACTCCCATTGTACGAAGTTCTTCAAAACCCACCACCCCTCCACTTGATATCATGTGATCCTATATGGAGAGACGAACCACGCGCAGACTTCGACCTGTCGCAGGCTTAGCCGGAGATATGGCAGAGGTGCGTTAACGAAGAAATCTTCAATTGTTGACGCAGTGGCAAAGGTTCCGTGCTTCGACCTTCACTGAGCTCAGTGGACTACATCGAACCGAGAACTCACGCCGGCACCTGCAATAGTTCCCTACATCGTTGGGGCGCTCGGGTGTCCCTTCTGTGTACCTGTTGAGAGGTGAAGACGATGCGACACACCGTGGAGGATTGCCCATTCTCTGCGTTCAGAAATGGACTGAAAGATCTACACTCGGCTTCTGACGATGCGATCATGTGGCTACAGAATGTGACATTCTAAGCCCTACTTTGACTTTGTGATTTGAGCAGCATTTGTTACATACGAAATATATATATATATATTTCTGTAATTTCCTAACAAAATACATTGATAGTATTGATTACCTATTGTTTCAAAGTCGACGGTGAATGACCTGAAGACACAAACTAAATAATATAATCTTAAGTGCATCGTCTGTTGTCAAAATGAAGTTTGAATATCGGGAAAGTTAACATTTCATATTGGTAGGCTGATTTTCCCATGTCAAGCATACATGTATGACTCACAAAATACTTGCTCCCTATTGCGTAGTTAGAAGATCATCAGTATAGTCGTGAACAATAAATACTAATTAAAACGAAAATGTTATGCAAACAATAATTCACTAAATTGAATTTTCATCCCGGCTTTTAACTGGTAATTACAAACCATTTCACTCTGTTTTCATTTTCAATATTTTAGCAACTGAAGTAATTGTCCGGAAAATTACATCGACTGAGTGAAATGAGACATGAAGATGTAAATCTCACAGATGGAATGGGGATGCATCATATCTTTACTAACATTCACTGATACGTATATGTAATGAAATTCATAATTTTATTGCTCAATAAACCAGCCATTCCCCAGTTTTATTTACTTCTGGATGATAGTTTTTGTGGACTGAAAATGTGACACAAAGTACCCCAACAGACTGTGGACGGTATCAAAAGGACATATATAAAGTTCTACTACATGACCACATAGCAAAATTTATGTCTTCTTCCACGTGAGCATACAGTAGATTCAATATTCCAAAAACCGTCTTCTTGATGAATACCTCACATTTGTTATTTTCAGTTTCCAAAACTTTCTCTAGGACCTTCGAGCTTTATTAGCAGATATGCATGTACTTATGAATTATCTCCCCCATGTTTTCAAATTTGTCTAAAATCTGGAAAAATGAATCAATCGTCACCACACTTCAAGTAGAATACTTAAGCATATTATCTACTCACATACAAAAGTTTATGCAGATCGGACAAGCACTTTCTGCATTAGAGACGACAACATGAAGTGTAGAGATGTCAACAGCGTGATCTGACTGTCTGTTCGACGCATTATTGCTACTCATGTGTGCATTGTTCTGTCTCCCTCTTCGTCTCATCCATCACCATTTGAAATCTTTCCTCGACCACTACCTTGCCACACCTCTTTTAAGTTAAACATGCTAGTGTATGGATGTGGCCTGGTCATTGTCACTTCACGAGTTATCGGGAAATGACCTCAAGTGCTTTCTGCTCAGATGATGAGGTCAGAAGAAATCAGATCAAGCTGCAGACATCGTTGCACTTCAAGTTAACACCACTAGTTCAAAAAGTACTTGTCCGATTTACACAAATTTTTGTCATGTGGGTAGAAGATATCCTCACTTACGTGTACTTCAAGGTTTGTGACAATTGATTCATTTCTACAGATTAAAGACAAATTTTAAAGCGCGGGGGAGATAACCCATAAGTACTGTCAATCAATAGAATCAATAAAAACTGACAATCAAGGAGCATACGTTGAAATTTGTCTAAAAGTATAGGTTGTATCAACAGCCAATTAAACCACTCGACTACAGCTTGGTCATATCATGCACTAGAATTGTGCCAGAGAAAAAGAAGCTGACTCCATGTGTGAAGATGCAAACATGCTGGCATCAAAGCAACGTGACATAAAGAGTTATACGAGTAATGCGCAAAAATTGAGAAGCACACATAACCGTGAAAGTATGGAAATTTCAAATAACGAAAACATGCCGTGCATGACCATAGTCATGATATTCTTGAATATAGATCTACCTATGCGAGTATCATGATGCAAATATCAATGAATGAATTATATTGTAGTTTGATCTAGTGTATATACATTTCATTTAATACAAATTTGATTCTCACATGACCACATTGTGCCGAAGTCATTTTTCATTGATAGAAATTGCTCAATCATTCCTGAACAAATGATCAAGATAACCTGGTTGTGGGTTCGAGTCCGACCAGCAGCACCTGCTTTGCATAGCAATATGATCTAGCGTTTATTTCATTTCATTGTTTGCAAATTGTATCATTCTGAATTGCTTTTTCTCCATAATCCATCGCGTTTCGTGCTGGAGAAGAAAAGAATCCAGCAAAAATTAGAAAAAAGCATTTACTGACGACTTTGCCTTGTCATCTTTGCAGATAATGTAATAAAGGATAGAATGTAATAAAGGATAATAGAATAATAGATAAGAATGATGGGAGGGTTAATCCGGCGCTCAGCTTACAGAAGATGCACATGCTATGGGGCACATTTCTTCATTCTATTCATACGTTTTCGAGAAGTTAGAGTGCTATTTGATTGAAAAGAGACATTTTATATATTCCAAATGAGCGAGTGACTTCTCGTATCCGGGATAACCTTTGAGAGACTAACAGGGCGAATGAGCACATCATCTTTCTTACTTTCCAACATTATATTCAATCAACTAATTTCTTGACATATTCAGATTCAATGTATTAATCGCAGCCTGAAATAGGCCTCTGCGTGGTCAACTGTTGCTCTGTAAGCATCGATGTTTCGTTGTTCACCTTCCTCACAGTGACCAAGAGTGAGGAGCTCGAGACGTCGGCGGGACATTGGTGTAGTAGTTGTTTTTGCAATGGAGAACTTGGGACAAAAATTGAATTTTTTTATAAAATAAGTGTACAGACAAAATCTTTAATAGAGAAAGAAAAGTCTCATTGTCTCACTTTCTAGAGATTGTTTATGAATATGTTGCCTGCAGTTTCATTACGTGAGTGTTTTGCTACCATTTAATTTACAGTGTGCTCTACAAAGAGATCTAATTCGAAAAACTTGGAAACGTTTCTGAATATGACCTCTCATGATTAGACAAATAGGAAATGACATATTCAATGTTAAATTTCCATTTGTTTCTGCACCGAATTTCATAAAATTCGGTAGCATGGGATTATCAAACTGGCCGTGCATCGGAAACATCAAAGAACACTTATATTTCGAATTTCTGTCGTCATTTTCATCTTTTCAGTATTGATACGGATATTGAATCTATATTGCTGTTATATGATATAATATTAGCAACTTAAATATTAATGCAAAGTCAATTTAACATTCTTTTTAAAATTTGACGATTGAAGCAAGATTTTCAATGTAGCGATCATATTTGAAATCATACCGTAGCAGCGGCTAACTTAGACAGCCGGGCTAATTCAGGCAGGTTGAGAAATAATGCGACTGTGGCGTTAGTACCTCATCAAATAGGCTGTCATTTAAATAGGACAAAAACCTCCGATACCTGTGTAAAGTGCACACGTCCCGACTTGATATTAACCATGCAACAGCATTTAATTTAAAAAATGCATCTATGGTGCAACATGTGATGTTAATCATTCACTAAGTAAAAAGGATGGATTCCAAAGCATTTTTTGACATTTATTCGAAAACTAGCCAGTTATAGAGGGAGTTGATTACATCGTTGCATGCCAAACATATGAGAAAGAAGTATTTGTGTGAAAAGATAGCAAATCTGTTTAGAAGTTCGAGAATCTCGTATTGATAATTGTTAGTTCCATTTTGCACAGGAGTGTGGCGTCAATTTGTTTACAATATTCTAGCGATGTGCAGTGTAGCCTAGATGCCATAGAGTAAGTATATATTAGAAGTAGATAGAGCTTCAACTGAAAAAGTGTCGGTATTGGACATTTTCTCATTAAAAAAATCAGTTTTTTGCAAAGATTATGCTCCTGTGGTCTAAAAAATGTTTGATTATCTTTTAAGAAGCTAGATTTTTGCAAATTATTCCTGCTTTAATATATTAATTGACGTGAAACCGCTATGTAAGTAGCATGAAATTATTAGATATCAAGAGAAATGAATATTTACCAACAGGTAGCTAGATAAAGCGGAAATTGAGCTGATTATAAAGGAAATTTCATGAACTACAGTACATCATAATGCAACTCTTTTAGGAAAAGTTCAGATCTGGGGTTTTTTATTGAATTTTCAGCGGCATAATTTCATGATTCACTACATTTGCGTTTCATTTATTGAATGAGAATAGTATATCTGGACCCATTTTCATTTTTAAGGTTAATCATGATCATCAGTTCAGACGATAGTTTTGTCCACCGTCTAAGAACCTTTAAAATACTGTTAGTTGCATAGCAATTCTTTCATTCTTTTATACATTACAAATGAGAGCAGTAGGAATTGAGTATTTCAAATGCTCACGTTATACTGGCATAATACAGAAGTTGTCAATGTTATCAATCTAAAAATGATGCGTATGTCGGTGTGTGACATTTGCATCATTGCTGAGAGATAGATGAAGTTTCTTACACAGAGTTAATTAATAGGTTTCTCTGTTAATAGAAATTGCTGTAACGTCTTAGGTTTATATTGACTGTCACTCACTTTGTTAAAATTTTACAAGCTTCTCACCAATTTTTAAGACAAAGAGTAAGGTGTGGTTTAATTGATATTCACTAACTCTGAGCATCTTCCATGGCTATCTTTAGATATTTTACTAGCTTTTTCATTTAACAAAATGTCACTAGCAGAGATAAATGTAGAGATGTCAATTACAGACAAGCAGCCGTTCAACTAATTGTTAAAAGGTTTCTGTGAGTTGACTATAATTTGAGAAGCCTATTCAATAATGATTTGCACCGGTGAATTCACAAAAATCACACACATGAAATACATATACACATGACTGGTAACAGTATTCCGTCCAATTTTCGATGACCTAGAAGGGGTAACAGTTCGGTCACCAGAGCGAGTTTTTGAAGGGAACGAGACCAAAAATGAGACTTACATAATGACATGCTAATACGAGGCTGTGCGTCTGCGGAGTTCTACCCGGATCCTCTTCTTGTCAGACAAGGTCATCTTGCTTTTTTTATTCTGTCTTTTGTCATGAATAAAGAATTATCACTTTATTATCTTATCTCACCTTAAGGTCAAAGAAAGCACTTTGCAAACCTAATGGGAGGCAGATTGAAGTTTTCTGCATAAATGCGATTTGCCTGTGTTTTTTCTTATTAAGCAAGAAGTACTAAACCTGAAGCCCCAGTTTTTGTCCGGAATGGATGAACCAAGTTCAATCTTCAATTTCTGAATACAATTTTGTTACTATGAACATGGAAACGCATTTTAGCACCTCCAAATATTAGATGCTTCAGCCATCGTAACATACACAATTGGATCTTTTTGAGCTTTATCCATTATTTTACAAATAATCCACAAAATGCTCGCACGTGTCTATTATTGTATTATTTCATATTAAATGGCAACTGAAAATTTCGAATACAAATTTAGAACAGAGTCTTAGATTTTTCAAGACTTGTGTCTTATAAATAGGGCAATTTTTTTATGGCCTAAAAATCGAAACATATGATGGAACAAAGCTTTAAATGAATCAAATAGGACCTAAAAAAGCTTAAAAATAGGCTAACCACATGTGACCTAAAAACTCAAAATGTTACCAAAACATGGCCTAAAAATTTTAAATTGTAGTTTGGCAAGATTTAAAAATCTTAAGATATAGCAAGAATTATGCTTCCAGTTTCAGGTAAAAGAGTTAAAAAAGTTCAATTTAGGACAAATAAAACGACTTATTTCAAACTTTTACCACAGTATGCCCATTTACAGCTTGTTGTACGAAACAGTAATGTAATTTACTTCATTTGATGTCTAAAAAAGTCTGTCTTCAACCTGGAGAAGATCGCTCTACCGAAGCAGCTGTTGGCTGGCAAGGGAAGACAGACATGTAGGTAGACAATGCATGCATTAGAACTGTCCTCAGACTGCATCGCGCTGCCGAGAAGACCGATATTGTGTCATATTGCAAGCATCGGTCATTTCTATATCTACTTCCCGGCAACTCTAACAGTCTAGAACTACAGCAAAAGGACCAAAATATGACTAAAATAGACACAGAAAATATGAAAAAAATGTGACATGTCATGAAATAATTGCCTTAGTTATAAGTGGAATGAATTTTGAAGTTCCCGAAACAATGAACTCTCTGACGTTTGAAGATTCTCGCAGGCATTATCATGAACATCTGGTATACCATAGATATACAATGCAGACTTAGAAGTGTGTTATCAGCATCACTGATTGAAAAGTTTTGCAGCATGTCATAATTAAGCAGTGCCTCTGTAACTTTTCTTGTTCATTGAAAACCATCGGGTAATTTCAAGTCGTCTTTTGTTTTCTCATTGAAGGCATTTAGAAAAGCACTGATGCATTTGTATGGTTATTGTTTGAAGGAAAATTTCATACTTTCCATATACTCTCCCATGCTCTCTCAGATAACTCAAACAACTAAAACTGTGAAAAAAGCCTCTTCTCGTTTGTATGTCATTCGTGTTTCGAAGTCTATAATGAAAAAAGAAGATCTTATGATTGTATACCATTCACTGATTGCAAGCGTGTTCTTATATGCTTCACATTTGCATGGCCTTTTTCCAAAAACATTGTCAATAAAGTTGGAGCGTTTCCAGAGGAGAGCTCGCAAGATCCTTTGTGGTAGCTATTGTGTGTGTAATGATTTTCCATCAATTGTCATCAAATTTCAGGATCGAGCTGTTGAATTTTTACTGAAGTGTGAAGGGTCAAATAGTCACCCACTAAATTGCTCGGTTCCTGAGAGTCTACTTAAAAAGTCAACATTTCCGTGTTCACCTCTGCCGGACAACTAGGTATCTGAACTCCTTCAATTAATTTGATGGTTTTAACAGAATTATCACGATGAATTTCAACCATGTTACTTATTGAGGTGTCTTAACACCATCTGTCTAAATGATGACTCTGCATTCACAACCGGATGTATGCTATTTTTATTTCATTGAATGAACGTTACTTTCATACTTACATACACAATACAAATTAATTTTGTCTATGGCATTTAGTATCAAAATGTGACCTCTCAGTAGGCACATGTCACCATTTTAGCAATGTAAATTGGAATTATTGATAAGAAGATTTGCAGCCAAAATTCGGCGTCTTGAAAGTTTATCAAAACATTGCAAAATGTTTTGAGATCAACATTTTTAATCTTATGCTTAGCACGAAGATAAGCGAGTTACGTAGATCAAGAGAATACCATTTTTGGAATTGTCACATGCAACTCCTCTCATTCTCATGGGATTCTCTACTTGAATTTTCATGAGCTTCTGTGGAGTACTTCGAAAGTTTAATGAAGGAAGAAGACATCCGGCGAGATTCATCGGTGCTCCTTTTTCGACAGTTTATCTTCCAAAGCATTTTCACACCGGATAGCCAGAAATGCCGTCCGTTTTTTATCTTTTCATTCATCTTGCTGATAGTGTGCTAATTCATTGTTTTAAGTCATGGCAAGCAAACACACACGCACTCCGTCAGATAATCAATAATTTTACATAGAGTGACGTCATTTGATCAACCGATTCGCCTTTCAGCCGACGTGAAAGATTCCTTAACATGGTGGTGAAGTAATGTGGTCGTGACTCTCTCCAATGACCGAGCAAGAGACAGACGTTGTCCAAGAACTAATTAATCAATCAGTGCTTATATTCCGGCAGCCAGAACAAGCTTCTGCAGGGAACAAGACAGAAAACGAGACTTTCACAGAGTGGTACGCCTTATGCCTACTACGAATTTGCACGTCAGCCGAGTTCTAGTTAGTTCCTCTTCTTGTCAGACAGCATCAAATAAAAATACAAATTAGTCCAATAGGACGAAAATTGTAGTTTTCGGTTAAAATGAAATGTTTTATGTTTTCTCCTATCAACTGAAAAGTACTACGTTTAGAGACAGTTTTTGACATAGAATGTCTTCAGGTCACTTGTGGTGGGTCAATGTGGATAAAGTGACCCAGCATGCTCGTGTTTGCCGACAGTAGCAGGCTTGCCAAATCTGAATGTGTGTAGCTTCATAGAACATAATTACCTGAAGACATTCCATGTCAAAAATTGTGCTTCTAGACTCATTACTTTTGTGTTGATAAGAGAACACATAAAATTCTATTTCTACCAAAAGCTGCAATCTGCGTCCCATTGGATTAACATACGTTTTTCTTTGATGCTTTCTGACACGAAGAGGAACTAAGTAGAACTCGGCAGACGCGCAAGCTTATAGTAGGCATAGGGTTTACATCATTCTTTGAAAGTCTCATTTTCGGCTTCGTTCTCCGCGAAAGCTCGTTCGGGCTGCTGGACTATTAATCGATTCAGTATGTTTCCACATAGGCAAAGTCAATTAATTACTTACCATATAGCCTGTAGATTATTTATATAGTTCAATAATGCTGTTGTGGACGCTTACAGACCAGATTGCGCAGCCGGCGATGCTATTGGAAGCAGATAACGCTGCCGGCGTTGTAAAATGGTTGGTGCACGATCTATAAGTAATCGGTCTTTTGATCTTCATCGGAACTTCTTCATCGACCTTTATTCTGTCACTGTTTGGTCAATTGCTGTAATTTCCAAATTGAGGACACGAGAAAGCTGTTCTTCCTGTCCTCTACATTGAACTGTGAAGATTTCAAGTGTTGCATTCAATTCAATCAATCATTTCTATCCGCAGATCAAAACTTTAATTGTACAGTTCTTTCACCGTCAACAATAATACCGTCATCAATCACAAGGACAAGAGCTGAGAGAAGTTGACAGCGTTCAAATATCAATATTGATTGATAAGCGGAGCTTGAGGTCGGTCGTGAATATCAAACCTCTAGATTGTCTTCCTCCGCAACCAAGTCATCGGCGTGCCGACGTACGAGTTGAGTTAATAATAGGATACAATTTCATTTTCCGTTGTCGGTTTTATTCCAACTCCAAATAGTAAATCAACATCTTGAAGTGTTGATGGCTTCTACTCACTCGTAAATCTCTGCCAAATTGAATTTGCAAGTTGACGACGATGTTCGAGTTGTACGAGAATAATGGGACGTGAATAATGGGAGCAGGTCTGATCCAAGTAAATGCTCATTACTGCACTCTCGCCGCAGAGATGAATAAAATGAATGGGAAAGTCTTTAAATTGAATTCGTTAGTCAACCCCAATGAGTGTGTTTTCGTCATTTTTTATTTGACAGGCACGTTCAGTGTTGTAGGAAAATGATTTAACTCAATAACAACACAATATGAAGATATAGCGGGAACCTCTTTGAGAAACCCGGAAATATAGGAAAAGCTGTGCACGTGATCCGATGTTTTACTGTTTCGCCCCTGGAGAGGTCATCAGGACTTAATGATGATGAATCCGGTGATTTGTACAGTTTGATGGAAGCACTCTCCTGAATAATTACTTAACAGAATTGTATCAATGAGGTCGACCGGAGCACAGCGTTAAAATGATGAATCAAACTATGAATTATTACAATAAAAATTGATTGGTTCTGGGCCGAAAACTCCGGCCCAATTCCCACTCTACATGCAACTAACGACTGATTCTGGCGACATTGTCAATCCCATAAAGATATGGATTTGAATGAAAGCTCTGCACATACAGAATCAATCTGATGAACTTAAACAAAAGCGGGTGGCGACAACACAAGCTATCAATAAAAGAGGAAGTGTTCATAAAGAATCTTCGATGCTTAGTGAAAAGTATTCATATTTATCATATTTTATCATTCTGGTGAAATGAATCGAAAACGCAGTTAACTGATGCCCATGATCGACGATGTGTGAAGGATGAGAATCTAAACATGTACTCATGCGCCCATATATCTTTGAGCTAGTGTGGTACATGGAAATAGATGTCGTTTTTTTAATGATTCATTATTTTCTGACCTAGATTCTCTTTAAATATCATTATTCCATTACTGTGAGCATTGAGCAAAGCTCGTCCGAAGAGTACAAAAAGACGAGAAAAATAGAGTAGTGCAAACATTTCATCCATGGCGTCATCGATGTTATATTTCCGCGTGAAGAATTTTTGGTTTCCGTTAAATTTGACATTATTATTTAATCATTCAAGCACATACACAAGTGATAAGGCAAATATGTCAGTGCCATCTCTATCACGGATGCAGTATTCTCTCAGGGTATTCTGCAGTATTCTGCAGGGAACGAATCCAAAAATGAGACTTTCAAAGAGAAATGCACTACTCTCATGCCTTCTACGAATGTGCGCGTCTGCCGAGCTCTAGCTAGTTCATCTTCTCGTCAGATACGATCAAAGAAAAGTCAATCGAATGGGACACCAATCGCAGTTTTTGGCAAAAATGAAATTTGCTATGTTTTCTCTTATCAACTGAACAGAACCAAGTCTAGAGCCATAATTTTTGACATGGAATGTCTTCAGATCATTTCCTATGATGTTCATGCACCCCTGTCTAAGAAACCACACACGTTCAGATTTGGAGAGCCTCCTACTATCGGCAAGCACCAATATGTTGGCCCACTTTATCCACATCGAACCGCATTATCGCATACATCGCCGATCAGAAGATTGATAATAACAAATGCACATCAAAGAGATGACCTGAAGGCATTCCATGTCAAAAATTCACTGGACCTTGTATTTTTTGTTTCATCAGAGAAAACATGGAAAATTACATTTTAACCAAATATTTCAATCTGCGTCCAATTGCATTAAAATGCTTTTTTCTTTGATCCTGTCTGACTAGAAGAGGAACTAGCTAGACAGACGTGCAGATTCGTAGTAGGCATGAGGTGTATTTGAGTCTGTGAAAGTCTCATTTTCGGTCTCCTTCCCTGCAGAAACTCGTTCTGGCTGCTGGACTAGAATGTAAACACATTCAGATTTGACAAGCTCCCAAATATCGGAAAACACAACATTTCGACCAATTTTAACCGCATTTCATAACAGTCGCACATGCATCTTTAATCAGATGTGCGATGACAAGACAAACACATGATAGAAAATGACCGGAAGACATTCTAAGCTTATATAAAAAATTGGGCTTATTGTGATTTGCAGGTCACTATGTAGATATTTGTCGCAAATTCAACAACATTGAAGAACATAGTCATATTCATATTGCCAGGTACTTCTTTGGCAATTAGCTGCATGTGTCAAGCAACAAATCTAAATTTTTATCATCCTTTTTCCAATATAATTTTTTCTCCAAAAATGTGTTGATGGATGTGTTTGCACATGTGTTAGCAAATTTTCCATTCAAAGAGCCTGTTTTGAAATGCAGTATTGAGGTCAGCATCGCAAATGTCACAGAGCCTTTTATAACTGTTGATAAAGTGCATCCACTACAACCATTTTCAAGACTAATTCGCACATCATCAATATAACAGCTCGACATGTCACGAATAAATAGGTGTAACATGTCTCTGACTGTTATTTTAAGTCTCTTCACCGGTTACTGCGCGTTTTATTTGATTAGGAAAACAGGTGCGATCTGAAGAAAATATCAAATCTATTTTGAAACCGTGCACTATCACAGATATCAGCTGTCTTAAATACAGCTACAGATATTATTAGTTACTTGTCCTCCACTTGTATATTGTAATGCAATTCACATGTATTGACGGATTTGGCAGTGGTTGTAGTCAAAATGCTGGGTACTTCTTGCGTTTCAGTGATAATCGATATCAGGTCAGGTACTCTTCGTGGGAGAGTGGAAGTACTTCACCTTGTGATCTGGTCTTCTAGAGACCGAGCCCCGAAAGTGTCATTGGAAGTCGGCAGGAAGTGCAGTCGGCCTAAAAGTGCAGTTATGCTCCATTTGAGCTTGCCCCTGTTAGCACCGACCAAGCCCCAGCTAGGCAATAATGACGCTGAAGCTTAAAGTCTAAAATGATTAGATGAAGATGTTTGTAGTTGCGCATCGAAGTTAGGACCTTGAAAGCGGCAAAGAGGCTTGATGCAGGAATACATTCTTTACAAGATAAAGAAAAATATATACATGTACTTTAGTTTCAAAATGTCAAAATGCAGATACAAAAACCAGAACATAGTTTAGGAATCCAAAACTACACTTTCAAAGTAGCTCGCACATTCCGAGTCAAAGTCAGTTCATGCCTGTATAGAAATGTCTTTTCATCGAATTCACATGGGGAAATTATCTGAAACGAAGAAAATTGCAGAAAAATGTCACGACATTTCTCAACATTGACGGTTGAAGTTAGGTTTCTTCTACTATCTTTTGCCATCTTTTCTTCAAGATTCTCATCGATGGCATGGAGATATATTGGCATGCATGCGATGCCATCAAATGCATGTATTTGATCCAGAGTGTCTGAAACATAGGTACAAGGCCATTTGATGTCAGTTAGAAAAATTTTAGGAAAACTTGTCATCAAAATTAAAACCAGTTACTCATTCATAGGATGCATTATTCAACTTGGTGGGAAGTCACAGCAACCTGTACTTGCAATATTGCTGAATACACGGTAGCTTACTCTTTAAGGCAACTGCGACTGGAACAGATCCTAATGCATTGCAAGTACCTATTGTTGTCTGAAAAATCATCATGCACCTAAACACTGCAATCTGCAAGCATAATTTGCTACTGGAAAAACATGCTCTCTATGCTTTCTGTCGTTATAATCAACTGATAAATGCATGTGCATTTCTATTACTGTTTATTTACTATTTATACAATTGACCAAAGTGTCTTTTCCACTGTCATCCTTTGATCATTAATTCACATCTTGTCATTTGTGCCTTCACGCAGTAAAATTTCATATTCTATAATTTTGGGTTCACTTTATCACAAATTGGTTCGCTTGGTGTGTTTTCTTGTTGATGAAGCCCTATAGATATGCCCAATAACTCAATATCCGTAACTGAAGAAAAAAAACGGTCAACATGAATCCTTATACCATTTGGAGCAATTAACAGTGTTGACAATCGACCGAGCTAATTCATTTTCCGATTAACAATTTCTTCTGTATCCCTCTTATGTTTTTGATCTTGAGTTTCAAGTCGACATCACTTTATTCACTGAATCATTGAAAAGGTTGGCAAAACACTTAAAGTAAGCTTGTTTTTGAATATCATTTGATACTCTGAAAGTCGGTGCTTGGAGTGTAAGATTGTTCCCTTTTAGAAGTATATCACAGATAGTCATTCTATTTCGCGATATATTTTGCAGACCAAGATGTTCAATGCATCCTTGTACACATGACGACCAGTGTATGTTTCTTCACGATTTATGTTCTATCATGCACCGCTTTTATTTTTTAGTTTTCATTTGTGTATTGCTTAATGTTCCAATTATACAAGTAATCTCACCAAGTTTGTGAAGCGCAGTAAGTTGTCTATATTTCCTCTGAAAACCCAACATTTTCTTAGAAAAGATCCAAAGGCAAGATGATAAACTTGCCTTTTTACAATTTATACTTGCTTTTTTAAATTTTGCAAAGCCGCCATCGTGCTCTCCGCAAGCCACATCCTCAAGTGAAAAGCAAAACCATAGCCACCGTCACCTTCAGCATCGTCTAGTGTGTACAACGATTAACGTCAGAAATTTTATTCTGAAACTTTACAAATTATGATCCTAGTATGCTCTTTGTGCGCTTCTTCTTTTTCCTCTCCCTTGATCGCCACTTCTTTGTGACTTATTGTGCCCGCTGTGCGCTTGTCACTTCAAAATAATGCTTTTTATTACTATTATCCATTCTAGTTCGCTTCAGATAATTAACTTTGCTTTTATTCGAAGTCGACCGCCTGTAGATTTTGGGAAGAAATGTGATGACTTTTTCAATTGCGAACTACTGTCGTGAAAAATTGTTGCCTTTTCTAGCAAATGAATAGGCATACTATCGACGAGACATAGTTCGCAAAATACTGATTAATTGTACATTCCTGTTAACATCAGTGGATAGAAGTTGTTGAATTTTTATGACATTGTGCTGTAAATCATCCTGTAACCCCTCAGGGCAATAGATTTTAATGGTTCAACTATATCACTGCATATTTTAACTTGATTTGTTATATTAAATGATGGTGAACTATTGGAGAAATAGATGAAGGACTGATTCCACAATTCAGCAAGTGTGAATTCCTTTGCCCGTTGTCGCTTAAGTTCTTCATGTGAAAGTTTTTAACTGCTAATGAATCTCAGGCGAGTTGGCATTCCTAATCTGTTTCTGTGTTTCCTTCTGAACAGAAGTACGAAAAAATTGAATAAATTGGTTTCAGCTCAACTCCGTAGTAAGAAGCGGTTCAAGCAGTGCAAGAACCATTATATTGCTTTACACTGGGCACTGATTATTTGTTTTATTCGTATCTGCTCCACCCAATGATTGAAGCGCTGGGGAAAAAGCTTTGTCAACCGTGATTCTCACCATGTTGAGGCAGGCAACCACTAGTGAGAGCGATGGCACTTCCCTACACTGGAACCCTGGACCTTGTGCATCGCTATATATGAGTACAGGCTTTACCAGCTAAGCTAGCCTACCAACGAATGCAATAGGATCTACACGCAGCAACATCACTTATGTCAGTTATGTCAGTTATGTGCAATTAAATATTCTGACTGATAGCTATGCGAAACATGAGTAGATCAGTATGTCGACCAATGTATGCTTGACTTGTGTAGTTTACAGAATATGCCATAGATGAGTTATCAGCCTGGACGCACCTTTTCTTACAAGTAATAATTTTTCATTTTCATGGGCGCCTTAAACGTTCTTTAAAATCTGTGTCCAACTCCCTCCGTAAGTTGTTTGTCATTTATACATTCTAGAAATTTAGCTTTTTGAATTCCATTTTAGGTTCTCCCTGTAATATATTTAAACGATGGAGCTTGTGCATATACTTATTCTTTATGACAGAATCTCATTGAACAATGCATTCTCTATACAATTAGTAAAGTCGCTCATCTGTTTAGACTCGCTACAACGCCTCAGTGAATTCATATAAAACTGATCACCTTCATTGATTTGTCTCTCAATCAAGTCCAGTCGCTCAGTGAAACTGAGACCGTATTTCATTCCGGACACCGGGTTGCATGGGCAGGCCCGAACTAGAGGTGGATTTCTACATTCGTCATGAATCCGCTCTCGATGTCTGTACATTCCTGGACGGAGCTTCCGCCTCATAGATGGACAAGTACATCTTTCAGTTAGAGGGTCTGCTCCACCATCTACTTTGTCCGGCTGATAGAGATCTAAGTCCATCAAAAGCAGATCGTTCAAATCTCTATCCCTCATTAGCTTCTGATCAAGTTGTCGAAGGGATCTGGCCACTTCGTCTTCCGTTTCTCGATCAACATGTAATTGGCAGCCTTTCATCTTTCGTTTGTATTCATCTTTGGTCTTGGTACGAATATGCTGAATATCAAGCATGTTTTCCATCAGAAGGTCTTGAATTTCTTCCACAGAGTGATAGCAATGAGGAATTTGCTCATCGGATACAAAATGAGGATAGACAGTTGGTATTGGTACTTCCTCAGGAATTACCATTGGATAGTGCTGTACAGTGGGCATTTGAAAGTCAATTGCATTCCTTATTGCTCTTCGTTCTGCCGCTAACCGTTTCTTTTCCTCCTTGTCCTTCTTTTTCCTTTCTTTCGACTCGGCGAATGACTTCTTCATTTTATCTATTTTACGGCCTATCGTTCCCTTGGGAACTTTGCTAGTTGGCAAATTTTCTTTGCTAATTTTTACCGCTGAGAATGGATTCTTTCGTTCTAGCAAATTCGGCCTTTTTCGAACTTGCGTTAATTCACTTTCCTCTTTTGCTTTTCTCTCTGCTCTTTCCTTAGCCCTCTGTTTTGAGAGTTCTTGCGCCTTTTTGACCATCTCTTGATATTTTTCTTGTACTGACATTTCCTTCTTTTTTGGCTTTGGCCTTTTTCGGTCAGCAGGCTTGTTGAAATTGGTCTGAAAGTTTTCTGCTTTTGAATGTGTTGGTGGTCTACTCCTATGATTTGATGCCATGCGTATTCGCTTCGTTACCGAAGGTGTCACAGTAGTTTTTCCGTACTTATCATCAATCATCATATGTCTGTGATGCGATTCCGTCAAAATATGATCTTCTTTGGATATATTTTTGTGCGACTTCCTTGTGCATGTTCCATGTATTTCATGATATTTCTGCCACCGGGTATGTTTGTCTTTCGGTAGGCCTCTATTTACCTCACTAGGATGTTTTCTGGTGAAATGACTGGAGTCATCAGACTTCAATGTGGAGTCACTCTTCAATCGGATAATGCATGTATGTCTGCAAAATTTTGCATTCAGCGATTCGGAGTTAATTTTCATTCCACTACTATGATGACTTAATTCGTGACATTTCTTTTTCAATTTTTCCATCTCATTGTAAGAGAGCATCGATGAAATGAAAATTATTCAACATTTTTAAATGAAAAGTAGTGACTATTTTCTTGGCATTTACCGCAGAAAGTGACCGCAATCAGTTGTGATAGATGTTGTTGAATGTTACTTCAATCAATTTCACTGGTCCATGACTCAGACAGCTGCTATCACGTGTATTTTGACATCGTCTATCATTTCAGTCAAAAATCATTAAACATTGATCGAAGTCAATAGCTCTTTAACAGCAGTAGTTTGCGATCAAAATCAGGCATCCTTTCAAAGTGCATTCATAATCCAGACATAGAACTTCTGTCTAGCATCATGGAAACTCAGGGTAGAGATCTACTACCTCCCTATTTCACAAAAATTGACTTTTTGCAGAAGTCTATGCCATCAAATTCAACTTGCTTGTGATGACTTGTACATGTATATTATTGTGATGTATGCATTACGGTTTCTCTTTTCTGTTATACTGCACATCCTGAAGAAAATATAACTTGTGCTCGAAAAACGCTAGTGTCTTTCTATTTTTAATAGCTTTTGGCACACCCTATACCACTCAGCCCAAAGGTATCATCCACTCCACTCTTGCCTGGAGTAGGCCCATAAGCTGCAGCTGAAGACATTTGTGCTTCGATGACTGATGAGTTGAAGCTGGAAAGACTTGTGTTATCTAAGACTTGTGAATAAACTATTAGTTATTATGTTATAGGGTCATTAGAATGGGTGGTCTCCGTGGCACAGTGGTTAAATCCTTGGCCTTATGATCATTTGGTCCAAAGGTCAAATCCCGAAAGTGTCATCGGATGTCGGCATTTGTGAATACTTGAAGTGCACAGATTCTAGTGTGATATCGTATTTCCTGGAATAAACGATTTTTCTTCAATTTTCAAAATTGTCACTCTTGAATGCGGCAACTATTCGCCCCATATCCGACCCGTCAATTTTTAGATGTCAAGTCATTTCAACCCCATAAATTAAGTCATCTTAATTGACCCCATGAAATGGGGTTATCAAATCTACGCTTCTGCATAGTGCGTTGGCTACAGATATAGATACAGTGATGTGCTCTGTTCAATTTCCTGCCTATTAGCTGGCTGTTACAAGCTCCATCTGTCTGTTTAATCGATTTTAACATCTATCAAAGATTTCAAACTCTGCGTGTTGTGGGTTATTTTCCTAAAGGATATTTCGGCTGTAATTTGCATTCATAAATTACAGTATGGCTCGTAGGGGTCTATTCTGCCTATCTGAAGTGAATTCACTCAGTGATAATCAATTTATGGGGTAATAATTAAATGATGGGGTCGAAATGTCAGGGGGTCGAAGTGACTAGTAACCAATTTTTATGACAACCGTAGTTTTTGCAGTTTTTCTTGTTTGTGGCTACGGCATTTTCCATATGATATTATTGACGATACAGTATTTTGGATCCCGCAAAATCATTAACGCAACTTAGCAAAGTCGAATGAATCAATATGAAATCATGTTGCCGAATCACATTATACAAGATTGGTGAATAAAAAATGTTCTGTGAGCATCACAACATGTCTGAAACAATTGACATTGATAATCAAAACGTCACTTTTCATTTGAATTGATTGATAGCAATAATGTGAGGATCCTTTGAGTTGGCCTTAGACTAGTTGACACAACAAATCAAGCTTATGCCGTCACTTAATTATATTTTGATTCACCTGAAAATCATTGATCATTCCCTATAGGTACGAACATGGCTACAGGCGCGAAATTTTGGCACATGCTTAAAAAGAATGTATTGCTTGATGTGGAACACTAACAATGTAAGTGCTTATACATAGACAAGGTGCAAGCGGCATTGTTAAGCTTCCTAGATTAATTGCTTTGAATAGTAACCGCTTCCACCATTCAAGGGTGGCTATTATCCGAAGAAATACGGTAGTACGTAGGCAGCAAGTACCTACTAAAGACTGCTGGTAACAGCGTTCCGTTAATGTATATACCGGTAACATAACGCGCAATACAATGGAATGAAGTTCCTGCATTGAACTTTGCCCTGAGACCGGTATTCTCTCAATGGCCTCAAAACTTGTATTGCCGTCGAAACAAGCACAAAATTAACATGCTAATTTTTTATTTTTAAGCATAATCATGATCTGATTATCTATTCTGGTTCAACATTTCATGAAGTGCTGCTTGATATTTTCATAGAATTATCATTATTCACGACTACCTTATCAACAACAGATTTAATGAATATATTCGTGATTCCAAATCAATCGTGGGAACTTTTCTTTTTAAGTGGCATCAATTCATGATAGAGAACAATCGTGGCTGCAATTTCAACAATGTATGCTACATCATCTTCAATACATCATCATTGTCAGTGGATTATCAAGTTTCCTCCCGAGATTTACTATTTCAAAGAGATTTCCGATTGAAAGAGATACTTTTCAGACTGGATGAATCCTTCAAATTAACATCAATGCAATAGTTATTCTAAACTTGAAAGCAGGGCGACGTTATTATAAGAAGTAAATAAATAAGACCGTGGTTTTCTCCAGGAAGACAACTTCGTGTAGAAGATGGAAATTAGTCAAGATTGACTTTTTGACCCATTTGTCAAAATTCTTGGCATTCTCTATTTTCTTATTATCCAAAAGATTTTATACATTTGATTATCATCATTCATTAGTAGAATTGAATGCAAACAAAGAGTGTCAACAAATGAATTTTTGAACAAACTATCTTCGGCATTTTAGATTTCTTCCCTGTCAAGATTGGTGTTCCACAACTCCGAATTCTAGCGCCGTTCCTCTTCCTTCTTGTCATTTGCTTCCCAATACGAAGAAATCTCGTACAAATGCAACCATATTTGATAGTAATTTGATTAAAGCAGCAGGATAGAATTTAGCTTTCTGACTTGATTTTGCTGGTGGCATGATTTTGTTTAGATTCAAACAGAGGAAGTGAATGAATTTGCGCACTACACATAAAACGTCTAGGGTTGGATTCAGCTCTATCTAGTGCTACGAAAAGCAATATATCCAAAATTGGGTAAGGCTCTAATTTACACTGGTCAACACTGCAGGCATTTCAGGATCCAGCAGTCGAGAAAACTGCACATAAGTCAATAATTCAATGAATGTTTATTTCCGAATACTTTGGAAAACATGTAAGAAGCGTGTGAAGAAAAGCATTCGGATTTCAATACATAGCTATGCAAATTTCATCTGGCATCAAACAGTACATTTGAGGTCTGCGGTCAATTTCAACAGCAACAAAAATATCGCGATCAGGAAGTAAAGGAGGATGATCAGAAACTAAAATGTTGATTAATTTTCGCAACCCTATAGCTTTTTGAAGAAATTTAGCAATACATTTAAGATCTTTCGAAATGTGTACATTCGTCAACTTGAAAAACTCAGTTGCACTTTCACAGTGGCATAATGCCGATGCTAGCTCCTGTCGTAATTTGTTATTTTTTGAGCATTTAATCACGAAATGATACACATTTTCTACCCGTGAATCATTACATTGCTCACATCGACATTCTTCATACCTCAATCGATTTCCATAAATGTCAGTGACAACTTCTATGTTGCGGTTTAATGCTCTAAACTTCAATGTGATATTGGTATAGTTATAATCGATATCAACATTATGACTTCATGGCATCCTCAAACAGGCATGATTTAACCTAGAATGTCTATCTTTTTTTGAGGATATCCATTGTTCCCTATGATAATCAGCCAATCGACCGCTTGTAATCCTCAAATATGATTGAATGGTAAAATATATGAAGATATGGTAAATTTCAGTCCGCATCGTCTAATAAGAAAAGTTTGCACGTGGTTACAAATACTGTTCTCGCATACAATTTGCCATAAAAAGCATAATTGAATTTATGCAAAAATAAGGAGCTCTCCTATTAGTGTTCTCCCACAAAAAACAAAAAATTCTCTTTTCAATTCATGGAGCATATACAACTTGCATAATAATAAAAATTGAGTCAAACGCGACCTGAATAGTCGCAATGAGGGGCAAACCTACGTATATGTGCTGATTACTGCTTGGTTAATATGATATTCGTAACTTCATTTTTGAAAATTGCTTAATTGCCTTTTCTTTTTCGTTCTACGTCCATTATCGATTCTTCGTAGAAGAGGACGGGTTTTCCCAATGGATTTTCTCCAGAAATTACGGTTGGCATCATCACCCTCCTTCAGGCCAAGCTTGCCTAAACAAGCAACGTTTCGCCTCACGTCTTCTTAGGGTGGCCTTTCGTCGTTGGTCAAAGTAGATCCATGCCATGCGCCTTCTTGACACAGTTGTCGATAAGGACTGCAAAGGCTGATGTGTGGCTTGTTTAGAGCACATCCAGATATAGACAGCAGCATTAACTATGCTCAAAGCAACCTAACAGTAGGCTTACAGTTCATGGAGTCTTAAAACGAGTGTGATTGATGATCATGCAGAAATTTGAACTGTCGCTACTCAGCTGACCAAATGGAAGTTTTTAGTAAGAAGTTCTTCAAATGTTTCAATTCTCTGATAGATCAAATATGATACAATGTCTCTCCAATTGAGAGATATATCAATAAAGTGCTTTAAACTCTCATCGCTTTTGTATATAAAAAATGAGCATCTGGAATAACTGATTTACACACTTCAACTTCCGTGTACATGTCCAGAAAACACAATGACGGATATGACACTTGTAAGTTAAGAATGTAAGCTCTCAAGAGCTGCATGGTGCGATCACCATTCGAGAAGAAAATCGATTGAATTTTGTTATTTTTAGGGGATCGTTTTTTCATTGTTAATTCTGTAGAGCATCAAAGAAATTGACTCGATAAAATCTCCGTGATTTGGTTGTGTAAAATTTTACTATGAAAACATTGTGCAGATTTTTCCCAAACAGACATGTCCATGTCAATCAAATTTCCAAGTGTGAGAAAATGCCTTATCGTTCCTCTGATCAACTGCTGGAGAGCAGAGATTCATTGTTTATTTCAACAATTACTTCATTCATCTTTTGATCTGAAAATAGAAGCAGATGTGGGTAATATTTGTTTCGTTGACAAGAGAGCTATAAAATCATTTTCTCGTGGGTCTCTTATTGCAAAGATTCATAATGAGAGAATTTGTTCATCAATGACATCCCATTGGTTATCAAATGATTACAAAATACGAATACCAGCTTCGACATGATAAAAAACAACAAGTTAAATCCACCATCAAAGGAAGTTCGGCAAGCCGTTATGAATCATGGTGGATACAAAATCTCCCAGAAACTTTGCCAAATGAAACGGGAGAGAGACAGAAACCAAACTCCTTCTGGATAGTATCCTCAGTGCTCGATAACAATTCCAGCGATTATGTTTGCATCTGTCATTTCGACCAAAGAATGAATGATATGTCTGTATGATACAATGAAATAATGAAACTGCTGAAAAAATGAGAAAAATTTATTTCAAATAATTTATGAACGTAATGATCAGAAGCATGTCTGTGCATTTAAAAGTTCATTTCTAAAAATTGTGAAATTCTGTCTGTTGGGTTCATCACAGACGTAATTGAAACCAATTTGATGTTGTTGAGTCAAAGTTTTGGAGCACGCGGCATTTTTCGAAATTTAATTGCTGATGACCCCAACATCAAAAAGTAGTCAAGCTAATAATTATTATATATTGCAGCCTTGCGTTTCCATAATAATTCATTTTTCAACTTTCTTATGCGTCTAGTAACTATATATATATATATATAGCCAGATATACTATAGGTCTCAACCTTTCTCACGTCGCGACACCCTTGTTCGCAGTCTTATTATCGGCGGCACCCCACACGAAATCATAGAATTGGTATGAAAGGTATGAATGAATCATTTGCTTCATGCCTTTAGGGTCTGTGAATGTTACTTCCTTTCATCTATTAACCAAGAGCTTATTATACTGTATATCGTCCATGATTAGTAAAACTATGCTAAGCATATGCTTGTACGAATTCTTCCGTTATTGCAGGCAATCTATACATAAATTGTACATAGTCTTACCTGTATATCTCATATTTTTCGAAGGCACATTGAGCTTATTTATATAAGCTTACATATCACCCAGTTTATTCTATGTATACCACTACTCTATTTATTGTCACAGTGCCGTAAATAAGTGCGATTCATAGATACGTTGTTGACCGACGTATTGCAGACCGAGGTTGGCAGCACACCTCGGCAACCTTGTGATTGACGGCACCCCAGTTGAGAATCACTGCTGTAGTGCATAGCTAAAGCAGTAATTTAGGATCATGTCTCATATAAGTGTACAATATGATGAGGATGACAGTGTTCGGTGTCCACCCGTTAGGTCTACCAGTCAGACGAATGGATACCTCCATCAGTAAAGTGGTAACAGACCCTCATTTTTCAAGTAGTCTATTACTCGTTAAGTTTGACTTGCTTGCACGGAAACAATGATCGGTGTTACTAAATATACTAAGTTATGAAACTGCTATTAATTATATTTAAAGCTCAATTCGACAATCAAGAAGCACCGAACACTAACCTGGCACGGACAGTGTTCAGTTTTTGTTTTCATTATCAGTAGAGCAATTTCTTGATGGCTTAAAAATAGAAAAAATAAGACATAAAAAAGGTTTAAAATATAACCAAATATGACCTTAAAAACTCAAGGTATACCCATTTCCAGCCTGTTGTGCATTACAAGACGGCAATGCAATATACTATAATATACTACTACAGGAAAGCTGTAGCACACCAAAGCTACTACAGTTGGCTGACGGCAAAGTTGCAGCTCAACGTAAAGCGCTGGACGAAGGTTTTTGTTTCTCCATCGAGATGATGGCATCTAAGTCCGCGTTCTTTTCTAGTCTTCTTTTCAGGTAGTCACTGATCTGCGCGCTATCTTCTTGTAAGTTGATGTTGTGCAGCTCGGTATGCGCTCCTGAGATTGTGAACGTTGAGGCTTCGTAGTTCTGAATTAATGTGGGAAAGTTCTCGTAATCGCGCTTTACCCGCATGAGCGATTCGGCGACACTTGCGCACTTGACGGCAGTTTTTGCGTTTTCTACGATTTTTCCGCCGTCTTCATAGCCGTTTACGATGTCGCACACTTTTGGGAAATTCTCGGCGTCATAAAAATCCGCACTCAACCAAGAGCCCCACCGCGTGACCAGAGGCTCCGGCGGATTTCCGATCTCATCGAACAACCTCCTGTGCCTCTCATTCTTCACCGTCGTGGTGGCTTTGACTAAATATAACCAAAATTTGACTAAATATGATCAGACACAGAAAATATGACAAAGTGACATGTCACAAAAAATTGCCCTATTTATCAACTGCCTATATTGATATCAATTGGACAAAACATGCTCATTTTGGAAGCAACGAATTAATGGAAAGGTAGAACTTAT
Organism: Prostheceraeus crozeri; assembly: GCA_907163375.1. Classification (NCBI taxonomy): domain Eukaryota; kingdom Metazoa; phylum Platyhelminthes; order Polycladida; family Euryleptidae; genus Prostheceraeus; species Prostheceraeus crozeri. The sequence continues at coordinate 352,275 of CAJQUW010000885.1, read as the reverse complement.
GGACGACTTTTACTGTGAACGTAAAGTTTTGAAATGTTATTAGTATGCCCAAATCCAAGTCGTAACTTCCCAGCCGGATGTTTGTAGACTACTACTAACGGGTGCAAACCAATTGAGGTGATAAAACAGCCTCCATAGCGGTCGAAATTCCAACAACTATCTGTCATGTCTATTGTTTCATACCTCTATGTCAATATCTCGATGATATCCACATAATTGAAGTTCCTGTGAAGTAATTTCATGCTTGCTTTCATCACTAGAAAACGTGAAAAATTCAAGTCAACTATCAACACCAATACCGCATACGGCAATAGAGATCTCTAGTATGTGATCAAATTTTCACTCAGCTAATCGGTCTTATCAACGCAGATAGCTGAAGTTGATCCCACGGGAGATCGCCGACTCCCATTCAATGACAGTTTGTAATCTTCGGTGACTTGGAGAGAAAGATTTTTATTTTAAGAATGAAGCACAATGACCTTAGCAGGGACCCTTCAATCCATCAACCTTATCAATCCGCATTTGGCAAGCGCTCGAATTATTTATCACATGACCAAAAAATTAATAAGAAAAAGAGTCGGACTTCCAAATCCACTTTTTTTATTTCTAGAGATGAAGAACAAAAAGCTGTTCGTGAACTGATGCTTCAAGGTCGCATGCGATGTCTAGATTTGAATGGCAGTTCTAAAAAGGACATGTTGCAGGCAGTGGAAGACGAGAGGGTAAGGATCGAACGGCAAGACAAGAGTGACAGCTTTCTGGGAACGATATTCATCAATTTTGACAATTCTCTGTGTGATAGTAGACAGCCAGCTAACAGAGGAAGGTTTCAAAATATAAATCAAAATCATTCGCGTGATTTAGTGAAAAAACAAACAACGGAGAATAACTCCAATCGTAAAGACAACTTTTCTTTTCAAAATTTAAAGTCCAAAATTCAGTCAGCCTTGAAAATGAAACGAAAAGAAGATTTTGAATATCAATTAATGAGATTTCCTAAAGAAATCACGCCTGATATTCCTATTCCAACCCCTCTACCTCATTGCTCTCTTAGGAAGTACATTGTCCAAGCGGCCATACTGAAAGACATCATGAGAAAACAGCAGTCAAAGAAACGCAGACACCGATGTAGATGTGGAAAGTCTCGTCGACAATACTGGCTAGGAGATGTGCGCCACGAGGTCGAGTACAAACATCACCGGAATGTCGGAGATTTGCTAAAGAAGAAAGAGAACAAACTTCTCTTCAATCTTGGATTGCATGATGAACTTATGAAGGAAATGGATTTATACCAAGCGGATCTTCTGATCCATGGTCGTGAACCCCTGGAAATTGAACATGGAGTTGATTTGTCAAAACCGATTGACGACCGAAAATTGGATCATCAATGTCCCGATCGTGTCGCAACACCTCTCACTTCAATCCGGTGTCACTGTCACCCGATTCCTGCTTTACCGGATGGTAATGGAAGTCAAGTGGATGATCGCATTGATCTGATGGCCGATATGTTAGGTAAAATGCGACGCTACTGCAAAGACAGAAACGCCCAAATGAATATATTATCTTCAGAAATAGAAGAGGAGAAATATTTGGAACAGATAGTGCTCAGGGGAGTAAGGAGGTAGCTGGACAAGGATGCGAGCTGTAAGATGAGACAGATAAACTCTCATGTATTTTTAGATAGATCTCGAAAGTTCACTTAATTATCTGTATAATAAACGAGTAATGATCAACATGTCTAGACGCAGTCTCTTTCAGTTAAGTTATTTCAATTTGTTACAGATCATCTGCGCTTCCCGTAATGAAACATCCAAAAGCAGATAAAAATATATTTTGCATTACATATTTGAGAAAGTTTGATGCAATGTCAATTAAATGATGATTTGCTTGAGATTTAGATCATTTTTTTAGTTGAGAAATTGAATTCTGTTAAAATTCTAACAATTTTGAAATTACAGAGAAATAGGATTAAAAAAACTAAAGAAGTGAGTTTAAAAGTGGGAGATCTTTGAATTAATCTTGCTCATAACACCGTGGACTTTTCACACATCTGATTATAGCACAATGTCAACAGTGTGTGCCATAACATGTACTTGACCAATGTTGACCTTTTGAGTGCAATTGGTTGCTTGGTTCCTCAATTAAGTACAATGAAGCACCGTTAATCCGGACTCCGATAATCCGGAACCAAAGTGTCCGGATAAACGAGGCTTAACTGTATATATTTTACAAAACGTGCGTGTATCACAGTCTGCGCTTGATTTTTCCTGTCCACAGTAATTTCAGAACGCACAACAGATTGCATCAGAATTGTCCAAGACTCCATGCTGAAGTTGTTGAGAAGAATGAGTTTCATATAAATCCTATGATGGCGCTCCCTTGATCTGGTACCCATGCATTATACTGCAAAATAATACAAAATACATTAGGTGGTGGTGGTAGAGCTCAGTTGGCAAAGGTTTGAAAGTCCAGGGTTCGAGTCTGCCACCGCGGGAACTGCCGGTATCTGCGCTTCACTGGAAGTTTTGATCCTAGACTGGCGAGAGTTGTGAGTGTGTGAGTGCGTATTAAGTCCTTCACATCCCATGCTTGCCAGTATAGCTTTGTGCTTTGGATGAAGGAGGGATGAGGTAAGAAAGCTCTTATTTCATCTTCTCACAAGGAAAATGTATGTATGACCTTAAGCTAAGAAAAGTGGCATGTGGACACATACTGTTGATGACCAAACATGCGATTTGCATCGAAGATCCCGCAACAGGTTTGCAATGAATGTCATTTGAAAATGTGATGTAGGTGGTAGGTAGGTGTGGTGGGAACCACAAAAATATTTCTGTTGTTTCCCATAAAAAATGATATCCTAAAGGAAGAAACGATTAGAATATCAATATATGTCGAGAAAGCTGCGCTGCAGAGTTGCAGATTTAAATGATTTTCAATGATTTAAAGGATTTTAAGTAAATCATAAAACTTCTCATCTTCACTTAAGTAGTCTATAGTACGTCAGTCGCAATTGACATTTTGAGATGTTTGACAAATGTATGAGACCCGTCTACTGATTTCTCATTGGCGTAGTTGGCATTGCTGGTCAGCCTGTTAAATGACATACTTCATCAAATAAAATAGGCCTACAGATAATCGCATGCGGAGAAATGATATGATATTCGCAAGAGTCATTTTATAAATAGTTCTTGCTGTTAATTCAACTTCTTTCTCTTCTGAATTTTACTTTGAAGATCAGAAATGTTGGGAACTTCAGAGCGTTTTAAATCACTTGATTCTATTCCCTCGCGAAAATATTGTTTCACGTCAGCAGTTTGCAGTAAATTTTTTATCAAGGTTAGATCAGTTACTTCTACTCTCAAGTATCTTCATCAAAAATCAGTATAATCCCTTAAGGGTGTGACTCAGAATATTGGAAACAAAAACAGAAATTTTTCCATAATCTGACGTGACCTCAGATGCTCTAACGTCCGTTACATTATTTATGAATGAAGTGAAAAGGAATAACTTGAAAATGCTCAAAATTGCCACCAAAGTTTCTGTCTTTGAGATATTACAAAAAGCTAAGTAAAATGAAAGGTGTTCTATGCTTGATAAAATATGCAATGTTATGAAACAGAATTAACTAAATCTGTACCATCTGTTGAACGTAAATTGTCCACATGTTGATCCGTACAGATTGCGTCCGAATCATGGAAATGATGCTACTGTAGCCCTATCCTTACCTAATAGGCATCGAGATATTATGGGGTGATTTGTTCCCCCATCCTTAACTTCTTAAGTATTGCACCGAATTGCATTAGGCTTGCATCACAGTAGGTTTAGTGTGTGGACTTTCAGATGCCGATAATCATTCGTCTACATAATTTATCATGCAGCCTGATAATCTCCGCATTATAAATGACATTTATTTTTGTAAATAACAAATTTTTACAGCTTTCTGAAATGCATGAAATTATGTTTTATTCTTAGTCGCATTTTGGTTGTTAGTCTCCTTTTCTATCAATATTTACTCCACCAGATTGAGCTTCTGTGCTGAAAAGTTATCTATGAGTGCAAAAAGAGATTGATAGATTGAAAATATGTAATAAAACAACCACTATTAATTTATAAGTAGTATAAGTAATCAACATAATCTAAATATGAGAAGTCTGATAATCATCTGATAATCAGCCAAAATACTGATTTGGCTTCTACATTGTCTGGTAAGTGGCTGATTACAGTTTACAGTGTATAGTAAAATAGATGGTCTTGAAATGCTTCACAGACTTATTTTCATAATATTGTAGTACTCATGTTGAAAATTGATGCGTGTCGTTAAAATTTTAACGTGTCGTTAAGCTATCCTGCTAATTATTTGAAAGGGCCTTGACTGATGGTTATTTGGTAGTGGCTTTCGGAAGAGTAAGGCTGATTTAGTTTGCATCAGTTCGATAACTTTCAACATCTCACTGCTATTTTCTCCGAGGGAAAATGATTACAAGGATATTTGTGAATCTCACAATCACAATTATTCTTGTGATTCTTTGCTCCTGAAGCTGTTGAAACACACCTTTCAAAATGTACGCTTCAAGCAGGCTATAATTTTCACTTTTGAGTGAACCGTATTCAAAGACTTTTGTTGAAAAGTTTGATAATTCCTTGATCTTATGAGTAACACAAGCGTTGTTTAGGTGGTTTGGGATGGTTTCAACAGGACCGCCGTAAAAATGTGACAAAGCGCCTGAAGTCTCTCCATCGTTGGTATAGATAGGGTTAAGTCCGATATTCAACAACGCAGCTTTTCTAGGGTTGGTGGCGTTTTGGAAATTTGCCATTCAATCTGAACTGCGAAAATATTTTTAGTGGTGATTCAAACACTAGAATAAGTAGTTTTTGCTAAATATTTGAAATATGTATCCATAAAAATATATGCCTATGCCAGTGGCGTCGCGTGCTCCTAGATCATAGGCCTTCGCTCTATAGTGGATTCCTATTTCTGCAGCAGACAGCATGAACTGCATAAGATAATTAAATCTTAATTTTCATTTCTTATTTTTCTTAGTTTTAAATCTTTAAATATTAATTGATGAACGCAGACACGACGATTCAATTTGGATTCAACGTCATCATTCTTCTCCAAAATTTGGCGAGGCCACATATAGGGAAAATTTGCGCCTCTCTCTATCTGAATCTATGAAGCTTTTATAGATCATTTCTTGCATGGTTGCAATATATCTGTTACTACGTTTCTATCGGCAGAAAGCGAGTCGAACTATCGAGCTAAGCGCACGTGTTCCAACTGCCACGCACCACACAAATATCTGTAATCTCTAGCACATTGTATAATTGCTTGAAGATCCAACATTGAAGATCCCGCAGTTGACAGCAGCTGAGCGCTGGCGCTCTTATTTCAGAGTAGTGACTTGAAACTGTAAACTTGTAAAGTGTATATAAATGTAAAGATGCTCTCAAAAACAAATGAAAACTATTTCAACTTTTTTGTTTTATGAACATAAGTGATTATTTTTGGATATGCGGCGAAGGCCTAGCAGGCACGGAGACGACGCCACTAGATGCCCCGAAATTAGAAAAATTTGATGCATTAATGTTGTATGCAGATTCGTGGGAAAAAACAGAATCACTCCCTTTGTTCGACGTAGATATCTATATTTTTTAAAAAGAATTACCAAACTATTTTAGAAAAATAGATGCTTACGTTTTTTCCCACGAATATGACTAACCTCCCGTATGGACGAGCCTTGAAGTTGTATACAGAGTCTAAGGCTAAATAATAAAGTGGTAGTTCTTTGCTGATTGCATTACAACATAGGTTGTGGAAATTCAATAGGTTGGTTGCAAGCAATAAGCAGCTTTAATCTAGTGTGAGGCAAAAGCTTTTAATGTTAAAGCAACGACATCGTATATCTATGGCACATGCAATCTTACCGCATCTCTGAAGAATAATTTAGTAACATCTCTCAAGTAGCTTCAAGCTTAGCAAAGCAGAATCGTGGTTTTGAGGTGGCACTAATATTAAAAGTCAATGCGCGAATACATGAATACAATACATCATAGATACCTTATGGTATATGCACCCAGAATTCAATAGTTGAATATTTGCTTTTCATTTGAGATGATCTGCTTGATCACCGGCACCCTTAAGCCATGCATTAACATGTCTGCTGAAGGTATCTCTGTAAATTTCATAATATGGCTGCTCATCTCTAGTTGCCCCATTACTTTTTTCTCTTTCTTCCTTAAATAGCGACTGATAGAACAAGAATTTTCGTTATCTTCCCCCAAATCCTCGCTTAGCCAAGGTTGGCCTTGACGCCGTCGCTTTCTAGTGCGCCTGCGCGTTCTACAACTGCAAACATTCGTCAAAGCATTGGCGAGATTGTCCAGCATATATGCTTGTATTTCGCCAATATCATTACAACAGAATTTATTCACTGGGCCTATTGCTACATTTCCATTTAGCGGCATCTCGTATTGAGTCATAACGCCATCTTGAAACGTTTTATTGACATCGTAAACATATTGTCTGTTTTCTCGTGGACAAGTACTCTTGTCTCCGGGATTTCTTTTGGAAACAGGTCTTGTTGAACGCTTCGTATTTGGATGTTTGTGACTGCCTGTTGTTGATTTGATTGGCCTCGATTTATCATGCTTCTGCAGTCCTACAAGCTTAGTTATTGCTCCAGGAATCATTTTACTGATTATTTGGTCTGTCTTCCCCTTTTTGTTTGACTGTTCACTATTCGAAAAATTCTTTTCTTTCCGTTCTTCCAAACCTGATTCATTTTTAAATAATTTCCTGAATATCCGACTTCCTAACGACTTCCTTTTCCTTTTAGATTGTGTGAATTTTGTTTGACTGGGTGCACTTATCAACGTTTTTGCATTTCCTTTCAATGTCCTAAATTCTTCTGAATTGCTGTGAAATTTCGGTATATTTTCATGAACAAGTTTATTCGTCACGTGTGGATTACGTGTGCGCTGTCGCTTGTCAGCAATATTTGCTGACGCACTATCATATTTAGCATCAATCATTTTTGAAAGCGATCCTTTCCTATTTTGTCTTCTACGCTCTATTTTCAAATTCTTTCGTACTGCAATATACATTCCTTCTTTTCGTTGTTTAAAGTGTTCCAAACTGTTGCTTAGGTTTTCTTTTTTGTCTAAATATCTGCTGTGTTTACTAGATTCGCTTTCGTTTGATACTTTGCTGCGACATGGATTGCCGTTTTCTTTTCTATGTTTGATGGTATTGATAAATATCGCTCCAAGAATTTTTGAGGAATCAGCTTTTACCAGATCCTTCCTAATAACTTTCAAAGCTCGGCGCTTTTCATGAATGTTTGTCGAGTTGCCGAGAGTGACGCACTGTATTTGACCACTTTGAATCAACATTTGTAAGGCTTGATGCTTGTCATATTCTCCCGCCATTATAAATTTTGATTTCTTCTCGTGTATCACTGAATGGGAAATGATGACACATGGCAAGTTCAGACTCCTTTTTGAGCTGAAAATGTTCTATGTCTTTATTCATGCTTGACAACATAACCATCTTGTATGCTGTGAAATTGGCATAATTATCATTAGAAATAGCTATGAAAAGTTTGACTTTGATGGCTGTGAAAATATTCTCATGATTATAATAGACTTTTAATCTACATGATGCATTCATTTCATTTGTTAGAGATGAGAAAGTGATAATTAAGTTGCAGATTTATCATATGGAATGATCTGAAGTTGATGATTCATACTGTTAAATTTGCTGTTATAATATGCTACAATTCCTATAATATAATCATATAAATATTGCATATGTATGTATTTTCTAACTAATATTTCTAATGCGTTTTTTCTAACTTTTTTCTTTCTTGAATTTAGAGACAATTCCTGTTTGAGCACAGTCAGGAAATCTTGACTGCCTTTAGACAATGCCCTGAAATTGCCATTTAAGGCTTCACATTTCAAAAATTAAGTTTCTTGGGATCGTTGGGTCCAAATTAGTGAAAATATATACATTTTTAATGGCTGCTGTCGACAAACTGTGTTCACACTAAGAATGATTTTATTATGTGAAGAAAGGAAATTTCCGGCTGTGTCATAACATATAAAAGCCATTCTGGTGCGATGACTGGCCGAAGAACGCTTTCATATTGATTGCAGGTAATTTTTTAATTCAGCTTTTAGCATTGTAAATTTTAATGCAAATTAGAAGATTTCGAAGTTAACATTTTCAGCGTTATGTTAACATTCATCACTAGCACTGTTTTGAAAAGTGAGGCCTGAAATGGCAGCTTCAGGGCATTGCCTAAAGGCAGTCAAGATTTCGTGACTGTACTCGAACAGGAAGTGTCTCTAAATTCAAGAAAGAAAAGAGTTAGAAAATGTGATGTTTTCTGGCCAACTGTAGCACTATGTACATGTAGGTCTACTTTAACCGGTGAGCCGATTGACACAAGTCTTGAAAATAAAGCATTATGAAGATATTATCTCTATCGTCAACTTTTGGCCATTGATCGAATAATTTGAATCTCTTTCAATGACATGTGGCGCACTCCTCTTAATCCAAACACCTCGGAAAATTCGCACATTGTCCCGTATAACCGACCAATGGTTCCAGTATTGCTTTATAGAAAAAGAGCGATTGTACAGGAGAATCAAGATTTTTCCAATACAGTGGCAGTCCCGATTACGTGGAGTGCATAGTGCCACGCTTTGTATCTAAAATATTCCCAAATTATTACCTGTTAACATGATTTTACGTTGTTTGAAGTTTTAAAGGTTTGCTGAAAATGATCTACCATTTATTCAATTATCAATGGTCATGATCACGAACATATAGAGGTTCCAATTCTTTGGAAAACAAGGTATAGAGCTCGAGTTTGCGGAGTAGAGCAGTTTCAATATCATGCATGACATCTCCGAGGTATGATCTTGGGGATGAAAATGTAAATGACGAAACATCGTCATCGAAGTCTTCTCTTCGATTGCGCTTACGACGTCTTCTCAGATGTTTCCTTGAGTACCATTTAGCGCTGTCGCTACTTTCACTTGTCGATGTTTCTGGGCGCAGATGATGACCTTTAAAATGCGGGCATCCATGACATGCACATCCTCCACCTATGGGCATCATTGGCTGAGCATATTCGTAGGTGAATCCTTGATCTTCACGAAAATTCTTTGTGATGACTGTTTGCACAGGTGAATCTGTGCTTTCTTTGTCTGATTCAGATTTCTTGTCCGATTTCTTGTCTGGCCTTCCTATTGGTTTCGGTTTGCTTCGGCTCAAAGGATTGATCTTTGACTTCACATCTCCGAATGTCTTTCCGATTTGATTAAATAGACCTCCACCTTTCTGAAGAGCCTGCCGTTTTCCTTTTTGAGGTGAAGCTGTACCTGCTTCGTTTTCTGATTGTTTTTTCTTTGCATTTTGAATATCTAAATGGTCCTCGCGTTGATCATTTTTAATTTTGTCGTTTCCAGCTTGTCCTTTCTTCCTGTCGAATTTGGATTTCACAGTATTTAACATCTCTTTCACATTACTGACATTCCAATTTTTCAAATTTAATTGGTTTGTATGTTTGTTTTTCATGCTTCTGTCCAACTGCGAATATTTGTGTATTTTCCTTGTCAACCGTGCAAGTTTGCTGTCCTCGTTCTTCTTTTTCTTTTGTGTACTTGCGGAATACATATAACAGTTAGCAAAACTCCCTTTATTTACTTGATGTTTGCTTGTTTTACAGAACAAATGGTTGCCTTGCATTTTGCATAGTTTGTCAGCTTCAGTTTTTGAGGATTTCGAATTGATAAATATTGTCCCAAAGAACTCATTAGAATTACATTTTGGATTGATGAGTTGCCGTATTTGCGCAGTCTCCGGGTTTTTATCCCCAATAACAATGCAACGAATATATCCTGTTTTGATGAGCTCAACGAAAGCTTCTTTTAATTCTGTCTTTGATATTCTACAGTGACTACTTTTCTGTTCTGTTGCATACTTCAAATCATCTTCACGCCTAGAATTTATGAAACCGTTAACCATGCCAGATGAAATGTTTATAAATGTTTATATTTTTGTCTTACTCTTGATGATTTAAAAACTTACATTGCGTGAAATATACCGATCAATGCGGTATCTCTATGACAAAGTATTACGCACATACATGCTGCTTATTGCTTTGATCTTGCCGGCCTATGCTTACTATAATAAGCTGATGCATAATAGCAAAGCCTTAAGCCTTGAAAAGTACCGCCAGATGTTTCCCAACCACTATATTTATGAATATTTTCCTATGATTTAGTTGCAAATCCATGATGATGCAAGTAAATGACATTGTTGCGAAAAGAAATTTGACAATAGATCAGCACAAAAGTTTTGATAATGTTGCAAGCCAGTTTAAAACATTTATTGGAAAAGTAAATTTCTTTGTAAAAATGCTCCCACAATGCAGTGCCCCTTTATGTATGCATTCTATTCCCTGTACTCGTATGTTAGCCGTATAATGATTCTTGCTTTAACAGTATTAGAAATCACCAATATATTATAAGAATTGCATTGAGGAGGGAGCACAATCAGCCCATTGGTTTTGTGCAATTTTCATGCTGCTGAATATGACTTGCCGTTATTAGATAGATTATTAATGCCAGATTTTAGATAATTAATTTCTCATCATTATGATGCCTTAATTTATGTAAGTTACAATTTTTTAAGAAATTTTGTGTCACAATTGATAGATTACATTTACTTAATTTTTCGTCGCATTGATTGTGACATGTTTTATTTCTTTTCCGATCTAATTCTTTCTCAAAACTAAACTTTCAGTACAAAGATTTTATCTTTGTAAACCTATATGAAATAAGATCAAGACGCAAAAATTCACGAGATTTGATATACTTCAGTTTATCATACCAATAAAAGATACCAGTAAGGTATGTCACATTTGTAAGTTTTTACGTGCCTTATAAAGTTTCGCAGGTCTGTCTTACGGCAATATCCGTGCGATTTTCTTGCCACCAGTTCTCTCGATATTTTCTAATGGGCACTTTTTCAATGTATAGGTATCACTTGAAAGCATTGAGTTTGATGGAGCATACACAATTTTACTGGTTTGACTAGTTTGAAATGTATCCGAAAAGTTGTCACCCAAGCATTTATCTTTTTGATTCCTTGTTCCGAAAGATTTTGAAAATCCAGTGATCAACTTTGTCATGAAGCTTTTGATTTTGTAATGTATACTCTGACAATCTTTTTCAAGAACTGGTAATTGGATCCGTTGCCCTGACAGTTTAGGCATATTATCGTGGAACATTTTGTCATTTTCTTTCAGATTCTTTATGATATTCGCCAGTCGTGAATTGATGACCTCATTATTTGCATTTGACTGGCTGATGGCTTTTGAAGCTTGTTGATTGTCGTCGGAGAAAAAGCAACTCTCCATTGCTTCTGATGCGTCACTTTGAGTTTGCGTCGTTGAGGTGATCTTTTCCGAAATTTGTGTTCCAACGTTAAATCGCTTTCTCCTATTCCATTCAAATACAAACCTTTGGTTGTTATATAATTTGATTTCTCTTCTAAAGTATTTCCTATTTAGAGATAGATTTCTCTTCTTATATTCAATAATCATGCGGTCTCTTGAATTTTTCTTTATCCGCCGTTCAATTCTTTTTATTTCTTTTGATCCTATTTTTCGCGCTTCTTTGGATAAGGTGCTAAAATCGTCACTGTTTATTCGAAAGTTATATGACTTTGTACAATTTACAAAAAACAAGCCCAAATGTTCTGAAATCCCTGCCATTTGCTTCTCGATAGCTTCTATGGCTTTAATTCGTTCTTCGATGGGCGTATCTTCCTTTAAAACGAAACAGGCTATTCTTTTATCATTCATGAGCGCTCGGAAGGCGTCGCGTTTTTCTTTTGCAGAAAATGTTGGCTCGAAAATGGATTCAGATAGAGTATCCGCTAAAGATTGGAAATCACTATCATAGTTTTCGCTAAAAGTTGATTTTATCTCAACGGCTTCGACATTTTCTTTTGGTAGTATATCCTCTTTTAATCTAAATGTTTCACTTTCCATTTCTTCTCTTTTCTTCGATGTATCTACTTTCGGCGAGGTTCCAATTGTTCCAACAATTTTGAAGAGATCATTTTTATGTTGACCTGTATTCTTAAGTCCTTGAAGATTTTTGAAATTCTTAAGAATGTGATCACGCAAGAGGTCGTTGAATGCTGCTAGAGGGCTGCCATCAGGAAGTTTCGATGAGCTTTGATCTGAGTTAAGAGATTGCAGCAAAGCATCTGCGAAGTTTATTATCGGATTTGTTACATTCATCGACATATCGGCCGCTTTTAGTGGCGTTGTAGCTATTCCTCTAATATCTCATGTTCAGATTAAGATATAAACATATATTAAATGGCTATGGTATTGAAAAGGCATAGACGTGGATTTCTATTCCAACAGCAGCAATCATCCTTCAACTTAGAAAATGAACGATCAAGGACATCACGAAATGAATCAAAAGCCAATCTTAATTCGGCATTGAAGTTTTTGTGTTTGAAGTGCGAAAAAGAGCGAGTCTTTAAGACAACTTATTAACGGTATAAATTATTGGCTTCGCAAAAAAGAAAATGAAGGAGACCGCTAAGGAAGGAAACGATGAACAGCCGAAAAGAGCGGTATCTATAACAGAAGAACAGGAGGAAGATCTATGGAACAGATTTTATCTTGGGGACGATAATCCGAAGAAGCTGAATCGCACTTTGCTTTATTTGCTTTCAAAGCATTGTGGATTAAGAGGAGGAGCTGAATTACCATACGGAGAAAATGGCAATCTAAATCTTGTCCAGTACAAAACAAATCTTGAATTCTGGGAGTCTTATGAAAACACATCAAAAACCAACAATCATGCCTAAAGCATCATCACATCGACAAAATCTGCCAATCGTTGTGTGATAAATAAGAAAATGATAAATCTCAGACCAGCTATATGCAATACACAAGCCTTATTTCTGCAACACATCCACACAGCTACCAAATGGTATAATCCCATACCCATACATTGTCTTTGACTATCGATCACTCATGGAAGCGGCTGGATTTGACGGAAATTACACGAACCAAAATTATTGAGAAAACAGGAGACAAGAAGCTAAGAAAATATCGGCCATCGTAGTGAATGTATTGATGTATACGATGAGGTATCGGACAAAGAATGCGATTAGCTTCGAATGTGTTATCTAATCAAGTGAATAACTCAAACATAGAATGCAGCAACACAATAACAACAATTACGGATACTGTAACAACGAATACTATTGAACAATCTGTCGGTCGACCCATCACTTTGAATGATCTAAAAGATTTCTGCAAAGAATTGAAAATTGCTCCAAAAAGAATAAGTGTACATCATCTCTTGAAATGAAACTTTTGATTTATGATATTATTAAAGATGATTTGTTTTCTGCATAGACTTCTAAATAAAAGGCTGAAAATAAACAGGTAGACTAAGTTGAATTAAATCATACAATCACAGTCAAATTATTCAGAAGTCCATCGTTTATGTTATTTCATCTTATTAAGATGAATTTTTCATAATTGTACCTACTCCTGGATATCGTTGCACTGCATATGTTAAAAAATCTAGGAATCGATGAGTAACGATGTAAATTCATGTAAAAATAGCGATGATATTATTATAGTATTATAGATTATTAAATATAGATCATATAAAATTATATACTATTATAAAATTATAGATATAATATTATTATCGCTATTTTTACATGCATTTAATAGGCTTATATCGTTACTCATTGATTCCTAGATTTCTTAACATGTGCAGTGCAATGATATCTAGGAGTACAATTACTGCTATTTTGCGTGCATATTCATGTCTTTGGTAAAAATATTTCTTAAAGTAAAGGTATTCTTACAAAAAAAGAAAATATATTTAGTAGGATATTTACATGGGAAATAAGACAGACATTCTCTAAATAGAATTAAATGCTAGAAATCGATGGTATGTGCCATGGACTCCTAGATGCTAGATATCTAGAAGTCCATGGTAATTGATGAGATGCGTAAATCATGGACAGCTAGAATACTATCTAGCTGTCCATGCGTAAATACAATCTACCTGCATGTATCTAAGTACCACATCCATGTGTGTAGCAAGTTTGGACTGGTGCAACCCGCACTCACTCGCAAGGGGTTAGTAACCCATAGAATAGTGGCATAAAATAGACAGGAAGATTGTCTCGAACAGTGGATCCATTCTAGAAGATGTGCAATCATAAAAACGTCGCAAAACTAAAACGAGTGAGAGAGCACAATAAAGAGCGACGATTTCAATGCTTGCGATGTTTTCAAAATAACTTGGCTTCAGTCGCTTATTATTTCTTGATCGCTCTCACCATTGCTGTGCTGACTGAAAATTACAAAGTCAAAATTGTCGAAACACTTCAAAAGAACTTGCTTGTTATGAAGAGTAATTTGCAGCCAAAGTTGACAAATTGAGGGAGCTATCAATTCTTTTTCCCTCCGGTAGACTGTGATTATTTCAAACCCGCACTTGACCTTTCACTATCGAGCAGATGATTTATTGAATTTTGCTTATACGTGTGTTAGTTTTCAACTTTCAACAGCAGTGTGAATCAGATGAATATTTCATGACTTGGTTGTTGTACTAAATCGGTATTACCAACAAAGAAAATCATCACCACGCTTCAAATTTGTATTTGATATCGAAGAATGAGTAATCTGAAGGGGTAGACTTGATGTATGCAAATCAAGAGACAATAGATAGAAATGAATAATGTGAGCACTGATAAATTGTAATCAAATTGATTGAATCACTTTTAAAGAAGACCACTTGTAATGAGCTGCTATGTTGCTAATATGAAAGCACTGCTGTGACAATTCGTTGATAGATAATAGAATGATTTCATTTTGAACATAGTATTAAAATGTTCACCCCAAATATGGGCTTATTACATTATTAATTATGCTAGGAATTGAAAACAAACCTTTGTCATGAAAGCATATCCAGGTCACTAATCATAGAGATGCATGCATTTATTTGTCAACGCAAAGTTTTGATTGAAATTATTACATTTTTATTAAATCTCAACAGATGTAAACACCCCGATACATGTTTCGGCCAGTTGGGCCGCATCAGTCGTGGGTAGGTTTGAGCCAGCGACATTGGAGCTAGAGGGAGTGCAAGCATACCCTCTAACCACAAGGCCACCTGTCCATCTGTTGAGAGCGTAAATTAGCCAGGGAGGCATTGCTTTAACACAGACACGTGGAGGTTGGATTGCATTGTGCAATCAGTGCCGCATTCTGCCGCATCCGAGATTGAGGCGCCTCACGCAGGTGCTACTCATTACATGTTAAGACAAGTAACCTAGCAATTGATAAAATTATCAAATCTAAACAGATGTGACCACCACGAGACATGTTTTGGTTAGAGAGTGCTTGTACGTCCTCTAGCTCCAACGTCGCTGGTTGACACCTACCCACGACTGATGAGGCCCAACAGGCCGAAACATGTCTCGTGGTGTCTGCATCTGTTGAGATTTGATCAGCTCATCAATTGCAACGTTACATGTCTTAACATATTGCCGATATATTCCTAATTCCTAACATAGCCGATGTATTTCGTCAGGGTTCTGCTGACATTGTGAGAGTACCTTGCAATCACCTCCTAAGACCACTCCTCTAAACCTGATCAGTCAGGACAATCGACAAAGCGGTTCCTAGAAATCGCCGTCATCGTAGTATGTAGCAAAGTTGATCAGTAACAGCAACCAAATGAAAAGCAGCGATTTAGGAAGCGTACTGTTGCAAAGCAAGGAAACGTCTCGAAAAATGGGGATTTATCTAAGCGCGCTTTTATGGTTGCGACCAGCAGAGAGAACTATCCACAATTCAACAGCTATCACAAACTTGTCGTTTGTAATTCATTTTTACATCACTGAGCAGTGTTTGCCATTGATTTCAGCACATTTTACGCCTCTGCTACTCTTGTTTTTGGTCTGAGCATCATTTTGATACTGTTCTTCCTCAATTTGAGATGTGCGGAGTGCTAACCATGTCCATCAAGTCACAGATCAACACAGCAGCAGTATACCAGGCATATGTTTTGTATCAGAATGTGCTTCTGTGGATGTGCAGGGTGCTCTAAGCTGCATGGATGCGGCCTATCTGTACATTTCTTAAAATTCGCTCGGACTTGATTAGAAAAAGAAGCTTCCTCCCCCACATCAATCTACATGAAACTGATCCATAGAGTTGAATGGAATCTGAGCATGGCAAATTATCTCAAATTTTCATGAAATCCTGGTCATTGTCTGAGGGATTTCAAGAGTGACGGATCGAGTTTAAATGCCGTATAAAATCTTGGTCAGATGAAAGAAGTTGTCAATTTTTCCTGCGTAGATGAAAGACATGTTCGTTAGAAGGAAACTATGCGGTTTAAGACAGTTTTACGATCATCAATGCACTGAAAATTTGAAATGCTGCATAATAAGCATATTTCTACTGCAAACTGTCTCCATTCCGGTTCTGTGAAGCGTATCGAAATCATGTTGTGGATGCCGCTTTTCATTCGCTTCAAGATAGCGCCCTGCGGTGGCTGAGAGGTTTCGCCAATAGAATAACAATCGATTACACCTCTAGTTTTCCAGTTTTCCTCAAGGTTGGTGGTACTGATCATGTTGCCAGTCCTATTATTGCATTAAAATATTGTTGTGTTGAAGAGCTTTTCATTGTAATGTTGCTCCTTACATATGATTACTTCTTTTATAGGGTTTTGTGTACCAAAAGATATATCTTTAAATGAAACAATGAGAGGTCCCAATTTCTCCGGTTTTTTATATTAAGTTGCTATCCAATTCTTCAATTTCATGGTGATTTATTGAGGCAGTTTGTTCGGGCAAGTATATCCCAGTATCGGTGAATATTATTGTATATATACTTTTTATATATGGAATACTATCAAAGAACACTATCGCCAAACTCACAAAATGAAGATCCCAAACATACGCCAAATTACTAGCACTATCTCATGTCATGATACCGCCTTTGATCTGAAGCTTGCCGAGGCGTTGCAAATAAAACTTCACAAACCAATCATTAACCGAAGGGACAAGACTTTATCTTTACAGCTACAAGTTATTTAAAAAAAGTGCAACTCAGCATTTAATTATTCTATTTACATCGAACTTGCAGTTCGTTGATCGCAAAGCATAAGAGCAAAATAACACATTTGACTCGATCTAAAATTAAAATCCGTAATATCATGGAAAAATCGCAAATTATTCAACTTAAATCTTCCATTACATAACCAAAATCAACAATGTTATCTTTGATATCGAGAGCACATATCACCCCACTGATGCGAGTATTGAGATGAAGATCCATTAGCTCAACGCTAACTGCGGTGAACATTATTCTTCTTGCATTCCGAGTCATATGAAATGATTATTGACGTCGGATTAGGAGACATTCTCTTTAGATGATTAATGTTGCTGGATAAACAAACGACAACAAATTACAAGAATGTATTCTCATGAAAACTTTTTGTCTGATTGACTCAAATTCCATCCCAGAGACCTGAAAAATTCATGAAATGTGTCTTTTTAATCTCAATGGACTCGCTTTTTTATCAATCAACTAGAACAATTAAAGCAAACATTTTTCATCATCGATTCGGATTTAATAGTTTTATGGAGATGAAATTTTTCGAAATCTTTTATGTTGCTTGACCGTTCATTTAACTTTAAGGTCACGACGAACTACCAGCCTTCTCACTTCATCATCTGAATAGAAGAGATCACGAAGTTCCGTTCTACAGTGGCATTAGCTTAGTTTCATATTTCAGCGTATGAAAGAAAAAGACATTATTGCCTTCGAACACTATGCTAAGAAGTTGAGCTATGAGCGGAAATTGGAAGTCATTGCGCTTGAGACTGTTATCTCTTCTTGATTGAGGTATTTTGTCCATCGTGATTCAAATATGTGAAAAAGAATTTTTTCAAGATTTGAGGTTAGCAAGCAACGGATGTGATTCGCACTATGACCACTCATGTTGCAGATTTCATCTTCTGTTACTAGTCAAGTGAGAGACTTCTTCAGCAAGGAATAAATTAGATGAGAATGTAGGGATATGGATGAAGCTATCATATTCTCACAATTGCAGAAATCCTGCAAGAACCCTTGTTATGTTCATCATCGACTGTTCATATTGAAGAATTATAGACTGGCCGTCCATGTTCTGAACTTGTTGAACATGGCCTACAATGTGCGACCACACGGAGTTAGAACCGATCGGTGCTGTGGCAACAAGCTGGTCAGATTATAATAATTCATGAGCAGTGTGCGCTCTATGACCACACGTCTTTGACCTTCACATTCGTTGAACAAATTCATGCAATGCATGTTAATTTTTTACTCTTCTTTTTCATTTACTACTATTTTTTATTAATTCTTTTTCAGATAGTTATTATTTTGTTATCATTTTATCTAATGGCTGTAAAAATGTACTTCATTGACATGTCGGTTAATTATTGAGGTATTTGCATGTCAGCACAAAGAGATACGTATGCATTGTCCGTGAGAAATGACATTGTATTTCACTCCAATCTAACCAATATACTCAATTTTCCACGATGTAAGGAAAAATATAGCTCTCCCTCAATTTAGACGATTTTTTTATTTCTTAAAAGTAAATAAAGTTCCCCGACGCGTTTTGTCACGGTGGACAGTATCAAGGGGGGAATACTGTTCCCCCTTGATACTGTCCACCGTGACGAAACGCGTCGGGGAACTTTATTTATTTTTAAGAAATAAAAAAATCGTCTAAATTGAGGGAGAGCTATATTTTTGCTTGCATCGTGGAAAATTGAATAATGAACCTCCCGTATATGACAACAAAAGATCTAGTCAATATACTGTACATACATCATGGCTATTAATTAAAACAATGTGATTACTGCTGCGAAAGTTAGAAGCGCCTATAGAATTTCCTTTACTTCATGTTATCAAGTGCGATATCCATCCAGAATCTGACCAATCATGTACGTACCTCTTTCTTTCATCTTACTGTTTGCTTTGTTTCATCTTGAAGCAATATTCCCTATTCCCTGGCAATATTCATCAAAGTGAAATATCAAGGAGCTGTACCGGTAAACCATGTTTTGCAACAGATCGCTTATGTTTCTTCTATAATCGTTTGGATAACAATCTTGATTTCACAATAAAATGTATGCTAGCTTAGTAATATGGTCATTTTTGTTGTTGGAAAGTGAAGCATTTGATAGTGTAAAATTTAAACGTGGTAATTTCACTAATTATGAAATTCACAATTATTGCCATCACAAGAGCTTGGCTTCTACCCTGAAAATGAGCCCTCCTTTTCTACTCCTTCTACATTCTAAGTGACCGCCTTCTCCTTTTATTAAGTTATTAGATTTTGATGCATCATGAGCGGATAAAAACTCAGACACGGTAATTTCTACATCACACTGCGGTCACTTAGAATACATCACATAATCATGGATAAAGTTGGTGAAGCAACTAGGCCTACATGTAGTTTTGCTTCATGACCACTCATGAGACCATTTGGGTAGTACAGTAGCACCTCCAAAGGTGGACGGACTCAAACCACTGACCATGAGCATCTGCGCACTGAAGCACGGCCCTTTACCTACGAGCTATCCCAACATCTAAACTGAATTAAAGTACTGCATAAGGAAAGTCTATAATGCAAAGGCAATTAAGCAACTTCAGCACTAGATTATATCACATTAACGTATATTAGAAAATACACGATGTAATAAATTTCTATAAAACTCATTAAGGTATTTCATTTAAACGCTCTTTACTTTGCTTGTATCTTAATTTGAAATGCTTCATTTCGCTCTCAAACCCGCGTTTTAGGCAACGTAAACAATGGTATCCTTTTCCTTTAAAGGCATTCATCTCCTCTATTCGGTACATATGCAGATATTTTTTATATACAGCCTCCAGATCCACATTTTCAACCATTTGTTTCTCTAAATCGTCAAGAAAATCAGCTAAGTACGATTCATCCGATGATCCACCGCTTGACTCTGATAATGGATTCCTTATACCAAAATCCCCACATCGAATGCAGTTCATTTTGTGATGAACACGTGCATGGCACCTATGACAGTCACAGTGGCCTTTATGGACTATGCACGGTTGGGGATTCTTAGTGCATAAAGCAGGATAATGGCTGCAACGACCCGGTAGTCCACTGAAATGTCGTGTGTGCTTTCCACAACTGCCAGGGTGTCGCTTGCAATTTCCGGGGTGTCGGCAGTGTTTCCCTCCACATTTGCGTCCCCAGCAGCACTTTTTTCTCAATTCGGGGTCTTCACAACCGGCACAGTTCACAGAACAATTGTTCAATAAATGAGGTGGTGGAAGAACTTCATGAGGACAGCTCATAGCCTTCTTGATTATGCGCATTGGCTTCGCGGAGTCTTCCTCGTCCTTCAGAATGTAATTATTGACATTTCTGTTCAGCAGACATTGCTCAGTCTTGTTACCATCCGAGGGATCATTGTTACTGCTAGACGTTCGCTCTCCCGAGTTCCTATGAGTAAGCTGGTTCATTTCTTCAGTGTTAGAGAAGTGCTCTGCGAAGGTTTTATAACTTTTCACCTGCCGGGAAGTATCGTTGCTACAAGCAATACTTCCGTTGATGGGCTGCGCCATGTTTGTGCTGCATGAATATTGCTTTGTGTTATTGCTGTTGAAAGATTGGTCAGTGAATCTATTGCTCAAACTATCCCTGCGTAGTTTTATCTTAAATGATGGTGCGGAGATGATTGTATCGGTTTTGGAGGGCTCAGAGCTGTTAGTCTTAACTTGCTCATTATTTGACTCATGGATTTCATGATTTTCATCACCCTTTTCTTTCACATCTGTCAATGACACACGTTCAACAGTCGGAGGTGTGAATAGAGATACAAAATTTCTGAAAATTTGATAGAGTTTTTCTAATAAATTGATGAAAAAGCTCCGCTTTTTCATAGTTTTCTCTGAATTCTCAGCCTTTCTAAAATCTTCGGAAGACAAAGAAACCTGAGCTGCGAAATCTACACGCTTCCTTCTGATTTCAATTCGAAGCTTGTAACATCCAGTTGTGCCTTTGCTCTCTCGACTCATAATGCACTTTTCTTTTTGAATAGCATTAAGTTTCTGCTGTAGGGATTTTTGCTCAATTTTCCATCGATCGATTATATTTTTCTGCCTACGTCTCTCAATTCGCTTCAGTTCCTTGTGACCTATATTTTCATCAGATATTTTTCCTCGAAGTGTACGAAGCCGTTTCCGGCTTATCTTTTTATTCAAGTTACTTTGAAGGATTTCTTTGTCTAACTTTGGTCTTTTCCAGGTCCTGTCTAGACTTGAGTCCGAATAATTGGTCATTGATTTGAAACGGTGGGTTATTGTATCCTTCGGTGCATTGCGAGCCTTCTTCAGTGGTAGCTCCTTTCCACTATTCACCTTGGTAGGCGATCTGGGCGGGGTGACTCCTCGTTTTGAAGCAGATGGCGCTCCATCGATTATGATTGTTTCTTTCTCTTCTAATTGTAGCTTGGAAGGTGAGCTCTGTAGGATAGTGCTCTGATCATTAGAGCATCGTGACACTGTCCTGGTGTACTTTTTAAAATCTTTTTGTAGCACTGCACTGCGTTCCTTTGAGACGTTTTCATGGTCAGTTAGTAGTAACTTTTGCTCTACCATTGACTGTTATGCACTGAGTATTGACGATAGAAATGACATGAAATTGCTTTAATCTTTGCGATACCATCAATAATAAATTGGCGATCCCAAATGAATTACAAAATAGCATCCATCCTCATATCAGAATTGATGCCAAAATACATACAGTAAATTGTCAACTACCGTAATATAGAACTGCTGCAAAAATTATTCACACATATATATTGACATATAAAGCATAGCTTTTTTCAGTTTAAATCTAGAGAGCGATTTCATCGAGATAATACGAGGGACATGCTTTGTTTAGATGGCTATATCCATGCCACGAATGCATGAAAGATCTAATTCTATGGAGAAAGTAGATAATATCATTATGTAATGGTTAGAGGATAATTTGGTAAAACTATCATAGATAGAAAGGTATCATTAACAAAGATATGCCCGAGGGCTTTAGCCCGAGGGCATATCTATGTTAATGATACCGAGATATCAATGATAGATTTGCCAAATTATCCTCTAAGCAATTTAGAGAATGTCTGTCTTATTTCTATGCATTTGTAAGAATTACCTAGGGATTTCTTACAATCTAATAACACCCTAGAAATTTTGTTTATGGTATTCAAACTTCGTTTGCAATGATTCCATTTGAGATCATATCATTCATATTGAAACATGTCTCTATCTAACGAATTGTTTGATGATGAAGATTTTAACACACTTGACGAATCGTTGTGTGATAAGACTTTATAAGAAAATGATAAATCTCAGACCAGCTATATGCAATACACAAGCCTTATTTCTGCAACCACATCCGCACCACACAGCTACCAAATGGTATAATCCCATACCCATGGGTCACAATACATTGTCTTTGACTATTCGATCACTCATGGAAGCGGCTGGATTTGACGGAAATCACACCAATCAAAGTGGAAGACGAACGGCAGTTACAAGAATTATTGAGAAAACAGGAGACAAGAAACTAGCTAAGAAAATATCCGGCCATCGTAGTGAATGTATTGATGTATACGATGAGGTATCGGACAAAAGAATGCGATTAGCTTCGAATGTGTTATCTAATCAAGTGAATAACTCAAACATAGAATGCAGCAACACAATAACAACAATTACGGATACTGTAACAACGAATACTATTGAACAATCTGTCGGTGGACCCACCACTTTGAATGATCTAAAAGATTTCTGCAAAGAATTGAAAATTGCTCCAAAAAGAATAAGTGTACATAACTCTGATGGCTCATCTCTTGAGATGAACTTTTGATTTATGATATTATTAAAGATGATTTGTTTTCTGCATGGACTTCTAAATAAAAGGCTGAAAATAAACAGGTAGACTAAGTTGAATTAAATCATACGATCACAGTCAAATTATTTAGAAGTCCATCGTTTATGTTATTTCATCTTATTAAGATGAATTGTTCATCTTATAATTGTAGCCTACTCCTGGATATCGTTGCACTGCATATGTTAAAAAATCTAGGAATCGATGAGTAACGATGTAAATTCATGTAAAAATAGCGATGATATTATTATAGTATTATAATTATATACATTATTAAATATAGATCATATAAAATTATATACTATTATAACATTATAGATATAATATTATTATCGCTATTTTTACATGCATTTAATAGGCCTATATCGTTACTCATTGATTCCTAGATTTCTTAACATGTGCAGTGCAATGATATCTAGGAGTACAATTACTGCTATTTTGCGTGCATATTCATGTCTTTGGTAAATATATTTCTTAAAGTAAAGGTATTCTTACAAAAAAAGAAAATATATTTAATAGGATATTTACATGGGAAATAAGACAGACATTCTCTAAATTGCATTGCTAATTTCTATGGATAATACCGTAGATAGAAGTACCATGTTCCTGTGAATGCCATAGTATTGACGCCTATCTATGGAGTCAATCAATACTATCTGAACAACTTCCGTACTGATATTGCTAATTATCAGATTAAAGATTTACATAGAAAACTTCTCCAGGAGGTTGATGATATTTGATATCATGTTGATCTTGCAAATGGACATAGCGCAAACAAAAGAAAGTAGAATTTGATCATAGTGGTCGGATTGCTGGCTTTCTTTGCTAGATGTTTTTCTCGCTAACCAACGATTGCATTCAGATGGTTGTATTCACTGAGGTCGGATGTCAAAGCTCTTGAAATACAGATGGCCAATGTACCGGTAGCAAGTAATCCAACCTCTATGGTTGTATTCTTATTCTCCCTGAAGAATTGCATTTTATGCATGCTCAAAATGTGCTGCTTTTCAGAAGATTGAGCGGTGTACCATGCGGTAAACAAAAGCATAATGTGGTTTTTGGGAACTGGTATTCAACTTTTCCTGTGGCCCGGGAATTCTCCTGGTTTCTATCCACAGGATGATATTTGGAAAAGTAATTTAGTAGAGCGCCTGGGTCATTGAAGGAGAAGAAACATACAATTCAAGTGGCCTGGACTCAAGAAGTCTTGTCGCAATGCTAACAGAATCTCATGTCACCCACACCATCTTGATCTACTGCAATAGTAGCACCTAAGGGAGAAGTATGATATACTAGGCCGTTTGTTAGAAGTTAGCAATTTGGGTGCAAAACATGTTTTTCGAGCATTATCATACTCAATTGCAAAGCATATGCGCTCCATGATGCGATAGGAATTTTTGTTGAAAATATTCGGGTGGTCTCAATTCACCTGCCGTGTGATAATGCTGTGAAGATCTTACCGGATCTCATTATGAGTGTTGCACGAGCGAAAGAATCAAAATACACTGAATGCAATTCATGGATCATGCAATCATGTTATTTTACTTTCTCAACCGTGTGTTCTATGAGAAGATAAAAATGGAAAGAAGTTCTCATAAAAGTGCTAGCTGCTAAACAACTGGCAGTCGTAGACAGTGTCGCCTTACAAGAACTCATCAGTACGGCTCGGAATGGACTGCACTTGCGTGAGGTATCTAAAATGGCTGAACTAGCTGAAGGATTGTAGAGCAGACTGATCTGCTTCTGTTTATCACGCTTTGCCATGCGACTTAAAACAGGAGACTCCATACAGAGTCTCAATATAGTGCAAGCTCGCATGGGCACAGAAGGAAGTTGTCATCAATCAACTGAGTCCTTCAGCCTGCTCAGCCATGCAAGATGTCGCAAGTTAGTTAAGATGTCATCTAAACAGTTTAATGTCTATTATCTTAGATTTCTCAGAATTTCTCAACATTTGATGACATGATAGCAGAAATTGAACTAACTCTTTTATTGTTGTTATCATCTTGTTTTGTGAAATTAATTGCATTGCATGAGAGAGATTTTCAATCCCTCTTGAAAATTGATAGTCATTTATACTCCGCTTTTTTAATCAATTGCCGACAGCGATGTATACAAGGATTTTGTGATGAAAATACCAGCATTCTCAACGTTTCGAGATGCAAATTCTCACGATGTTGGTCATCAAAAAATTGTCATCACTCTTAAATGCTGGAAATAACGATATATTTGTATTGAAATCGATATTTGAAACATGTTTTGACTGAATTAATTAATAATTATTGGAAAAATTATGCAGGTGATGGTAAACATAATGTGCTTCATGATGTACATGTAAAAGAGACAATCAGTTACTTGATTTTCCAGTTACTAGAAGACGAAATAGATTGACAATATGTCAACAGAACACCATCTACTTTCAAAAAATGGATTTGTCAAAAATATCAAGAGCTTTCAACTTTTAACGAAATAGGGAGCAGAACCTCTACAAACAGGCTTATCACACATTTCATTTGAACAAATCTTTGCCGTTCTGGGTTCAACGTTCCCTCTGATCCTTAAATCTGAAATGATGGACATAGAATTCTACGTTGACTGTGATGGAATAAGGTAAAAAATTCCTTGATAAAGCATTTTTACAGGTCGGGTTCCATGCACTCTGTAATTTTATTATTGACTGCTTTCAGATTATTTATCATTTTAAACCAATATTTGCTAGCATCTCTTAAACAACACGCTGTGAGAGTTTTTTCAACAATATTGACACAAAAACAATTCTTGCGCATTTCAAGCAATAAGAAATCGATGATTTGTACAGTTTATTTTGTGACCCTTCAAAGCGAAGATGATAGTTGCACGTCAGGACCTGCTGACGGCAGCCCTTGAAGTTGCATGTAGGTCTCTAGTGTCGTGAAGACCGCATGTCGGTAAAATCGCTGAACTAACGCACTATGCGAACTCAGTATACTAAGGTGTACGTGAAGGTAATGCTGCATTGAATTTTACCTACTTCCGAAGCACAAGTAACAAAATGAAACTAACATAGGCTTAAGTGTAGGCATCTCGCAAGGATGTCATGCGGTGTCACATGTACACATGCTGAAACATGAATTAAATAATTTTCGATTCTTGGTGGGTACAGTGTTGCTGCAATTCGATATTTTCACTTAACTTTAACAAGCAACTGTATTAAATTTTATTGCTAAGTTTATTGATAGTGAAAAGCGTGTAATGAAAAGCGTCATTACTGTAGATACAATCAACATGCAATGAGTGAATTTTCATTTCAAATGGAATCGAGCCAACTATTCATGTTGAGAAATGATCACTATAATACTGACCGTGGTCTCTGTGGCACAGTGGTTAAGTGCTTGGCTAAGCGATCTTTTGGACCAATGGTCGAGTCCCGAAAGTGTCATTGGAAGTTGTCAAGAAGGGCATCCGGACTGAAAGATCACGACGCTCCAGACAAAAGTCTCACTAGTCAGCACCGTCTTAGCCCCCAGTACGGGGGAATAGTGACGCTAAACCATCACACACACACACACACTGTGGCGACATTGCTTCTCATTTGCTGGTTAGGCCTATTCCAAAGGGCTATTTCCAATAACTTCCAAGATCGATGAAATCATAGCTGCTTCAGAAGTAGCAGATATATTCAATTCAAAGCATATACTTGAAGCACGAAGACAAAATTGTACAGTCTTGAGAGCAGTGATTTTAGTCTAGTTTTGAATTGTTTTTCTGATGATGGAGTTTACTAGAATCGTTTCCTTCTCACCGAAAAATTCAATCGTCAATTATGAATTTGAAATATCGTTCAATACCATTTTCAGTCAAATGAATCTGCATAATACGTAGAATTTTAATAATTTAAGTATTCGAAGCAGTTGATTGTGATGCTCAATCAGATTATCTTCTGACATCTCTTGCTCGGGGCTGCCATAAACCATAAACCGATTAAAATTCAAAACTTTCTCACAAGATTGGGACCAACTCTACTCAAGCTAGGCGCCAAGGCCATCAGAACATTGTTAATCGCTTTTCCCGGGCTTTCCGACTCCAGCTTATATCAATATCAAAGCAACAGTGTTAGATGATTTACCTTTTTCATATGTAAAGCTAAAGTTAGTCACGCTCTTGTTGACTCATCTCCCGAGAGTACTTTATCAATGTGTTGAAATGGAAAGTTGAAATTTTAATGCAAGTTGAAGTGTGTTGTTGTCGTTTTTCATAACATTTTGAAGGAGGAAAATAATCCGTTTCGTCATGCAAATCTCGTGAATATCTGATTTTGAAATATATTTGTATTTAACTGTCACAAGGAAATTATTTGAATGGAAGAGTAAATTTAGAATGTGCAGCATGAACTATAAAAATGTCAGCGCTCATCATTGTCTTAGTAGCAATTCAGCCGGGGTGGCTACTGGTCACAGTATCATTTTGATCGCTAAAGCCATAGAAATGCGACACTCAAGAATGATAAAGTATTAGAGCAGACGTAGTGGATACGCATGCCAAAATAATAGCAAGGTAATTCAAGGGTTGGCAATAGCACCTTGCCATTGTGCTTTGTTAAGATATGCATTTATGTCATTTCAAATATAAAATCATTTTGATTAAGTATCTTACACGATGCTGTCTTATGGCAGAATTTGGCAGACAGGCTACAGGGATGTTGTCAGGGATTTTGATTTACCTATATTCATGCCGAAGTCTGTAATTGTGACAGCCACTAAATCAACAGACAGCGGTTGTCCATTATTGTCCAAACTAAATTAAACGTAAGTGAAAAGTCGATCGTATGGCTACAGAGTTTTAGGATATCGGATTGTAACCGGCTTTGATAACTACTTTACTTCCTTTATTATTCTTGGATGCTAGTGGCAAAGCATGAATAAGTCGTAGATTTGACAAAATTGTCACCATAGATATTCTGCAATGATTTGTGAATCAGTAAAAACAGACATTTTCTCCCCGAGTTATTTTACTGCCTCGAGAAAGGGTGGACCCGAAACGTCTGTTGTGTACATATTTTATTTTTAACCATCTTTCATTAAAATTACTCGAGAGAGAAAACGTATATTTTTACTGATTCATTACGGTACTTTCGCCATCTGCCATCTCATATGTAGTGCTTTGTCATAACGAGGACAAAACTCAATGATTATGATCAAAAGTAAGTAAGATTACCCGTGGTTTTTTGGCAGTGAGTAAGACTGGTGAATGATGATGGAACCCAAATGATGACCGATCGCAGGGATAGTCAACTGATTGCGTAATCGGTTTTAAAAATTATGCGTCATGGCTTGCAGAAATTTGTTAAAAATCAAAAAGTAAATTGCATGTGATGAGAGCTTTGATGTGGTGCAGACTGTATAATAAGTGATCAGCATACGAGTACATGTATTCATTATAACTATACATCAATAATCACCTATATTCATACGTCATTCGACCTTGGGAAAATCTCCATCTGATCTAG
This sequence comes from Prostheceraeus crozeri, assembly GCA_907163375.1. Classification (NCBI taxonomy): domain Eukaryota; kingdom Metazoa; phylum Platyhelminthes; order Polycladida; family Euryleptidae; genus Prostheceraeus; species Prostheceraeus crozeri. The sequence goes on along the minus strand of CAJQUW010000885.1, from coordinate 323,732 downwards.
TCTCTTCATAAGCTCTTCTTCCATCAGTCTCAGTTGTCTCTTGTCCAGTGAATCATCCGATGAAGCTCCACATTCACTGTCACTATCTCCACGACGTCGAACACATGAATGTACTTTCTGCTTCTTTCTTTTACTCTTCTTGTATCTCGGTTTCTTAAGATATTTGCTTGAAGATTGCTCGTACGCCTGCCATTCTGGGGTTACGACAGGCTTCTCATGACGTTCATGAGCCTCCTCCATACCATAAGGGTTTGTACAGGTCGTTGGATAAGGCAAGTAAACGATAGGAATACCTTCATGTGGTGGAACTAGCAAGAATGCATTTCTGTAGAATGGCGTCCATTTCTCGGCTCTACAGGTGAGTGGTGCAACAGCGGAAGGTAGCCGGCAGTCACGACTTGCACCACGCGAACCACTGAGCAAAAATTCTAAATTTGAAGCTTGACTGGAATCTGCTTTCTTCCCTGAACGACGTTTCTTATCTGACATTCTCGATGTAATGACATGATCGTTTTCCAGTCTGTGATATTTGAATTTCAAATATCTTGCATCAAATTGTTGTGGAATATACCCGCCCCTGTAGAAAATATACCGGCTGCCAAGTGATCTTCCAATGCGATTTGAGACTCATTGTGAGCATCCTCCTGAGACATCGAGGCCAGTCGATTGTTGCAGATTTTTGTCAGTTTATCCAACTGTTGTGACATTATGTTTATGCGATTCTCCACATCAGCTTCCTCATTAGGTACGCCATGACAGTTCTTCAGGTATCCACGATGACCTGGGAGATAAAAATTTACTGGACATGAACCTCTCTCCGTATCTGGTGGCGGACATGAGGAACACGGTCTTTCCGAAATTATGTTTGGCCTCTGACTGTCTAATTCCTTCATAAAAAGCTCCTGAAGATTCAGCTTACATACCAGTTTCTTTTCTACATCTTGAAGGAATTCTGCCATACATGAATCATCTGTTGAAGACTCCGTGGATTCACTGTCTGTGTTGCAAATATCTCTACGTCTCAAGCATCGATGGCCTTGTATTCGTCGATTGCTTCCCGGAGCTTTCTTGGTATCTATATTGTGAGGACCATGATGACCAGTGGACATGATAAATGATGGATATGGCTTCGCGGTATTTAAGGGGTACCTGACCTTATTCGTCAAAGGAAAAACTCCGAAAGGTGCTCTACATGGTTGCCCATCAAAAGCCGGCTCACTTAGTGGAACAACAGCATACGGAACGCCACAGGGCATCCGCTTTTGACCAGTTTCAACTTGGTCTTCATGGCCAGGTAATGGCAAAAATGCGTATGGAACTCCACATTTGTTTTTGTCATTCGGTTTGTGACAATTAAGAGGCACGGCAGCGAATGGTACATCGCAAAGACGGCCTTCCGCGGCGGCTTTAGCGGCTGCTCTATCAACCGTTGCACTATCCATCTTAGTGGGTGTTCTTTCTATGCAATGAACCTTCGTAGCAGCATCTGGAGCTGCCTCTCTATTTTCCTCTCCAGATCGCTTTATAAATGGCATCTGACTTTGTATTTTATTCATTGCTTTGCTTAGCTTAGGAGCACTGTTATTAGTTCCCCAAGCAGGTTCACGCGTACGGGTGAATAATTGCTTAAAGTTGTTGAAAAGTCGTTTGAAGATGTTCTTTGATCGCTTCTTGGGAAATAGGTTTGGTAGTTGATCACCATTCAAAAATATGATGGGGGAAGGATAAGAGTCCGGTAAGTGAGATGGATATGAGTACGCTTTTGACCCTTTTCTCTGTGTTCGTTGGTGGCGGTGACGCTTATTGGTGCACTTCTTGTTCGAGACCGGTTTTGATTCAATGGCCAGATGATGGTCATCACTTTCAGTGCTCGTTTGACCGGAACTCTCTGTACCCGATTGTGGTTTCAAATCTGAGTTGGATTTCAAGAATGTGTTCATGTACTCTTCCATCGTTATCATAGAATGTGATTGACTTCCACTGTCAAACTCGTCTTCTGATAAATGAAGTAATTGATCTCTGAGAATGCTGCGACTAGATTTTCCTTTCCTTTTCAGAATTTTATCCAAGCATTCGGCACTAGAGGAAACAGATGATTCTTCCGACGTCATATTTTGCGGTGATGTCTTCTTCTTTGACGATTCTGCGTGAAATGATGTTGAGAAATCTACTTGTGTAGTTCAAAGTTGTTTGTAAAGTACCGGTAACGTGAAAGAGCTTCAAGCATTTAGAACATCATAGACTTTTGTTGTATCTAGCTGAATGTATTTCTATGGGGACCATGAAATATAGCTTGGTGTACATCGTGGAAGTAGATATTGTTAATTTCTTGTCAGTATTTTAGCATTTCTAATCTCTATGGTTTACTACATAACATAATTTCTGCAGTGTGAAGAAGTGAATGTAGGTTAAAGCTATTCTAGACAGTTTTGTGCTTGATTTGGGTTTGCATGCATCATCACGGCGCCATTTCATTTAGCATAACGAATTCCTCGGATATGTAGTGTCATCAATATTGAGAAAGTTTTTCGGATATTCATTTTTGCACTAAAAATAAATTTGTAAAATGGCCAAATTAAGCTATTAGAAACATTGTTATAATGGTAATTATTCATTCCTTCTATTAAGTACAATTCGACGCAGAATTTGTCACTTTCTAAAATACTGTTTTAATCCCTAATATTTTTCTTAATCATTTTTCTTATATTTTATTCCTCATCCTAAGATATACACAGTGCCTTACATGAGCTTTATCCAATCATCTGTTCCCGACAAGTATGAATTTACTCTAAACTTTTCTCTGAGTTATAAAATTCAAAAGAGAGTTGATTTTCTTTCATTCTTTCTTACCTAATTATGTTACTTTCACCCTGTGCAAAGTCACACCGGATATCGCCTATAATGCACGCCGGTCTCCAATAACTGCCGTAGCAAACGTGATCATACTTCAGTAAACATATGGACTCTGGAGCAGTATGCATCTGAATTAAGAACTTCCAATCTCGACATAGGTGATAGGGCGTCAAGTATCTCAACATGGCCTAATTTACTTTTGATCTTAGGCGTGAATCGTAAATAGCATGGCCTTTTTATTTAATAAATACATAATCGTACTTGCGTTATACACTGATTCTATCGTTTCTACAATGCGATTGTAATAATGCATTTAAGGGTGACATCATGCCTAATATTTATGCCCAATTTAGCTTGCCGGATATATACTATGTAATCATGATACTCCGCAAGTATCACCAGCGATCACTGTATAAATGTGCATTTTATTTTAATTATTGGCAAATATTCATTATTTATTTCATAATAGAAAATTTACAAGAGCGACAAAGAAAGAGGCCTCATATTAACTTTCCATTGACACAAAATTCGTGTGCCACGCTATTCCAAACAAGAGCTATGCAGAACAATCAATTTCCATGCAAAGGTTCATCATGCGAATACTATCATTGTACTACTACAAATTGTACATTTGCTTTCATTCATTGTGTTTGAAAGAACCAGACACTCAAGCTCAGGAAATGTTTCATAAAGAGAACAAAATTGCATGCAATAAGTTGGTAAACAAGTAAATCACACTTTGAAGAAAAATCCCATTATCACGGTGTTATCTTTCTTTCAAAATGTTTATTAGCTTTCGTAAAGTACAAGTCTGATACACTAGTGACAAAATAGCCTGTAGTAGGAATGAAAGTACATGTTAGATTAAAGCTCCAGAAACAACAATTTGAATTATCGGGATATCTTATCAAGAATCTAACAAGCATTTACGAATCTTTGGTCACAAGAGAGGATTTTTAATTAAACAACTCTTGACTACAACAACCTTTGAAAATACAGTTAACTAATTTGTTTTATGACACATCCATCTGAGGCAATTTCATCAAATCGAAACATTGCAACACCTTCGATTTTCAAAATTAAAGGCCTATGCATAGGCGCCTATGCAGTGCTGCGTCGATCAAAATCCACCCTCGAAAATATCCAACAACTAATGCATGCAGCTACTAATTTCTGGATCTTTTGATCTTCGGACATGTTGTTATGCATCCATTGTTTCCCCAGTCGTTGAGATGAAAGAAAACTTTTGTTTTCTGCCGGCTCAGCATAGCAACAGAAGAGGAACGATGTTTGACGCTGAGGAGAATCTAGCACATTAAGCTATAGAATCCTATGCAACCCCTAGGAAACTATGACATGGAAACACAATCTATCAAATAAAACCCACGTTATAATAAATGAAGTCGCTTGAAAGTCAAATCGCATGCACTTCCTTTATAATCACCTTGTCATAAGCCTTCTCAAAAATCATGAGCGCATTGAGGATATAGTAGGAAAATAGGATTCTGGAAACTACATAATATATATCTCAGGGTTTCAACAACGTGCATCATAGGTGTTTACAGAGCAGTTTTCAATATTCATGTTACAAAACATGTGTGTAGATGCTCCCAAATAATGTTGCATATACATGCTCTTAATGTCGTAATGTTTGACTAGGTAATTTATTCTAGAATGAATGTCGTCAACGGTCGATGTGGGTGCAATTGAATTAACCGACCGGCCGGTCTTCAAAATTAACGGCCGGGCGAGTCCGGCGTTGCTAAAACCGGACTGACCGATGGGTCGACAAAAAAAAAACTGAAAAACTGACCCGACCGGCCAGCAGCCAGTTCCAACCTCGGCAAAAGCATTGATAAGTTAGTAAAAATGAGTAACCATAAAAAATTGAAGTCAAGAAAGAATATTATAAAAGTCTGCATGTTGTACCTTCCGATCATTATTAAAAAAGTTAGCAGGCATACGAAAAAACGTTCACAAACTTCTCTATAGAACTTGATATCGACTGTGTTTCTTTGCTGTGTGATCCGGTTGATAACAGTCACTGAAACTTTGCACAATTTGGCGTGTTTAATGTTAAACTGGCTGCTGATTGTTCGATTGCTATAATATAATGTCAGCTGATTATGCCAATTCATTAATGTTGCATGTTCCAATCATAGAATTAGATTGTTTAATCGTATCACTTTGCTAGAAGTGCAAACTGATTCAAACAGATGGCACCTGCAGGAACTTAATAAGTGGGCAAAAAGAAATTTTCAATACCTTGCAGAGATAGGAAAAATAGTCGTGCGTCGTTTACGGATTGCTCTGAATTCCTTCAAAATGCTCCGATCGCCACGACTCCTTCAGATTCGAAGAATTCAGATCATTGCGCAAAAGTTTTCTCGATATTGTTGGGCACTCCGATCATTTTAAAAAAGTTAGCAGGCGCATGAAAAAACGTTCACAAACTTCTCTGTAGAACTTGACATCGACTGTGTCTCTTTGCTGTGTTATCCGGTTGATAGCAGTTACTGAAACTTTGCACAATTTGGCGTGTTTAATGTTGAATTGGCTGCTCATTGTTCGATTGTTATGGTATTTAGTCTGGAGATTGTGCCATTTCAATAACGCTACATGTTCCAATGCCTCCCTTCTAGTCAAACAGAAGAAGAGATGAACTGTCTAATTCTGTGATTCCTTCAGTCAGTCATTTTCCTGTGTTGGCTCATTCTGATTCTGTTTTTCTTCTAAGCATTTTGAAGACACTAGGCTACTGCTCAAACTGTACAAACCTACTTTCTCGCTTGCTTTGCCCTGGTTGATATCTATGTTAGTTCCGTCTGTCATTTCGTCTTGAGTTGCTGTCATTTCGCTGTGTCAGTGTCATTGCATTACTGTCAGTTAGCCACACTGACAGGTAACACGTTCGGGTGTTACTTTTACTTTTGCCTTTCTGTCTTATTTTACCAATAAGACATGAATTCGGCAATAGTAATCTTTGCAAAACATGAAGCTATTGCATGCGAGTATATAAGTTGTGTAGTAACAAGGAATTTCCAAATCACTCTATAAACAGACATATGACATTTTCATATCAATTTAATTCTCAGCTCAATAATCAATGAGGCGATCTCTCTCAGATACAGTTTCATTTTTCATGTAGCGTGTGTTTTTCATTGTAACATGATTTCGATGGATGTTCTCAAATTTGATAACATGCTGTCTTGAGTGAAATCTGAATTCAAAATTCATAGAAAAAGGAAATGTCTCATGCTAGAGCTCTTAGGAAGGAATTGAATGGCTAAATCAAAGCTCAGATGTTTTACAGTATATTTCCCTTACACTACGATTATTTGAAACATTTTATTTCAGTCCCAGATAAAATCATATTTTAACACTTGCAGTGAATGTTTCACGCAACGAATCTGTCATATTCCGGAGATAGTCCTGTTTCAAACGGATTTGTATTCATTAGAGAACGCAGTGAAATGTTTATGTTCCCAAAATTCATGTTGAAATTTGATTTTACACCAGTTTATAGTGTTGCAGAAGAGATTTGATAATTCGAAAGCATTTTGGAACTAGTCACAAGGTTCATCACGATGAAATGATTTATTAATATTTAGTTAATGATATACATGATGTTTCTGTATTTTGATATTTACCTTGCAGCCATGAAATTCCACAAGATGTAATAAAACATTGCTCTGAGAGCAATTTTGTTTCCTGAATTTGCAAATATTTAAGCCTGTCCAACAGAATTACATTGTTTTACTATTTCAGTTCACTAGAAGTGAAGACTAATTCAAAACGATTGCACATGCTGGAGCTTACTAAGTGAGCAAAAAGAAATTCCTAATACCTAACAAGTCAAAAAGTCTTGCGTCGCTTGCGGATTGTTGCAAATTTCATCAAAGTGCTTCGATTGTCACGATTGCTTCAGATTCGAGGAATTCAGATAATTGAGTACAAGTTTTCTCGGCAATATTGGTCCATCCGATCACTATTAGAGAAGATAGCAGGTGCACGAAGATTGGTTCACTTGATCATTTCACTATCCTCTTCTCAGCATTCCTCGCTGAATGTAAGCTAGACAGTACACGCACGTCCTAAAGCCGATAGACAACTTTTTATTCGAGAGAGTTCGTGTCATTTCCAATTGTATGCAATATGCGACTCTTCCCTTCTAGTGAACAAAGACTGAACGAGCAAGTTGTCTAATTCTGTGGCCTGTCCGGTGCAGATTCATATACACGGATGCTGTATGAGTTTGTCTCATCAGCAATTTATAAAATATATAACAATATATAAAATCGAGTATTATAGGAATTCAAAACTTCACATAATTGATTTTCACTGCCATTTCGAACGTGACTGCCTTTGGACATCAACCTATTTCAGCAAAAGTCAGTCTTAATAATATAAAAAAGCATGATTTACATATTGAAGAAGATTGCAAAATTTGTATGATAAAGACGTAGCTGCTGTTTACATGACTCAGGTAACGAAAAACTGTCCCAAAGTAGTCAGAATTATGAAAAACTGCAGATATTGATGATAATTTAGGCAAACTTATAAAAAAACTCAATGCCTTGGCTACTGGTGCGATTCAACAGCATCCATGACGGTGAACGCGCGGGCGATTCAACCTCTCAGTCGAACATTTTTTTTCAGACCTCAAGGCTTTCATGACTTTTAGTTTTAGCTCTACCGCCCCAGAAGTTTAAGCTTTTTTCTAAACTCAGAACCACGCTCACATTTGTCTTAGTACCACATGACGTTGAAGTCTGCATATTTTAATTAAGGGGGGCTAGCTGGACAACACAGCAGACTTCATTTGCTTTGCATTTGATCTCTGTTGAGATTCAATGAAAATTATGATGACGAGATATTTAGTTTGTCGTTTATTGGAATATTAATTTAATTTGGAATTAACAACGTTGAAACAATGTTGGTAATCAACAGACAAAACAGTAGCACTAATAGTACCTGGAATACGTATTAAAATCATGGAGAATGTCCCTTGAAAGGAAAAATTCCCAGAGTTGTGGGGTAGAGGGTTAGCTTCACGTCATGAAGGTAGTTGGTTCGACTCCTCCTGGAGGATAAACTTTTTATGAACAGTGAAATGTACAATTACATAACATCAACATACAACAATTACTATAGGCTTTTGAAACAGATTCAGACCAGACAAATCAACATTCCTATAGTTCAAAGAAGCATACAGATTTTATAAATAACTTGACACACGTTAGATAATTCTGAAATCGTTAGTATAACCATGCGTTCAACCGACGTCCTAATTGATTAGAATAGTCCGCAATTGATGATAAATTGATTACTGATAATGTGACATTCGTAAGCTAATGATATTTAGAGTATCATACTTAAGTCAACATATAATGGCTTTACGATGGAAAAGTTCACATGAACGCACAATGGGTGTTACAACACCTATACAACTTTGTGGATCAATAACTACAATACTAGGTTATTCAACAACTACTATTAGATACTACGTATCTAATAGTCTATCATCAAATATTCTTAATATGAGAGAAGAAATTTTAACTCACCTTTCTAATGCCTCCTCTATCTTTGCCTTTCTTTTCATTTTCGCCAGAAATCTTTCTTTACACGCGCCATTCATCCATTTCTAATTTTAGAATACTTTTAGGGTAATATAATAATTTATGAAAATTATAATAATTTAATAATTATATAAAAAATTTAGAATAATTTTAGGGTACTCAAATGAAAGCTCGTGTCAAGGGCTTTCATCTGGCACTTCCAGTTTTTCAGTGTGATTAAATAATACATTGATATATCAGTTTTAGTACATTGTTGCAAATGGGTGTTGTGACACCCATCGCGCGTTAATGGGTTAATGAGATAAAATACTTCGCTTTAGACTTGGTTTAGCAACAAGGACAGTCTTCAAAAGAGGAAGAGATGGGCCTATTCCTTTCGAACATAGGTAGCCTGTACGCTGACTACAAAGTGAACTACAAGGTGAACACGGAAATAGACGCATTAGTTCTGCTGTACCCTACTGGCAATTGTTAAAATTGATTATGATAAGAAAATCAATTGGTAGACCAAATTCAATTTCAATAAAGTTTTGATAATTCTTTTGAACTTTTATTTATAGTTTCCCACTAAATAAAGATGGAATGAATGTTTCTGGTTCTTTTGCATATTACCATCACATCCTTCTAGTCACATTGATGACGTAAAGGTAATTTCCAAACTAAACTACAAAGCTAATTTCAACTTTTCAGGACGTGCATGTAAAGCACACAGCACACGAAATCAAGCCGTATTTCAAATTCCTCTGTGATTAGGCCTTTCGTGACATTCACATGAGTTTTAGAGGCTTAGAACCCTGGAAATGATCTGATTGAAAAAGTATCACTCTGACAGATTTTCTATTTGAATCTCACTTTTGTTATTCATGTCCCATTGGAATATTTTCACAAATACAAAAACAGGAAAGTTGTGATTTCTGTCAATACTGCTTCACCAGGTGGAATTTTGGGATTTGAAATCAGATTCAGTGATGTCTTATCTCACGAAGATATGCTGAAACTTAGTTTAGAATTCAAGGCATCGTCGCAACCCTTTCTCGTGTTAAAATTTGAAAATAATCTCTGGCTTTTATCCCTATCATGTAAAGTCGATGTCTTTCAAATCCTCCGAGGCTTTTTAGGAATGGATATCACAATATTTAACTTCGAGAGGAAAGGACACCTGCAGATCTCCGAATGCTTAAAACTAATATTCGAATTTCACTCATAAGAAAGTGAGATTATGAAGAACTTTATCATTGATACAACGAGCAAAAACACTGTAAAATGTTGAAAATAGGTTTGGAAGAGAGTCAAGCTATATTTTCTTACGTTATCTAAATCGTACAAATAGCTAGTCAATATATTTCGGCTATTTGCACCATAGCCGCAATTTATTACGGCTTTTCCTCAACTGTAAAATGTCACGAAAGAGTTCACAATATCAACACTTCAAACTGCAAACAATAAAAATATCTGTTAAAAATCACCAGCATAGAGTAAGTACATTAGGCAGAGTTATTGTTATTATCATCGTTAACAATTATTATCCGTTATTCTGCTTGAACGGAGAATATCCAAAAAAACAGACGGTGTTTACCTGATACCAGCAGACCTTCGCTGTGACGTCATCATTGTGATCTCATATTAACCCTCATCCCACTGGGGTGAGCGACCCCTGGCGAATTTTTTGAATATCTATTAAATCAATTCGTGATGAAATAGGTTAAAGAGATTAAACAAAGAATTATTCCTATCAATATTAAGATATTCACATATGCATAGTTTTTGAATTTGAAATTCTTCTTTTCATGTATGCATGTTTGAAATTCGAATTCCAAATACGATTTTTTATTATTTTTGTACTTTTTAGTTCTGCATCTAATCAGCAATTAGGCACATTGAAAATATTGAGAATGATGTTGCTTCTCGCCTCAGTGTCTCGATGAAAGTTTTGTCGAATTCGGTTGTTTCTTCACCTGCAGATACTAAATACTAAAACGTGCGATTATAGTGCTATTTGAGTTGAACCATTATTTGACCTTCGACCTCATCGGTCTTCATTTCATTAACCATCTTGAGCAGATCTTTCGATTAGTGTATGGTTTGCTAGCTTTGGCTGTCATTTTCCACTTCAAATAGTGATCTAATGGAAATTTGCTGAAAATTGGCGTATTTTACCTTTGATACTCACCTCAGTCCTGGGATGACCTTAAAAATTAGAAAAATGGTGTTTTTCAGAATTCCATTTTAATGCACTTTTGATTGATATGTGGTTTGGCAAAATTGGTAGTTTGGGAGATCAGCAAGGGATGGGACAAAATTCAACCACAGTGCGGCGCGTTAGGAAAGATGCCTCAGTGGGGTTAGCAGATCATTTCCTGTAAAACCTATCGGCTATTTCAGCTGTTTTATTAAACTATGCACAGTTTGGTGAATGTCTCACGACATCAGCGAATCACTTGCAGTGAATTCACTCTGTGAAAACACTCTCACACAAAAATGAGATTGAATTTCCATAAACTTCGAGTTCCTCTACCTGTTCTCTATTTCTATTCTACTCCGAAGTTACAGTATGCCACCTACAATTTGTTCTGTAAAAAAGATAAACAACATAGTTTCATTACAAATCTCAAGAACTGACATGCAAAAGAAGACGTTCTTGTAAAATTCTCCATTTGAAGGTGCATATTGACGACGTAATACAATTCAAAAAGAGTGACTTTGGGGTCATGCAAAATTTAATCCACTGATCAAACGTTAATTTGAAGAGATGAGTACTGCTTGAACTGTCAGTGCTATGCGGTGCTGAACTGCTGATGTCATATGCAAAAATACCCAATTTACTACCTTGGCGCTGTACTATTTTCATAGTGAAGCAACAACACGTCTGCTAATTAATTTCTGGGCTGACGACTGAGTGTTTGGTCAAACCGATTCTTCACGGAGAGGTTGACGGTAACAGGATATTAGATTTTTTTTGGAAAGCCTTCGTCATGTTGTCATTGAACAGTGATCTGACTACATTTTATATATTACACCACTCTCTATTCTGAAACCTGGTTCAAGGCTGGAAAAAACAATCCTCCTAAAGTCCAGAATTATAAACAAATTAGGAAAAGTATTGCTTAAAGCAGTGTTTTTCAATCGTGGTTCATGTGGTCGTGTACCCTGTAGGTAATGAGCTTCTAGCTGTGGTCCATCCGCATAAAAGGGGTAAAAAGGTAATAATTAGGTAATGCAATATTACCGGTAATAATTACCATCTACATCTCTCATGATGCGCAGTTTCCAGAACAAATATCGGTCAGGGTAATTTTTGCCATTTGAAACACTGGTGAAAGGTACTTTTGAATTTCGGCCTTAAATCTGACTGTTCAGAATGCAAAGATATTTGTCAGCTACCTTTGAAAATAAGCCAAAACTAAGCTCCACACAGGTCTAGTTCAGGCACTTGCAAGAAATAAGTTCCACTGGAAAATTGTTAAGGAGAGGGCCAACAAAGAGGGGTCATTATAGAGCTCGAACAGAATATATTTGATTTTTATGGCTTTTTCTTGGTATAAGCAAAAATCACTTTAATATATAACGAATGAATTCTTACTTGCTTAAACTATGTGTCTATTATTGGCGCCCTCAAACTGTCGCCTCGGGTCACATTAATCTTCAAAACACTATGCAAATTCTACAGAAACATAATTGTATATCAACTTTGATAATTAGGCCAATACAATTACTGAAAACAACGACATATTGATATCTTCACTGTGACATCGAAGAAATATTTGCATTATAACATGCTAATCTCAAGACAAATAATGACACGCTTCAAATGTAAAGGCAAGATGTCTTCAATACAAAACACATGTCTCTGAGACAGAAGATTGATGGTCTCTGTAGAAGGAGCGATATGAATGATGTTTCTGTGTCGATAATGAAGACATTGGTTTATCATTGCATAAGTCTTCCTCTTAATTCGCATTAATATCACAAGCAAATACACATCTAACGTATAGAAGCAACATGACGAACAGAGCGAAAATGACAGTTTTGCTTGCAGCAGTAACATTTTCGTCAACCTGAATTTCATAGAGAAGCCTCTATAGCATTGAAATGAAAATCTAATTTTCCTCCATTTTCTTGGATTAATTCACGGGATTGTCACGAGAGTAAGGAATGTAGTCCTCCCTGTCTGTGCGATATTCCTATTAAGCAAGAAAAAAGAGTTTCTGTCACTGTTTGACTTTGTCATTCAATGCCTACAATGTCTGCAAGCATATGTTAACTATGCAATTATTGCTCCGAAATTAAATAAAAATATCTGATTTGATATCAGCTGTCACCAGTTTAAAGCACATGAACAGAACAGTCAATGCGATGTACTGGTATGCTTTCAATTGCAATTATATATTCAGTTCAACTTTATCTTAAGCGACAATTAATGGAATGGTATAGAACTTGTGAGTGACATTTTACATTTTGCTTAAAAGCGCGTTCATGTGGTTATTACTTATCGATGAATATTAGATAGCTATAACAACAATTATGTTGCCATCTATTATATAGCACAGAAGTGGGCGCAACATGACTTCTCACCCGCCAAAATTATTCAGTAAATGCCACTAAATGATAATTCGCCCGTCAATGCATAACATAAAAAGCAATCATTCAAATGCCAAAAACATGATGCATTAGGTCAAAAAATGAACAGTATGTACTTGCATGGGATACTTCTGTGAAATGTGTTCAATTAGATTCATAAATCCTGAAGATGCGTTCGTTCGGCAGCGACCAAACCACATCTGCTGATCCATGTAGGTCGGCATGACGGTCCTTTTCATGTCATTCTGCTGTTTTACAAATTTCTTTGTTCGTGACCAATCATCGTCAACATGATTTGTGGTGCAGTGGGTAACAGGATCCACATAATGATGTTGATGGTTACCTGTGTAGTGCCGATATGATTGAGGAGTTGGAAGATGATCAAACATGTTATAAGCCGCCCATTCGTCACTATGAATGACCGATCCTGGTATCACGAATTCTTACATTACGGCTAATACATCACAAACAGATGCAGCGGCGGTTTTTCATAGTTATACTTTTAACATTGGAAAATGCTGTTTGGAGTCAACCAAGAAGTAAAGATCAAAATTGCTGATAAGAAATATGGTCTTGACGTAAGAGTCCATCTATCCTGAAAATATCGACTTTCATGTCTTGAACAAAAGTTTTTTTGTCCTTTTCTTGCACCTACCAACTCCAAAATACAGTGTCAAACAAATTTGAATAGCCGATTGTAGCGTTTTGAAATTATCCGAGTATGGGAATATATTTTTTTGAACTTAAACTTATCCAAATTTATTATTTTGTGTAGGTGCACCGTTCATCATCTTTCCTGTTTGATATGAGCAAAAGAACGCTAAAAACCTAAGATAACTGAGACAGTGTCTCTCCTCTGTTTCCTTGTAATGGTTGTGTGAGAAAATAATCAAAAATTGACTAATTGATGTTCTTGTTTATCGTAGTGGTCAAACTATTAATGAATTGGTGTTCGCTAAAACGATTTTCCACTGAGTTCTTGCATCCTCAATAATGGACAGTTGAAGTCGAACAATTGCAATCAATTGCGTGGTGAAGTCGAACAGTTGATTTTCTGAGTTAATGCTCGTACACGAATGAATAAGAGCATTAAAGGTTGAAGATTCAAATGAAAGATACTGAAATTGTGTTACTACTGTCTAGGTATAGTCATAGAGTAGGGATATATAGGTAGAGTGTCGACTTAAAAAAGTATCTGTATACAGTAAAAATTTTTATACGAAAAGTTTCAGTTTTTTGCGGAAATTACGCTCCTGTGGTCCAAAAAATTATTTGAGCAGTTTTAAAAAAGTCAAAATTTTGCCAATTTAAATACTACCGAGTTGACTCCCCGTTGTAAGTAGTATAAAACAATTTGGATATCAGAAGGAAAGAATATTTTCTAATAATCATCGCAACTAAGCGGAAATCAAGCTGATTTTCAGGGGAATTCCATGCTCCGTATTACAGTGGAAGTCTTCTTGAAAAAGTCACGATATTATTCGTGCTTTCTTGGCTGAAATTTCAAGTTTTTAATTCAATTTTCACCGTCATGATTTTATGATTAACTAAATTCATGTTTCATTTCTTGAATCTGAATAGTGATGTGGACCCATCTACATCTTTTAAAGTTAATTGAAATCATTGTCATTGATTATTTGATTTTGCTTTGCCGATGACAGGTTGCTGTGATATGATCACGCTTATAAAATGCTCTTGAGGTTGAGCATGAAAGTAATAGGAATCCATCGTATTGCTAATATAGCAAACATTAAATCTCCAAGGCTGTCATGACACTGAGAATCTGCAAGGTACCATCATTCCTACAGTATTACCATCATGATCATTCAATTCCGTGGCAATTTCTTCAAAACTGCAAAAATTTGCATATCTCACATTTGGTAACAATTAGCAACTATATCCCACTCGAGTTCATTTAATAAAATCGAAAGTGTATGCACATTGGGCATTTAATAAATGCGGAGTAATCGCTCTACCTAATATACTTAATCCATGGGTATAGTGCAGCATTACATCAACACAAAATTCATTCTTTTCATTACATAAATTAAATAATGTTTAATGTAAAGGAAAATATAATGTTTGCGTTTCTCTTCCATAGTAATTTTTAAAGTGCTTTCTGGCACTATTTTGTGTAGGTGCAACGTTCATCAGCTTTCATGTCATAATGTCACAAATATCATCTGATGAAAAATAATCTTTGAAAATTAATGCTATTTTTCTTAATGTTGCTGTTATTTAAGTCTCAGATCTAATCCGGGAAGTCTCTAGAAGCTTACATGTGTGATTGCGAAGGTGTGCGCGTTGACCTTTCACTTGTGTGTGCTCAAACATCGCTAAATTCTTCTTCATTAATTATTTCTTCAAGGTGATTTGAATTATGCTTACACACTGAAAGCATACTGTGTTGTATCATACGTGTGGAGGAATGCAAGTATTTTTGGATTGCATGTACTTGACGCTAAGTATAGAGTTCTTTGATATTCTGTGAAATCATTGGACTGACAGACTCAAGCTCTTATGAGGGGATTACGAGGCGCATGGAGTGCATTATGAGAGTACATTGTCTAGCTCAAGTATCAGATCGCTGAGGAGAATGTCGGCCGAGCTATAATTCTGTCTTCTGCCTCAATTACTTCTATCTCACTTTGTAAATCACGTTCGTCGATCCTGGTTTGAGATAATGAGATCATTACGTAGATTTTGTTGCATTTGCTTGCGCTTTCCGCGTGCGTATATTCATCAGTTTCACGTCAGACAAGTCCACGCTATCACTCAATATTTCTTCTCATTGCATTGAGTGAAATTCCTGACAATAAAAAGTGATCATGGAAGAACTTTTTTCCAATATGCACCTGTCCCTTCTTTGTCTGAATTCGAAACCGAAGAATTCGCATTTTTTTCAAACTGCACTTTTAGAGGTTGAAGTTAAGAGGCATGTTGCACCATCAGATCACAAACCAAACTGTGGTTCGTGACATTCAGCTTCAATGCATTATTTGCTCGAATATCATGAGATTCGAACCCCTTTGACATTCATAGCTTGTTTAGAAAAGTATTTTTTTCAATAGTTTGAATTTTGTTGCTTTTCAAACTGCATGTTTTGCATGAGAACAATTGCGCATTAATTCTCAATGTGAGTTCAATATATTTGAAAGATAAATGTGGCTTGACAAGATAGGTTATCGATAATTCTCATGCAATTGTCCTACATCTGCAAGACTGTCACAAGATTTTTATTTAACCTATTGAAGCAATCCTAGCAATCAAAATCTGTAGCCTCTACTTCAAGTAAATGTACATTGGCTCTTATTCCGTGTACTAAAGAGCGGTCGCAGTCAAAGTTCCTTCCACACCTTTTGGTTAATAGAACAATCCTCATATCTGTTTCCTTAGCCGATAAGGTAAACAGGCCTTGAAAGCTAACGAATGCGGTGAATGTTGCAGAATAGGTGGCTAGCCAACTGGTTTGTAACGGCGTGTTCTTATGTAAGTGCTAAGCAAAGAGCCATAGCGTAAACCACTTTTGTCGTAGGCTTGCCCCGATCAGAATTTTAACCCTATTTTTGCGGACATAGGGCGGACAGTCTACCACAGGACTGCCGAACGGTAATGACGAGGTTAGTAATTGCAGTGATTTTAGCCTATTTTGCTTAACGATATCATGAAGATTGCACGTTAATCAAGCGTTTTTAAAGTTTAAAAGACTCTAATTGCCTTTGTTATTTAGGGCAACCATTTGTCACCCACTGGCAAGCATTATAATATAATAGAACTATAAATTGATTTCTGTTTCTGGGAAATTTTTCTGCTTTTCATGACACTTGCAGATGTTTAAATTGAAATGCTCTCAATTTCCACAGGTGATTCTTTTAATTAAACCTCTCTGATCAAAAATCCCTTCTATATGAAGTAGAAGTATTCTAAATTTTCAGATGTTATCATTGCAAGATTATCGGCGAACTAGAGCCCTCGATTAGACTACTACAATTCGTAAGAAATCAAGTACTTGTGCAAAGGAGGATTTTCATTTCATTTTGTAAGTTTGTTTAGAATTTAGAGAGAAAAGAGACACACTCTCGGGATCTCCATGAAGTTCTGAACCCATTGAGAATAAGGATTAAATAATGACATTGGGTTTCCGACAATACAAATATGGCGTCAGTAAGTACACACGTGTACTGAAATAATCTTCTCGTTTTTCCTGAACTTCGTTTCTCTCTTGTACAAAGGTCATCATCAAATTATCAATCATAAATTAGCTGAATGTGGAATAAAAAGGCTTCAAATGTCTTCACATTTCAATCTTTCAATATTATCTTAATTCAATGATACTCTGAATCGGTATGGATATCAGTGAATGCGACATTAGTCAAGTGAATAATTCATAGACAAAATATTCCTTGCCAGGTTTAGTCTAATTGTCGATTCCGGACGTCTGAGATAAACATGTTGTATTACGAACTGTTACCTTGATATGAATCTCTTATGCTGTCTCGTCACTTGAGCGTTCATCGATTGAAGAACTGTCTGAAACATTGCATTTATAAGTAATTTGATCATATCGATGAATAGAGAAATCTGAGCAGAACAGCAGATACATTTAAATTTAACCTGAGAAACCGGAAGGTATGAAGAAGTTTACAAACCATAACAGTTCCAAAGGTTCTGCTCTCATTGTTTCACTTGCATTTTTGTGATTATGAAAAAATCAGGATATGTATTTTAATAAAATTCAAAATATTCTCATTAGACTTGAACGGTTCTATGATGAGAGAGTTAATAATGACATGACGTTGATGTGTGATTAGTATGTGAAATTCATTCAACCGATGCAGCATGTCGCCTCTTCCCATAATGTACAGTCTGTGTCATAGTCCAGACTTATCACATCATTGGATTCGGTAGTGATGCATTTGAACCCTAACTCGGCCCATCGCAAATGACTGGTCATTCTCTCTCCTTTTCTCTCTCTCTCTCTCAAGTACAATGAATTTTTTGAAACTAAGTGATTGCTGAGAGCACTAAATTACAATCAATTGAAGATAGAAGTCGCAGAGTGAACACTTCTCATGGTAATTTTAGGTTTTGCTAGGCGCGATGCAAGTGCGTTTCTTTGCCTAAAATCCTGAGTTAAAATACTTCAGCGTTTCCCGTATTCATGCTTGCTCATGGGCAAGAGAAAGATAGAAACCTAAGATGAAATGAGACATTGTCTTTCTTCTATTTCCTTGCAATGGTTGTGTGAGAACACAATCAAAAATTGATTAATTGATGTTTGCGGTTTATCGTGGTGGTCAAACTATTAATAAATTGGTAAAGTTGGGCAACTGAAGTCGAATAATTTCTATTAATTGCTTGGTGAAGTCGAATAATTGATTTTCTGAGTAATGCTCGTGCATGAATGCGAGAAATAAAGGAAAATTGAGATGAAAAATAATGAATTAGTGTTTTATTTTGCAATTAGCAAGTTAAATGTGATATTTGATGAATGCCCGTCGGAATTTCAATAGCTTGCCAATTGCAAATCTTAAAATGACCCGGGCATGGTTGTAACTTTAAATAGGGAGTTGTGTCCATGTTTAGATATGTGAACTAGACTTGCTGATGATTCCTCATACATGTATTGGATGAAATGGCAGCTATTCAGGTCTGTTCCCATTTTTCAACTGAGGATGCAACTCAATATTAAATTATTCTGTTACATCGTCTTTTAATTGTTGAGATAGAGTGAGGCACCACATCATTTTAAAATTTTCTTTTTCACTGCACAAATTACATTATGTTTATTGTAAAGGAAAACATTGTGTTCTATTCCTCTTCCATAGCAACTAATAAAGCGCAAGGTAGTCAAGAAACGAATCAGAAATCTTTGTAAATACGAGTCGTCATTAAGTCAGCAGAATTATAATTTGACATCACATTTTATGTCATTACAGCGAAAAGCAGTATTATTGCATCCTGCAAGAATTTCGAGCATAGAGCAGGGATATATAGGTAAAATGTCGATTCATACAGTGAACATTTTTACATGAAAAGATTCAGTTTTTGCGGAGATTGCGTTCCCGAGGTCCAAAAAATTACTTGAGCAGTTTTTAAAAAGCTGAATTTTTGCAAATTTGTATAGCCTACTACCAACATGATGCCCTTTTATAAGTAGTATGAAACAAGTTGGACATCAAGAGGAATGAATATTTGCTAGTAAGCATGCTAACTAAGCGAAAATTAAGCTAATTTTCAAGGAAATTTCATAAGCCGCATTTTAATGGAAGTCTTCATGAAAAAAATCGAGATCTTATTTTGCTTTCTTGGTTGAAATTTCAAGTTTTATTTCAATTTTCACCGGCATGATTTTATGATTCACTAAATTCATGTTTCATTTCTTGAACCTGAATAGTGATGTGGGCCCATTTATATCTTTCAAAGTTGATTGAAATCATTGCCCTTGATTATGTTATTTTGCTCTACCAGTGGCAGGTTGCTTATGATATGATCTCGCTTAGGAAGATTCTCTTGAGGAACAGCAATAGCAGGTCATCGAGTTGCTAATTTAACAAGCATCACCTCTCCAAGGCTGCCATGACACGGAGGATTTGTAAAATAATATCATTTCCTTCTGCATTATACCATCATGATCAGTCAATTCCGTTGTAATTTTTTCAAAGCTGCATAAATGTGCATATCTCACATTTGGTGACAATACTCACGAGTTCATTTTATAAAATTGAAAGTGCATAAGTAAGACCACTCTACCACTCTACCTAATATACTTACTGTATGATTTCAAGCATTCCTTTATTCATTTCAGGTGGTTTCAAACAGTTGAAAAGAGTTGAGGAGATCAAATTCACCAATTCACGCACCATTGACGATGATGGAGGTGGAGACACTACTGCCGGAACCAGTGCGGAGCCAATCATCGGACGCGATGATCCGGAAGGTTCCGAATGTCATAAGCCTGGTGCTTCCCGTCAGGTTTCCTCGAATGCTCTCCGAGCCTCCAAATCCACACGCAGCGTCGGCTATCGGCTGGGACGGAGAAAAGAGTTGTATGAGAAGAGACGGCGAATCTCCGACTACGCTTTGGCCTTTGCATTATTCGGCATTGTGGTGATGGTCATTGAAACCGAATTGCATATGGCTGAAGTTTATCCAAAGGTCAGTATTATCGGCTTCAGTCAGTATGTTCTTCCCAAACTTTCGTGGTGGTGGTGGTGGCGACCCTGCCCTCGCTGCTTTTGGGAGTGGTCAGAAGGGGGTCCCATGATGTGAGGGCTGTGTGCATGCATGTACAAGAGGAAGATGTCTTGTATTGTGCGGTCTTGATGTATAGAGGGGGAAAATAGGGGAAAGTGGATCAGGAAGGTGCTTTGGTTGGTGCAGAGTTGTGCGAATTTTCTGCGGGTGCGTCTGTTTGAGCTCCTGGGGAACTGCGTGAATCACATCGCTATTTTGACCGTGTGCTGAGCTGTGCCGACGTGTTGAGTGTGCGTTTGTGAGAGTAGTTGTTTGTTGTCAAGTTTGGTGACAGTGTGCGTGAAGGTGTGTCGCACTTTCCATTGTTGCTGTCCCTCCAGAGGTGGTTACTACGTGAGGAGATGATGTGGATGATGTTGAGTTTTTGCACGTGTGAATCCAGTGGCGATGTTGAGCGCTTTGTTTTTGCATTGCTTGTGGTTTGTCGATGCTTGTTTGTGAATGATTAGTGACCAATTGGTGGATGTGCTTTCCTAAAGGGGAGGTGTGATGGAGTTGTAAGTGGCCACGATCGTATCCTGCTGTTATCCAGTTTGGTGTAAGTGAGACGTGATTGATGATGACCTTTGCCATTTTCTATGTTGAATGGAGGCATGAAATTGTTGCTTTCGGACGATGCGCCGCCACCACCCCTGCTGATCATTCCTGAGTTTCCACTCCTGCGTCCTCCGATCAGCTTTACATGACACCTTCCTCTCACTATTCCCTTTCCTGCTCTTTCCATCTTCATAATGGTAGCTTTTCACGGTCTACGTCCTACTCACGCACTGCATCGCGCTACGGACGCACATACTAAAGTACAGTTTTAAATAAACAAAAAAGGCGTAATAGGCTCCTCCATCCATGCCTAACTCTCACTATCACGGCAAGGTCGGATCAACTTGCGGCACTCAGCGCATCATCAATGTGGCACAAGGACTTCACTGAGTCGTACCTGTAACCATGATGATAAGGTTAGGCAAATATAGGGTGGAAGGGTCGTGTCACTTCTCATAACACGAATCTGGCACAAAGCTTAGAATTCGACCTTAGGAAGCACCTTCTCCACTTGACACATTCGTTCTGTCACCATTGAAGGGAATGTTGCCTTCACAGAATTAGGCAGGCAACTATCTTAGTCTCTCCTCATGCTTGCTAGTACTTAGTGACTTATCTTGCAATAGAACACCACATCGTAGTTTTGTAGTCGAGCGCCACCTAGCTAGAGGGCTCCGGTAAAAGAGACCACATGCGCATTACCAATGAAATCCGACCTTGAAAGTGAAGATATCAGCAACTTGGCTGATCATAAAAAACGGACCACCTAAGCTTCGATGAAAATCAATCGATTCTCATGTCTTCATTGTATTTGCCGAGCAGTGATCAAAAATTTGAAGCGAAATACAATAACGGATATAAGTCTGTCATATCTCATTTTTAAGCTGAGAATGCAAGTTTTCGAATGATGTATGGCAAATTGATGTGCGACACGATTGGAAAGTATGAAAATCTATTAGACTTCAGCGAAGTTTAGGTGGCTCGTTTTTTTATGATTACCTCTGTTCACAATCACAACCAAATAAACTGTGCTGTAAAATTCATATGATTTGAAGCCGCAGTTTAGAAGTTAAGAAAGGAGGAGATTCGCCTGCCCCTTCCGTAGCTCGATGCGTATCAGAGCCCCGTATGACTTAACCATGAATGAGTGGAAATGAAATGTCAGTTTTACACTACGTGTCTATCCGCTGATCATGAATACATGCGGAAGTCGGTATTGATTCATTTTCTCATTTCTCGTTAATAGTCGGATAGGGTTTTTGATAAATGAGCATTTCCAATATTTGACAAACAATTCTCTAACTCGCCAACGAACAATTACGGTTGAGCAATTATTTGAAGACAAATTGTCAAAGAGTCATAGGAGCATGAAATTTTGCACAAACTTAACCTTAGGAAATATGTTTTTAAAAGCATATGTTCTTACATTGCTTGTATAAAGTCCAATTAATCGCATTAATTAATGGTCTAGTCTTGATGTGGTCTTTCGTCACCTAAGGACTTCGCATTAAAGTTTCAGTTGAACAGATTGACTCATCTCCAATCTTCAGCGATACAAGAAAAAAATATATATCTCCTCAATTTAATTGACGAGTTTTTATTGATCGAAATAACGATCCCCGACGCGCTTCTTTATGGTGGACAGTCTTAAGGGATAGGTAAATACACAGGCAATTGGATCACTTTTCTTGTATCGCGGACATTGGATAATGAACCTCCCACATAAGACAACGAAAGATCAGATTGACTCTTAACTTTTTGACTACAATTTCAATTATTGTCATGGTATATGCCATTTTGGCACTCAAGCAACCTGGCTCTATAAGTGGCTAGCACGGGTTCTTCAAGGGACTCACAATCTACATATACAAGAGGACAGTGATATTGTAGTACAAGAGGCCCAATTCTATAAGTGACCTGGGCAATTTTGGACGCCCTTGTTCTTTGACAGGCTCGTGTTATACATGAGATGCTCGAGTTCTAATAATAGTCCTTAGATTTTTTGTAATCCATTTGTCAATATAAGAAGCCTCCTGTTTATTAACAGGTCCGGTTTTATGAGGTGCAGCACTATGAAATAATCGGATTCGACAAGAGGACCTCCTTTTTAAGTGGCCCAGGTGCATTAAGACGCCTCGGTATGCAGCAGGTTCGGATATTATGAGGTCCGAGCTTTTTAAAAGGTTCTTGGAATCTGTATGAGCAACCAGTGCTACAGGAAACCGCAACTTTTGAAAGGTCCGATTTCTAAGGCACGGTACTAAATGAGGAACAGATCCTGAAGCCTTGGTTTGCGAGATTGTATCGTTAAAGCTTTCTACAAGCGTCTCGTCATCTATGTGAGACACCGGCAGTATGCGAGTATATGAGAGTTCTATTCTGTAAGAGTGAAATAATCATGAATTCTCTTCCAGACCAAGAAAATATGGATGAAAAATATCATGATATCTTACTAATGACAATTTTCAACTTTTCACATTTGTTTTTATTTAATCTTCTTTAGTTTTGGCGATTGGAAAAAGTCCGGCATGTAGACAATGCACTTATAATGATGAGCACTGACGCGGATGAGAAGGAAAAAAGCATAAGAAAAGAAAGATATGGACTGACTTCATCCTTAAAAAGACAGTTGAGACGCAGTGACGTTTTATTACCATTTCTCACGCAATACACGTCCCATATCGGTGTTGTTGCCGGAAATTTTACTGTTAGTCTGTTCTCTAGAGATGAAATTTCTCCCATTGGAGATATGTTAATCTACGCTAAAGAAATGTTCTTGTGAATAAACAACCTGAAGATTTTTATATCGATTTAGAGGGAATAGAAACTAGGATGAATAATGGTAGCATACACGCACACTGTTCATGTTCAATAATAGATTAAGATTTACAGGGTGGTATCAGAATGACTGCAAATATATTGATTGGGATAATACAGCTTCTTAATAGATACTTTGTTAATTTATATGAAATCTTAAAGTTACCTGATGAAGGTTTTCACACCACTTGGACGTCGAGGATCATCGGTTGCTATAAATCATAAGTAATACCAATCACAGCTATTATTTCATAATGTATACTATTATATACAGCAATCAGTTCACTTTGCAGATTCTTACATGTTGCATGAAAATGTATACTTTACGATAACATTGAAGGCCGTGCTTAGCATATCTACTGTACATAAGCTTACATCTTTACAGTAGAGATGATTAAGATTCTTATCGGACAACTTAATTCGGGATATTAATTTCTTATTATTGCTTGACTTTCACAGGAATGCAAAACGAGACTCAAGGTTTCGAGATTCGCACTAGAAAGACCATGCTGTCAATTATAATACCATAGTTAAAAAATTAGAAAATTTCATATCATCATAATGTCTTATCTGGCAGCTGGACCTGATCAGATACTAAAATATGCAGCAATTGAAAATCCTTTCTATTCAATTTTCTTGTCGAATTTGTAATGTGTGATCAAATTAAGGAGATAGACAAGAAATACATTTTCACTACTGGATAAGGAAATTGATATCAATCATCATACATTGTATAATTATATTTGCAGTCTACCAATGCATATCGGCTCCAATAAATTTACAATGAAGGCGACAATAGCTCCATAGCAGGCCTAACTATTCTTTTATATCAACTGTTTGGATAATATGTAGCCCTAGTGGACTAGCATGTATCGCAAGGCACCACTATTTTCTTTTAGTGAGTCACAAACCAAACTTTTTCAAGAAATTTAGTGACCGCAAGTGCAGTTTCTGCAACTAATCTCTCAACATTTCCTCCTTTTTGCGGCTTTTGGCAGCCATGGCATCAATTGTGTAGGCATTCTTCCCATTGAGACTGTTCTAGCTTCACCCATGATCTAGAGAATGAACTGCTCCTTCGTAAAATTGTAGCCTTTGTCATCGCCATCTTTTAGAGAATCAAACAGTTAATCTTGGAGATGTATAGCATGTTTGACCATGCAGCAGCAGGCCATCGACGTGAAGCAGATTGAGCTGATAGTTGACGTGACACCTGGGTAGACGTCTAAGTGCGCTATCTACGTGGTATAACTGAATCACACGTGGTTTTCTTTTGCTATTGGGTGACGAATGCATAATTATCAAGAGACAAACAGTCTTCTGAGCTTGGCATTGGTATTGCGCAAGTATCACTCACTGAATTGCATAGTTGCCAATAGAAATTTTTGAAGCATAGAGACTGTCCATCAGAAACTATTTCCGTTGAAAGTTCACGGCGGTTATTACGATAGCACCAATAAATGTAGCACCATCTGACTTTTTGTGGCCGATTATACAAAATCTCAAATGATGCACTAAAATGTCTTTGAAACGATTTCTTGCCGTAGTCTGCTAAAAAATAGGTGTACAATGGATCTCTCAGCTGAATCTTACATAAACATTCACCATCAATGACAGAATCGACATTATTGCATGCTTTCTAAGTCAGGTATCAAAACTGACACCATAGTCTTTCTATAGGTGAACATGGACCCCTTGTATCCGACGGTAGTTTAATCCTCAAAGACCTGAGGGGGGTCCAGTAGACACCGGAGCCACATTTTTCTATTTCATTTTTTGCGCTGAGGATATATCTACCACTCAAGCCCATGTAAAATCATCATTTTTGACAGTGAATCTACATGTGCTATTTCATTTCAATTGAATCAGTAGAAGTATGGTAGATAGGCCAAGGAGATCCACTGGACCCCCCACTCAGGTCTCAGAAGGTGTAGAACTTCCCATCACAAAAACGTTTTGCAATTATATGAAAAATGATTTCGGACATGTCCACGATGGTGCATAAAGAGTAAAAGTCATTCGCTCATTGTCTACATCATGCTAGTAGATGGCATTACGTCGGAAGATCGGAAAAAATGTGAATTATTGTACCTTCGCACATGATCGCGTATGATTGGTTGGCCTATATGAACAACTCGACATAAATCAGTGTCCGAAATAAAAGCTATCATTATACTCATAGTTCAGCACCAAAAACATACTGCTGACAAACTTTTCACAGGAGTGATTGATGAGTTTGAGCTGTTTTTTAGTTTCTAAAAGTACAGCAATATTGACTCATTTTAGGCCTATTTCTGCTAGCTTTGGATAAATTTGAAAGAATGGACAAATGGAAAGGTTTTGCGGCATGAATTAAATCATTTTCATTTAAATCAATTATCTGAGGCTTTATGATGACAGAGAATATCGTGAAGCCGCCTCTTAGTACAACTGATGCTGTGCTAACTGTGGTTGATCTGGACGCCAAACCATGATTCGACTCGATTGCATCAAATTTTGACACGTCAACAGTCAGTTTGGTGTCAAATTTGACACATCGGTCTTTCTGATGTTCACTGCATATGTTTTTATACATATAGTTTTTAGTTTATGGCTGATCTGTTGGTGGATTACCCTAAATAAGCAACTCAAAGGACCTATAGCAACCTTGTGTAATGCTATAGCAACCACCTTTGTCGAAGACTAGCCACGGTAGATTGTAAATGCATGAGATGACACGGTATAGTCTAACTCATTATGTTCACAAAGATAATCTTTGTTGAATCCTAAGTGAATAGTGCCCAATGGAAATGCATGTCGCTGTGATTATTTCGTGTCTATTGAAAATAAAGTATTTCTCGTTAAAGATGATTTCCTGGTCATTATGATAAGCGGTTCCTTTGATCCAAGTGAAAATGAACGTTGAATCAACGTTGACGTTCTCGTTGTAAGGTAAGTGAATATCAACGTAGACAAACATTGAAATATTGTTGAAGTTTGTTTGAAATATAAAGTTTGGGATGAATGTTCATTCCAATGGTGATATTTTGCTGAAACTGCTCTATAAAGCAACGTAGGAAAACATCTTTTATCGTTTGTCGAAAGTCAACTGGAAGCCTACATTAAGTATCAACGTCCATTACAACGTTGATATTAAGTCGCACGCTTCTTAATTAAAAATAATTGATGTTGAAAGAGCATGCTTGATATTTTGGAAACCATCAACCCTCAATCAAAAAGAAATTCACCGGTTGAACGCTCAACTAGGTGTCAACGTTGATTTAGCTAAATTGCAACTATAATTTCTGAACCATCGAAAAAATTAAAAGTCAATCCTCACTGAGCACCCTTCCTCTGACCATTCCAGGCAAAAGTGTCTGGCGAGGATTGTTTTTTACTATTTTGGGTGCCGCTGTTTGAAATTCAGAAATTACAGATTTATCATGCCGCTTTGAACGACTGAATTGCAACTGTACAATGGTGAGTGCAAGCGCTGTTTCTGCATGTTGATTCAACGTAACACTTTTATTCGTAGTTGGAAAATTGACTGTTGCCAGAAAGTCTCCGGCAAACGTTCAGCTCCACTCTAATAAGTTGAAATGCTGTTCAACAATATACATTAAAATCGGTTTCTAGCTGAGGTAAGTCCCTTGGGCGTCTCAGCTAGAAAAAGTTGCTTGAAAATGCACAGTGGGGTACAGTGTCCGAAACTGCAACCTTGTCCGCATATGATCCCATGGGCTATTTTGTGCAACTTCACTATTAGCGTCGATTCCCAAGAAGAGTGGTGAGTTATATTCGAGTGTTTCTTACTAATGAATTGTAAATTACGATGAGGTCATCACGTTGTAGGTAAATTCTCAGGAACTCTACTTAATTTGTACAGTTCTGTGGATATTTTCAATACGCCTAATATGCAGAGGTGAACTTGCAGGTACTTCTTTTCTTTCCCCCCCCCACATTTCTGTTGTTGACATCCGGAAGTGTTGCATTGTCAATGATCTTCTCTTGCTCCAAGGGGCAGTCTCACTGACGTGGCATAGCGTTGAGTGTGTAAAACTCCTCTTATCTGACTTGTAGAGCATTTACAGCCTCAGAGTTAGACAACTGCTCGTCATTTGTCTGTAGACAACAATCACACGAAGTTCATGATCACAGCTGTACCGTGTATTCTAACTAAATATCCAAGGGACCAATCCTTCATCTCAGGGTTCAAGTAAGACTTCTCAATCGTGATGTACTGTCACTGAGTGACAGATCAAGTCAGTTCTAAACCCGATGTGACTAAATTTGGCGAAATTTTATGATTTTGGAAAACTTGAAAAATGTGCGGGGGGGAAAGAATAGAAGTACCAACTTGCATTCTGCAAGATTTGTGATTAAACAATGATGGCCGTGTTCAGCTTTGCTCATAGCTGAGCTTCATCCACAAGCACAATTGAAAATAACAGAAATTCATGTGCAATGTTTTTTACGCGAATTGTATGCTAATTGTATACCGGCGCTGTGGCCTTGTGGTAGAGTGTTCGGTCCGCGTCCGAGAAACCTTGGTTCAAACCTTGGTCTAACCTAAGACTTTTGAAATAGGTACACTCATTCTGCTAAACACTGCATTGTACTGCGGTGTACTGCATTTCTGCTAAATACTCAGCACAAGAAGAATGAGAGAAGGGATAAATAGCAACGAATGATAAGTGTCTGTGTCGGTCGGTTCGCTTCTGTCTCTCTCGTCATTCATCTGATTCATACTTGGATCTAAGTGATTATTGTCATCATCTGTGATAATTTTTACATGGTCGTGCTCGTCCTGTTGTCAAGCGTCGATTTCTGGCATTTTCTTCGTTCTCCTGTGTTTCTCATTTCCCTGATCCTTCGCTGTGATCTTTGTTCATTTGCTTGTGGCGGCGTGGTTGTCAGCTGTCTGTTTTCTGAAGGTCATCTCCTACAATCATCACCCGATTTCTGTGGTATTTTGCTCCGTACTGAGGTCATATACAAGTTGACGGTGGAAAAGTGTCATTGTTGGCGTGGTTGTAGCGTGTGTAGCCTAGGCTGGTCGGCTACGCTCAAGGTCCAAAGCTCGAAGCGCTCAACTTATTTTTTTTCTACGTCGCGAAACTATGTCTTCATCTAATGATATTTTGTCCATGACAGCAGAAGACCTGACAGCAGAAGGGCAAGTTGTTCTGCGAAACAATGCGCAAAAATTACAAAATTTTCGGTAAAGTTTTTACCTCGGAGTATTGAACTGCCTTCCATAATTCTCGCAAACACTCAGTCCCTCATACCGAAATTGGATGAGCTGAGCATCTACCTAGCGTCGATTCAATCTCAAATTGTTTGTTTGACTGAAACTTGGTTAAATGACTCTATTGGGAATAATCAAGTAGCAATTACCGGTTATAACTTAATACGTATGGATAGACGAGGTAGACGTGGTGGTGGTGTTTGTTTATACGTTAAAAGTGGCCTACCTTGCATCGACATTTCTTCTCAGCTACAACTCTCTCCTACTAGCATCGAACATCAATGGATGAGCTTGCCTCGACAACGACTTTTGATTTTGTTGCTTTATGTCCCTCCGGGTTTGGCTGCCGGTCAGCACGCTGAAATAATCGAATTCATCATTAACTCAGCGAATGCAGCCATTGATCAAATGATCGACTACAAGGTGATCATCCTGGGTGACCTCAACAGTTTGCCTACAGATGAGCTAGAGAATGCTTTAGATCTACTACAATTTGTGAACCAGCCAACAAGAAAGTCTTCGATCCTTGATAAGATTCTAATGAACGAGAGTCTAAGAGATCAGTACTATTCTCCCAGGATAGGATGTAATTTCTGCAATTCAGACCATCACTCCGTTCATCTAGACCCAAAAATCCGAATCTGCATGCTCTGAAACTGTTGAAATTCGCAAGGTCCTTGACTTTCGCTTCAAACACATGATCAAATTCCGAGATGAAATTCAATCCATCCCGTGGCATGTATTTTACAGATTGGACTGTAGTCTACAAGACAAATGTGACATCTTTTATGAATTTATTCAAAATGCTCTTGAAAACAATATTCCTTATGCCTTCGTGGAAATGAAATCGTCAGATAAAGAATGGATAACACCTACATTGAAACATTTAATTAACATGAAACATCAAGCCTTCCGAGTTAAAGATTTTTCCCGTTACCAACAATACAAGGAACAACTGAAGACTTTGATTCCTCAAGCAAAGAGGGATTGGCTGGAGAGACTGAAGAAAAAGCCCAATTACTTATGGAAGATGACGAAAAGTGTCAACAATTCAAAAAAAGATTATGGTATTTTGAGTTCACTAATTTCTACCTTACCATCAATAATCTCTGCAGCTGAAGCTATGAATTGTGAATTCGCGAAGTCTTTCTCTGCCCCCCCCCCCGGATTGGCATGATATCGAAAACAAATTAACGTACTTTGAAACAAATAGATGGAATATTGCTATAACTGTTGCCGACGTTTACGAGTTACTGAAAAACATTGACGTTAAAAAATGCGGTGGTAATGATATTTTATCACCTCGCCTACTTCGTGATAATGCAGATATACTTGCAGAGCCAATCACTCATCTCTTTTCTCTTTCCGTCTCATCCGTAAGAGTCCCTATGCAATGGAAATCCTCTGTTATCATACCAGTACCTAAACGCCAAAGCAAATCCATCAGCGATCTTCGACCTCTTTCAATGATGCCGGTTTTGGCAAAATGCCTCGAACGCCTGGTCCTTGAGTCAGTCAAGGAAGAGTTGATAAATACATACGGTGATGACCAATATGGCTTCCGTCCTGGGTGCTCAACGTTATACGCACATATAGCTATAGTCGACACAATAAGCCGGCATTTGGACTCTCCTGATATCAACAATGTTGTCCTGTTAGCATTTGATCTCAGCAAGGCTTTTGATCGGTTACCTTATGACAAATTGTTGCAATCTTTGACAGAAAACAAATTACCACCTGACTTTATTTGTTGGTGTATTCATTATTACTACGAAAGGCGGCAAAAGGTAATACTACGCGGTGTGTCATCAACTGAAAAGGCTACTTACTCGGGTGTACCTGAAGGTTCCATTATCTCGACATTTCTTTTTGCTTCTTTTATGGGTTCTTTGTCATCAAAATCTATCGACACAAAAATCTTCAAGTATGCTGACGACTTTTGCTTATTGATTCCATCGAATAAAGACTCAAATGTAAATGACAGCATCCACGTTGAAATCAAAAACATTGAAGATTGGTGCTCCATCCATGGCCTAGTGCTCAACACGGATAAAACACGCCTTATGGTGTTCGGAAAGTCAGGATGTCCACTGAATCTACCGACTGGGCTGACAGTTGTATCTGAACTTAAAATTCTTGGTTTAACATTCCAACAAAATTTGAAATGGGAATCCCATATCGATAACGTGACAAAGAAAGCATCACAGCGTATATTTCTTCTGAAAAAACTGAAAAGAATATCTCGAGTTAGTAAAAACGATCTACTGAGAGTATATAAATCATATATTGCAAGTATATTAGAGTACAATTGCCCTGTGTTCATGAACATGACTCAAAAGTCAATTCGGAAAATTGAAAGAGTAAGGAAACGTTGCCATTACATCATTTGTGATTGCGGTGACTACAGCAATTGCCGGTTATTACCTTCATTCATCGAGCGTGCAGATAAAAACGCTCTTCGAACGTTTTCAGATATCTTGAAACCGAAAAACTTCATCTATCACTTGGCTCCCCGAAGGTTACCTGTAAGCGGTCATTTTGAGATACCCTTGTCTCATTCCATGCGTCGATCATCAACTTTCTTTCCTTACTGCACTAGAATGTTCAATAAATGCATTTTGCTTCACAAACGTCTGACTAACTTTCTCGAATTACTTATTATCATTATCTTTGTTCTTTCAAAATTTCAGTTGTATTCGATGTGCGTATTGAATAGTATGTATGATTTCCATTATCAATAAACAAGATTATTAACAACTCAGCCACATGGAAGAAGGGCTGCATGCCTAAAGTGCTTTCGAGTATAAAAAAACGTTAATTTATTTTGTTTGTGTAATTATTTATTCGACCTGGCTTATGTCATTTAAAGATATTATTGCTCTTGAAGGAGACTCAAATGTCTTCCTATAATTAGGGTTGATCAGTGTTGATGGCAACAGATGAATTGTGTTACAAAAGAAATATTTTGTCAATTATGAGTGGCTTTGTTTCCTACTAGAACTCTCTTTTCACTTGCATGCTTGAACTCTTCACATTTTGCTGGTATAATATGTGAGATCATATCGGAAATGCTGTCAACTTTAATTACACAAAAAAATCATTAAATTGTCCTTACAGAACTTTCCATGAACTTGAGAACACAGTTCTCTATCATGAAGTTAGTACTCGTCAATGATACCGCTTTACTAACTCTATCTTCCCTCTTCGCCAAGAACTTCTTCACTCGATTAGTTCGCGATGACTGTCTGAGATCAACCAGAAGCTTTTTCTCTTACTATCAGCTCATTCAGACATGTCCGTGCTTTCATGAAATCCCATGGTTGAACTCAGATTGTGTCTGTCATATCGAATTATCACTATTATCAAATAATGGTCAATCCGATATTCTCAACTTTCATGCACAATTACACGAATTCTGCAAATCGCCCGCTTTAATCGGACCTTAATTTGACAGCCACATGGAATCTCGTGGTTGATGCTATGCCGAATTGTGAAACGGTAATCGTAGAGGGAAATCTGAACATAACTTTTGAGATGCTATGTTTTATATCATAAAATACATACAAGTTTTCATGTCTCTTAAAGCAGTTCTCAAAAAGACATCAATATAATTGGATTGCAGCCCATTAATTCCATGATATTCATAAAAAATAGTGTCTATTGGCTTTATTACTCTATACATAGTGCATAATGATGAATTTTACTATTTATTCCACTCTTCCCTCGAAATATGTCATTAATTTTCAGTAGACTCTGAGCACTTGTTTATTTCTCCACAAAACAAGGAAGGCATGCATGCGCCTATCTGCGAAACCAGGCAATACAAAGCTATGAGGAATGTTGATGTTTTATCCCAGTAATTTTATGGGAATAAATGCACAATCTGAGCATTTAATATTTCCAGAAATCAGTGGGATAATGCATAACTATACATGCATACATAATACATAATCCAGTTAAATCTGGACTTCTTTTAATCGTAGCTGCTGACTAACAAATTGGTTATTCGGAAAAATCAGAGTGCTTACATAACTCTACCGCGTATATACCGTCACGTGATGTCACTTTCACAATTGATAAAACGTTAACCTATCACGCGTGTGTTTGATGAGTAAGCGTTTCTAAAGCATTGTGTGCGCAAATTAACTAATTTCAATCATGTCTCGAGAGTTAGAGCGACGTCTGTTTTGGAAGGTCTGCGTGTTGGCAAAACCGCACCAGAAATTATAGCATTTTTTGGGTATGCGAAATCTTTCGTTTACAGCATCCGAAAGGAGCATCGGACAAGAATCAAGTGACAGCAGACAGGAAACCACACAAACGACTCTCGAAGACTTCCTGTTGGACTTGAAGAACACCATTGACGAGGATCCCGGCAAATCCTTGCGGCAGCTAGCACAAGAAGTGACCGTTGCTCGATCAACAATCCATAGATCTGTGCACGAAGATCTGGCCTATCAGTCGTTTGTGTTGCGGAGGCGCCAGCTGCTGACGGAAGCCACCAGGGAGAATCGAAAGCTCAAGGTACAGGCCCTGTTGAATGGCCTGAGGTGGAAGAGCGCTGGAATGCTGAGGTTCTTCTCCTATGAGAAGAAATCCATCCACGACAACAAGGTGAACCGTCAGAACGACAAGTGCGAAGATCCCGTCGCCGTCCCAACGGTGATGCACAGCAAGCATCCAGCCTCAGTAATGGTCATTGGGATCGTCAGCAGCGACGGTGATGTCATGCTTCCGCATTTCTTCGACAGAGGACTCCGGATCAATGCAGATGCTTACATCGATGTCCTGACGTCTGTGGTATAAGCCCTGCATGGCACAATGTTCTTTGAATATATTGCATTATATATATGGATAAAGTACTTTTCTAAAGATGAAAATGATAACGAAGCTGTCCCAAGTTAAGTATTCGGATTAATGAAGTGAGAATTTTTCTACATGTTGGATTTACTCATTTCTAGACGATGAGAAGATGCCTTATTGCGAGATGTAAACGATAATCTGATGTCCTCATTTCTCTTTGACATAGTTTATTTTGTCCGCACTCCCGGTTTTTGTTTTTTGGCCTCGAAGCTAAGTTTATAGTTAAAAGTACACCTTGACGGGCCTTCGGTCCTACTGAGTCCTACTACTGAAGTCGATAGCATAGAGAGCTCATAGCGATATCCGCTATCCTATCGATGCCACCGGAAACCTATACTACCTATATACTACCGGATACATTATCGGATACCTACCGCTACTCCGAATGAGCGAAAGTTATCACCTATTACAATACAATGCTATATGATGCAATTCAGGGAGTCGGAGTCCCGGAGTCCTATCATTCTTGCTGGAGTCGGAGTCGGAGTCTTATCAAATGATAGGACTCCGGCCTAGAACTAGACCCGAAATATAATACAAACAAAATATTTATCCTCGTGCATAGTTGTCACTGTCTTGATGTCAACTTTCTCCGTCAAACAAAAGTACAGAGACACTGCTGCATGCAAAGCTTGTAATAGTTGAGGGAATGAACTGTGATAGTGAAAAAAGAATTGTCTTTTCACACGGTGATTTAGTAGAGAAGACAAGCCTTCCTAGCCTCGATCACACCTACGCACCAAAGGTCACATCAGAGACAAAGGAAAATAGTAGTTTATTTGATAACATTATCTCATACCCTCACATCAATCGTGTGTGATGGCTACTCCAAAGCGCATATTAAAATCGAAAGTGTACTCATTTTTTGGAGAAGGATGGGGGATTTTCCTGCCTGGTGGCCTGACTGGAGAAAAACCGCATGAAGCACACAGCAACAAAATGGTAGGAGCCGAGTCGCATGCATCCAACTTTGTAGGCTTTATATTCTTGCCACCCGGAGTCGGAGTCCTATCAAAATGATAGGACTCCGCATCCCTGATGCAATTATTCGCAGTTTGATGCTTTGTGCGAGGAACAGCAATACGCTTAATGACTTATTTGCTAGTCTGATGAGTTATCGGCCTACTTTCTGATTTATGATAATGTTGACTGCATTTCCAAAGTCAATCAAACGTAAGCAAAACAGATCATCAAAAGAATGACCCAAATGGGCATTGATATGATAATAACATTGATACAGTAATAGCATATATAACATTATATCTATATCTCGTCCTCACAAAAAAGCTTTAAACGGTCAAAAAAATTCTAAGTTTCAATACAATAAAAGATTTTCTAGCGACAAAAGTTCTGTGATGAGCAACAGTGGATGAAGGCTGGTTCAAACCCTGATGTACAGTGGATGCACTACTTGGATCGACATTGCACTTCTAATGACCTTGTTTACAAAATGGCCCAATCTTTTATCATGAAATACATACATAAATTATTTGTCAAAAAATGTTTCAGAAACTATTTTGAAAGCCACCATGTAAACTTGAATGCATGAATGTGTGTGAATTTGTTTCTGTTCCTGTTGCACATCTTGTGGTGTTCATCAATCTCGTTCAGAAAGCTGTCTCTCTTTTTCAGAGCTCTGTATATTCCTACGTTCTCAAGTCTTTCATTACCGTCTCAACAATCGTGTTAATAATCCTTATTCTTGCCTACCATGCCCTAGAGATACAGGTGAGTTGATTTCGACTCTGAGGTCATCTTCATTTCTATCTTTAATCAAATTGAAAACATCAAAATTCATTTTCAAACGATCTAAAGGCATTGCAATCAAGGCCATTGTCATGTCGGTTGTAAAATTCGTTTGACATAAATGAGCGATGTCAACAGAATATCTTTAGTATAAATTAAGTTACAATGAAGCGTCATTCTGTTAGAACTAAAACATAGGAATACCCAAATTTCAATTTTATTTATCAATTGCATTTCCTTAATAATATTCCCTAAATATATTCCTTTATATTATTGTTACTTAACGCCTACAACGCTTCATCGACGCCTCATAACCATAAATCATGTCAATAAAATCGACATCATATTGCTACATCATTTTAGTAACTACACAGTATAGATATCAAGTGGTTGGGATGAGCAAAGGTCATCAGGAAGGTAGGAGAGAATATTTTACTTGTCCATGATTGCATTTTGAAGGTAATGTGTGCATTTGTGCCCGAAAGATCTATCATTAAATTCACGTTTTCTTATGCTGACGCGCCTTCAGCCGCTTATACTGTAGGATTTTAATGCTAGGATTTTCACTCCTATGAAGGCAGAGTACAGAAGACTTGACAGCTTATTATTACATGTCACTAAAAATGCTAACAAGTGTCACATTAATGCAAGTTCCGTTCTACGTCTTTGATTTCTGTAAGAGGCGATTCAAGCTGTGTTGAGAGATGACAAAGTTTCACATTAGCATTACGTAAATGACAAATATTTAGCTAGCAGTCTGACGGTTGTGTTTATATGCGCAATGAAAAGTCAATGAAATGCATTACAAGATACTGTAAGTTTTCTCAGACCCTAATGCATTACCATACCGGCTTCAGCTGCCGTTATATCCACCTTCAGTTTTGATATGACATAAAACGAAAAGGATTCTATTTTTGACATAAAATTGGTGATAAACAGATTAAGAAAGGATCTGGCACTTCCCAAGGCAAATGTACAAACTACAGTATAAAGGCTGGTTTGTACTTCCTCCGTTTCTTGTACGGAGACGTCTCCGGGAAATATTGTGAGAAAACGGAGACGTGTCCGTATTTTTTTTATCAGCAGACATGAAACGGAGGGTCAAAAATCACGATACGGAGACATTAGTTTGGTTGAATGTCTCCGTATTTCAGTCGACTGAGGTTTGACTGTGAGCCAATGAAACTGAAGATGAAGCGATGTCATCACGTGACATCTAGCTGGTTGTGTTCTGTTCATGGAATCGAGCCTCCGTACATATGCAACTGACAAAATGGACTATACCCGTACATGCATCCGTATTTTTTAGTCTCCGTATCCTACAAGAAATTACGCAGACTTGTGTCGGAGATGTCTGCGCTTTCAGGAGCTGTCCCCGCTCTCAATACGGAGGAAGTATAAACCAGCCTTAATCGAGGTGGAACTGTCTGTCAGTTAAGGCCGTTGTCACACAGGAAAGGCGTCTTCCATCTTCCATTTGGGATTTCCCTTTAATTGTATGTAGAAAAGAATACAGCCCGTCACACAGAAAAAGTCATCAGCCACCTTCCATCTTCCAACTTCCATCGTCCATCACGCTGTCCATCGGACATAAGGCGTGAAATAATAAGGCTGATAAAGTCCATTTCCATCAGGCGTCTTCCATCAGCCGCGAGGCTGTTCTAAAATTAGAACAAAGTGAAGTGACGTTTGAGGGAAGATATAGGAAACTGTGATTTGCAAAGAGAAGCAATCAGAAAACAGCTCTTTGTTCACAATGTCGGATGAGGACAAGGATGAGGAAGAGAAGAGGTTAGACAGTTGTCATAGCAACGGTTAATAGTAAAAAAATAGCGCTGACTGAATCGGAGATGGATTTCCCTAGTGTGACTGCGGTAGGTGCAAGATGGAAGGCTGAAGACGGCAGATGAAAATAGTCTCATCACGACTTCTGGAAAACGCCTTATGAAGAATGTGCAAAACGGCGAGCGATATGGAAGATGGAAGACGCCTTTTCCTGTGTGCACAGAAAGCGCAGCGGAAGAGCCACACCTGCATAAATGAAGTAGTTCAAATGTCATTTGATTGCTCAAGATGCCTTGTGTGATTTTATGACAGGTGGTGCGAATATTGTATTTTGCTTTAGAAATTTGCAATGATTTAATGAATATTATGATAATTTCTGATGAAGGGTTTTCTGCAGCTGTTATTTCAATTTGCCAGTGCAGTGACAAAGCCAATGTGTTCGCTGAGGAGTATTCTTCAAAATTGATGAAGTCTGTATTATGGATTAGATTTTTACTCTTCCATGCATTTGAGGCGACTGTAACTTTTGCCACTCAATTCTTGAATTTTCTAAATTGATGAAATAAATTAATGTGTAGGCTCTATTCTTCGTATCGGGTTCATTGAAGACGTATAATCGAAAAAATGAGGAATCCCTTATAACAAAGATAAACTTAATCAAAGTAGGGTTGCTTTAAGATTTAAATTGAATCATAATTCCTTTTACAATTGTCACACCATGGTTAGAAGCATGCCTGAATTTATCCCGAGACCTTTCAAAACTCAAACAAGCCCAAACGGACCCGCTCTTTGTTTTGACCGGCTGAGTCCGGCGAGAAAATGCACTGCTTGGGAAGGGTCCAGGATTAGGTTGGAATAAATTTCATTGGCACAAGGCAACAAATTGAACTGCTTTATGCATGCATATGAGAGTAGATAGATGTTCGCATTTCAATGCCTACATTTAGCGTTAGATGAATAGCAAGTGTTTGTCGTATATTCCCAAGACATCTTAATCGATTATGGTTCTTTTGGCTGTCATTTCCTCTGATAAAGTAATAAAGGTGATAGAATGAGTCAGTCAGAAAACATAAGAAAAATATCCTGGAAACTTGATGTAAGTTTTTGGTATGGATGTCTAGAGTTACGTATATACGCATTCAAATTTGTGGAATACAGTTGTATCCATGTCTGTTGTAGACAATCGCGTAGCTTTCACGAATTGCATTATGTTGATCTAAAGATAATAACTCTAAATGGATGTTACGAATCGATGACAAAAAAGAACCATCATTTATTAAAGTCATGCAGATGAGATGGAAGTGAGGTATTGTTGTCAACCTATTCATCTTCAAGTTGGAAGATTTGAGAGAATGAAGACACCGGTGAAGAGATTTGAAAGAGCTCAGAAATCCAAAGATAATAAAGCAGAAATCGAAGAAAAACGAAATCACTTGATCATGTTTCGAGAAGTGATTTTGAGGATAATTGCAGAGGGTCAGGCTTTGACACACATCCGAAGTCAGGATTAAGAAGTCTTTGGACGTGTTCCAATTATCAGTACGAACGTGTATTGCCTTCATTTGTAAGACTGAATCGTGATTTTGCATGTGAGAAAGTTCCGATGTATACGTGAGTGTGCATGTTTATTGTTTGGAATTGAAATTATCGAGAAAGTGTTCTTTCTTTCACTTTCTCTTTCCACTAACTCTGTTCTTTATAATACAAACGTACAGCTTCGCAGGGGAGACCATAAAAACACCACACAAGCCATGAGTATTGAAAGTGTCCTTCAGCGAATAAGTAAAGTTTCATACGTGTACCTATTTTTGTTGTTACCTGTAAACATTTTTGATAGTGATGCTTGAGCATTAATGCAGCACATTGCAGTGCTGATTTTGGATAGGAAAGATTAACGGTTTAATTAAACAATGAAAGTCAACCGAATCATATTTTCAACGAGGTTCAGGAAGCATCACGATAAATTTTAAGTAATGTAAAGTCAAGAGTCAGTTACAGATCCGAAAATTGGGAACATGAGCCAGAGTTAGAACACGGCGCTCGCCATAAATTTTGGCTAGCTACTCACTACACCTGACGGTTGATCATTCTAATTTGGTCTACTTTGAGCATTTATCCTAGAGATAATTGTGTAGCTAATTAAGCGAATTACAACATTGCAAGAGTATGCGATAGAACATACATGCAATTTATGTGATGCGAACTGATTCTTGAAAATTCATCTTCAGATCTTTAATCAATGCCCGAGACGGAGCTCTTGGTTGTTAAACATACAAAATTATTAGTTGTTAGCGATGTCAAAATAGTTTGGGTGCTCACAGCTTGTGTTAGTAATGTTAGCTATCTTACCTGAGGATAAATATATATATAATGCCTGAAATTGATCGTTCAATTGAAAAAGTTCATTCCATCACTAGAATTTGGCTCTCTCCAAAGAAAACAATAGTTTGTAAGTTGAGAATCCTAGCTTGAGTGAATCAAAGCAATTTTACCCACATGTCTGTAATGCAGCTGTTTGCTCTTGGGTGCGCTTGAAATGTTGACCGAAACTTAACCTATACTGTCACCATATTTAGGTTTATTTGTCAGAATATACTTCAAAAGCTAATCTGTACTCGTAGCGAGTTATGCGCAGAGGGTCATCACCTTCTGATTTCAACAGATTTGATTCTTCTACAAAAACTAGCAAAGCCTAAATATATATTTTTGATGCTTCTATTTGGAAACACTGAAATTCAGATAAACCCTCAATTCAATCATTTCTATTGCGAGAGCTCTCGCTTCAAAGTGTATGATGGGCATCTACGGGTTTTTAGTTTTTTAGCGGGCACGAGCATTGACATCTGTCTCAAGGATTGCAATCTATTTGCAAAACATGTTACAAGCATTGCATAAGCTTGTCTAATTTTGCTGTAGTTCTACTTTTAGTTTTGTGATGTGTCCTTGGAACTTAATCACAATTAATATATTTAGTTGAGAATTGAAATTAGGCCTAGGCCTATTCCTATTCCGGGTATTATATTGTCATCAGTGTTCATGCTAGACGAAAAGAAAATCATTTCATGGATTAGAAAGCACAAGCCTTTACCTGTCATCGTCCTAATTTCAGAGTGAAAATTCATTTTAAAAGCTAACATAATTCTAAAATTGTATATTTTGATGAGAATGATTGACTGGCAAACGTTATTTACTACAGGCTCTAGAACATTTCTAAAGTATTGTGTAAATTTTAATGCGGATGAAGAATGGTCCCTAAGCTAAAGTAGTTTGGGATGCCGTTTTGAGTAGAATTTATTGAGATGATGGCGTCACTCCGGATAACACTGATTGACTTATTCGACTTTCAACAATTGCGGGCATGCGCACAATGCGACGGGCCTCACACTGGCTAATGATCATGGACCATAGAAGGCCAATTGATTATCGTTACAGCATAATTATGTTAAATACAGCTGTATAATTCAACTCTGTGATGATGAATGTCGCACTTGGTTCAAAATGCTTGCTTCCTTTAAGGATTCGCTTATGTATAATCGCCATATAGATTTCTGAAATGGAAAAATGAATCACAGCCCGTCATTTTCATATACACAAAATATATATACAAGAAATCTTCTTGTAGAAAGGTATGTCTATAGAATATATCCCGACGTCGCCATGTTTTCTTGTGCCTTTAATCATACCCTTTTGTAGCATTTCAATATAGTGAATTCAAGAGAATTCGATTCGGAATAGGGAAACAATTCGTTTCTTCAATATTGCCAAGAATTTCAATTATTAGTCGGAAAACTCAAATATTCTATTCAATGGTAGACCAATAAAGCCGACCCTAATCAAATACTATTTGTTTGTGATTCTATCAAATTCAGAATACTTCCCATGCCACAATTGTCGGAGCCTTTTGATAGAATCTTCAGTTCAATTTTCATGCTTCGAATTATTGTGTGATGACAAGATTACTTTGCTTCGATTTATTTCGAAAGTTAAATCATTAGTAGATGGAGTGGGATTAATTACTTAGTCAATTTCATTTCTATTTTCGGCTGCGCAATATCTTAATGGTTCGCGCTTCAGAATGTGATTGATAACAAAATTACAGTATGTAAAAGTGCTCACTCAATGGAAGCAAAGCTTATGACGTAAAACATTTGAAAAGACTAATTCTGAGACCTATTCACTTAGATGCAATGCTTTGACCTAGAATTATAATCATCAATTTTTTGGTGTTTTCTTCTCATACCGTGACATAATCGGTAGAGGAGTCATCCTACAATCTAAATAATGCTTTTGACCCTCCATTTCATTAAATCAATTTTGATCAATGACAAATTTCGCAAGATTGATAGAAAATAGGTATTCTATGAAGCCAAAAGGGTATGAAAGTGCAGAAGTCCGAGGCTGTGAAGCGGATGAGTCATCTCATGGCAGCAAATTTTCACAGATTTAGAAGATAACCAAGTTATATTTACAAAAAAAATATTGGCAAAAATCTTCAAAAAACAATAGACTGCATAAAGGATGATTTAGACAAGAAAATCAAAAGCATCTTCAAACGTTAATGCATAAACACAAAATTGACTCGGAAAATCAAAACGTTGGGAAACGGATTTACGCAGGTGAAAACAATATAACATATGTAGACTTAAAAATTGAGTGCGATCAAGCATCCAAAATTTTGCTTTAAACAGAATGCGGTTTATCAACTAAATGAGAAAAGTACAGTGAAACATTCATCGGAGGCGCAGTTCTAACCCACATGTCTGCAAAAAACAGCATTTGAATGCCTCTCACTCATCTGTCTAGAAACATAAGCTAGCATGCCCAAGCATCAAATTTAATGTGAAAATATTGATCACGTCGAATGAAGAGACTTGAGACTAAAAAATACACTTTAATCAGAAAATTCAAGCTTGTACTCAGTAGCCGAGCTGAATGTGAAGGACTCAAAGATTGTTATGGATTTCGATGATATTTTGGTTGAGAGGCTGGGTTAGAGATGGGAAGCAGCACACTGTTGCCGGAAGATATCTTTCCATTTTTAATATCATTGGCAAGCTCAGTATTATAAGATTGAAGTCATAATGTGATCTCTTTCCTACAGCTATGAAATCAAAGGCTTTGTTTTTCATTGTTGCTGAGTAAGTAGGATTGTCAGCCGATGCTTCACCTGTAATGTGTGTGTGAAAGTCGTTTATACAGTGTATATCTCTAATTCCAAATTAAATGGCCTCAATTTGCATGATTAAGACCGGGTGATAAAATTTGCTATGTAATATCATTGAGGTAAGATCCTTTCACCGTCCATCTTCTCATTCCCGAGCCAATGAAAATGGCATTGAGGTGGTGGTTTCTATGGTTCACAATTCGCACTCGCAGATATGTCAATCTTACTTTAATAACCTTAACTGCATGGCCTGCGTATAATATCATCATAGATATGAGTCTTTTACAGATCAAAATCTTTGATTTTTGATGTCACAGATTTTAGGTTTGCATAATATGTTACCTTTCAAATGATCAGCCTAAATCGTCTGGCGCTACGTGTCGACGATTTAGGCTGTCATTTGAAAGGCAACATATCTTCAGTGTGTCGTTAAAAAATGTTTGGCTCGGCCGTACACATGGTTTTGATAGCCGAAACATGTTATGACGATTTTGTAAATATTTTTATAAATTTAACTTGGATTTTCCGTCAATCTGTTAAATTCTACAGTGCTCAGCCATAGTATTGTCAGAACTAAATAAAAGAAATTTAAACTTTCTCGATCAAACCAACAGTTAAGGTCTTAAAAGTTTGTTGCAACTTATCTAGAGAAGAATATTTTCTACTTCTTTTCAGTTAACTATTTACAGCATCTCAATATCAAATGTAGGCCTATAAAACCATTAAAAAAGTAATTTCACTCACTAACACAAAACCTACTGAATTTTTTACTCTTTGACTGGTGAATATTTTCGGTAATAATACATGTCATTTCATTCCGAACTTATGCTTAAGGAATATCCATCTCACTGTGTCAGCTAATTATTGGGATTTGAGCAAATTTATCAAATCCCCACAATCGAAATGCACGAATCCAATTCCTCTTGTTATGGAGTCGAGCACATCCATAAACAACTTTCACATTCATACTTGACATGCTCAACACAACTAAGAAGCATTATATAGAATATAGTTGATTTCCAAATATTTAAGAATGTGATCAAATCTGAGTAGTCACCACTCCTTCCAATGTCAGGAATCATTAACAAAGTTTATATCTCCAACATCAAAGCAACTCCCTAATTTAATATGCACAATAAATCAATATCTGAAAATTCTATTTACTTTGTGGTTTCAAATCAAATATCACTGCTCCACTAACGTATAGACGAATGCCCGTATATTTGGCATGTTATTCAGCATGCCACGGTAAATATTGAGCATATTAAATTTACTTTTCAAATTTACATGTAAAAGCTGATCACACAACGATAAAAATTGCATCCAAAAGAGCGAGGAGATGAAAGTGGTTCTAATAGAACCATTACAACGCCGAAAAATGCTGAGAACGTACGGAAATTTCGTTTGAGATTTCCCTTTAATAAAAGACTAAGCTTTTGAATAAGGCAAAGTCATGAGTGGGCTGAAATTTCATCAAAACTGCTGCCACAGCTTAACTTTTTCATGCTCAATAAAATGATTTCTGCTATCACTGTTGTTTTAGCAAGTTGGACTAGAAGAGATCTGTTTACTGGTTGTCATCATAGCAGCTATTTAGTAAGACATTGGTATTCGTCGATGCGACATCTCACCACGTCTTTTTCTCAAGAACATCTTTGATTTTGTGAAAAGTTCAAATCATGGACTAGCCAAGATTGGCATAAGGCAATGTTCAGTGATGAGAGCAGCATAAAGCAAATCTATTCATTCTCAACAAATGTCCGACGGCCAGTAGGAGCCAGGTGCGACCCACTCTATACTCTTCCTCTCGTTCGTCTGAAGCAATCCGCAGGTGTTAAGATAAGGGGTACTATCCCAGCAAGTGGACGTGGTGTCTTATGGTTTCTACCCAATAACAGTACAATTATAGGCAGCTTGTACAGTGAGATAGATATTCGAAGACAAGCTTCAAACATGGCTAGATGTTCGTGGATGCCAAATCTTCTGTAATGAATGCGCCCCATGTCACTCGGCAATGTCTGTTCGAAGCTGGCTATCACAGTCTTGGAACCATGGTCCGGCAGTTTTCCAGATTTGTACCGCA
Organism: Prostheceraeus crozeri; assembly: GCA_907163375.1. Taxonomy (NCBI): domain Eukaryota; kingdom Metazoa; phylum Platyhelminthes; order Polycladida; family Euryleptidae; genus Prostheceraeus; species Prostheceraeus crozeri. The sequence goes on along the minus strand of CAJQUW010000885.1, from coordinate 279,243 downwards.
ATCGAGAACTGCTGTGCTATGGTGAAGAAGCGAGTAGCGAGTAATGAAAGCATGGACCACCGAAATTAGCGGAGAGTATTGCCGGATGTTGATTGAATCCATGCTGTAATGCATAGAAGCTGTCCTGAAGACCAGAGGAGGACCAATCAAACATTGATATTTTCAATGTATTGTTGAGGCAATAGCCTTAGATTTCTTAAATTTCTACTAAGCGTAGTTAGTTAATATCACGCTATTGTCCTAGGCACATATTTCAGGAATTGGAATTGATGTCAATACACTATTTTCTAACTCAAGTTGAAAATTTTGCTAATCGAATGGCCTGCATCGTATATTGTCATCAGCTCAGCTATCATTCCTATAATTATACATGCTAATATTATATACATTCAGTGTTTAATTTCTATGTATAAAATGTGTGATAGTTACTGTCGAGACCGACAGTCGTGGCGAAACCTTAAGTGTGAGAACTACTTTATTGCTTGACAGCGTGACACAGATTAATTGCACGGGTTCAACACGCTTGACACTTCTGTCAGCCACTATATATATATATTACTTTTTATAGAAATTTTACTGCGTGGATATCTTCAGTCAATTCATCTTATCAATTGTGTCGGGCAATCTGAAACACAGCTACCGACAGAACAACAAGTTAGCGTCTTCATCTCGAGTAGCGGCTATGATTTTGCTCAAAATGTTTGTGTTTGCCGACATCAGGAGGCTCGCCAAATCTAAATGTGTTTAGCATTATCGACAGGGAATAACCTGAAGACATTCCATGCCAAAAGATTATGACTCTGGGCTTAGTACTTTTCGTTTAATTAGAGAAAACATACAAAATTTCATTTTAGTCAAAAACTGCAATCTGCAACCCATTTGATTTACATGTGTTTTTCTTTGACTTTGTCTGACAAGAAAAGGAACTCACTAGATTTCGGCAGACGTGCCGATTCGAAGTAGGCATAGGGTGTACATCAGTCTGTGAAAGTCTCACTTTCGGCCTCGTTCCCTGCAGAAACTCGTTCTGACTGCCGGACTAACATGCCTATCAATTTTTCAATTTGTATATTCTGAAATATGCAATTGCACACAATGAATAAATTGCATGTAATCACAGTATAGAGAGACAGTCATGTACTGATAGATTCTTTGATATTATTCATTGCACGAGGGTCATTTATCGTTCGTCAAGCAATTAGTCAAACAAAGTATCGGTATTCTTGTAAAATGTACTTTTGTCTTTCTGTCAATCAACGAATTTTTTTCTCTTTCAGCTTTTCTCAATCGATAATTGTATTGAGGACTGGCGAATAGCCATAACGTGGCGTAGGATCGCCCAAATGATGACAGAAGTTATTGTCTGTACAATTCATCCTATCCCCGGTGACATGAAGATCCGTTGGAGCACTTACATTCTCTTCACGGAACAAGAATCCGAGAAAATGGTCCCCCTCGACGTAGTACTCGCTGTGCCCATGTTCCTTCGTCTTTATCTCATATTCCGTGTCATGTTACTTCATAGTAAACTGTTCACAGACGCTAGCTCACGCAGTATTGGCGCTTTGAATCGAATCTCCTTCAATACAAGATTCGTCATGAAGACGCTGATGACCATCTGCCCTGGAACGGTGCTTCTTGTGTTCATCTTGACGCACTGGATTATTGCCAGTTGGCTGATGCGCGATTGTGAGAGGTAAGAAATGTATTTTTAGCATTGCTATTTATTGCGTTGTCATAATATGTCTCATATTTGCTGTTTTCTTCCCTTTGTGTCATCCTGTTACATCTCTACACACTCACCACATCATGCTGGGTTTTGTTGCTGCACATGCAGATAATACATCATTTGCACTTTTATCAATACAGTCAGGCACATTTATTTTGCTACATTTCAGTGGAGGCCAACGCGTGTCTCACTGCAGTTTTCGTCGGTATAGTGTGGCTTGTCACCAATAGATTGGGAGGACTGCGTGTTTTACGAATTGAGGCACTTTATAAGTTCTCTCATCGACTGAAATAATTTGTCCGAATAAGACATGCTATCGGCAATACTGTTGATTTCACAACTTCACAGCTGAATCATCATGCAAAACACGCAAATGCTATAATTCTGAATTGGAAAAATATTTCAATATAAACTATTTTTTTAATGTTTTCGAATTTTTGTGGTATTTAAATTTTTTTTTGGTTTTCTCAAACATTTTGTAAATATTATATAAATTGTAAATAGTTTATTTGTAAATAGGTTTGTGAACTTAAATGTATATAGGCTCACTCAAATGCTTTGCATTTCGCTAAAAGCCCTTGATTTAATTATATGTTAAAAATATAATGCTGAAAATCGGGATGCATCAGCACTCACCATGTTTAAAGACTATGCACACACTAGGTGACATGCCACGCGTAATTCACGCTTAATTACGGAACACCCCAAACATCCGTGGTTAAAGACTACGCGGGTACATACCCGCTGCACTAAGAGTCAGAAATCACTTGATCTGATGCCGTTAAAACATGGGAAATGTTTGTGAATACGCGCGGGCGAGCGTTTATAGTTTGCTCGTCGTCTATGGTTGTCTGCGTTGCCGCTTGTACCACGAATGAACCGCTCAGCATGTTCTGTCATCCCTGAGCATGAAATTGAGGTCTCATCAGCCTCTGATACATGCAGACACATGAGACACAAAGTCTATATAACAGGACTGCCGACAGATGTTTCAGCAATGTCACGCATAGCCACGGATGTTTTGGGTCATGTGTAATTACGCGTAGTTTACCTCGTAATTGAGCGTGGCATGTCACCTAGAGCATTTTCTTCATTTCTTTGACCATACTATATCAAATTTTTAAGAAGCACTATGTCAGTTAGCAAAGGTACGCGCTTTTGTCGGAAAGGGAAGGTCTATATTATTGTATCTAACTGACGTCAATGGCACATAAATCCTGCGCTATCTTGAAATAGTGTTGTCAGGTGGCGAGAACTCGCTCCGAGACAGCATGTATCCTCAATAGGCTGTTACCTATAACTTTGAGTCGATCTCGAGCGTAGACATCGAGCGCACGTTTTCGACATGCAAAGCGGTTTTCGCCTGACAATCGCCGGTGACTGACTCCAGAAAATCTCTCTAAAATAGTAGATCTGTCATTGTTCTCCCAATAAATGTGAATAGATAGAGCCTACATATATTTCTCCTGTTTTATTGTTCAGAATACTTGGAATAGAGAGGAGTATCTAGGTATGTTGATGGAATGAATTTAATTTTTTTCTGAACCCCGCGGAGTCATTAGTATCACAGCATAAATTGATTTCTAAACAGTCTTAATATTTTGAAGATTTTTTTGAATATTCCGAGGTTTTGAAGCAAATAGATATTTAAATATTTTGGTACTTTTGACTAAATATTTTTCCGAACTCTAATTGTAATACATAAAGATAATAAATAACGGCTTATGTCATCGAGTTAGGATCAAATTACATAATATAACTTACGCTTTTTGTGACTGGCTTTACCTGTTTTTAACTTGGAGTCCTCCGGAAACGTGAGAGCGCGAAACGTTGGATGTACATGTACTGTTTAGCACAAATTTCTTAGTCAATGAATCCTCAACCAGACATCTCATCTTAGTATTGAAGCAGTGCTGCAGCAAGAAATTCGCTTTGAAATGCGTAGTGAATGTTTCACACGTGAATTTACCCCTTTAATTTGCGGACCTCACAGAGGTATAGTAAACTGCGTGAAACTCATCATCCCGAATGCATCGAGTACAGATGATCAGAATTTCAGAATTTGCATTGTTATCTGAACATTTGCCTCGCCGTTCTCTCTCGAAGACTCCTTGTGGACTGCAATTCAATCCCTCAAGAGGTTGTCGAATCCAACTGAGTAAGAATGTAAACCTATAGGTGTCATTTCCCTTCGACCCCATCTTGGTGTTCATTCGCATCTGTTGGTGTAATACATAAATCATCAGGTTCCTTCGAATTCGAAGCATTATCTAGGCATTTGCAACGCGAAGGCCTACGTCGTAGTTCAATAACAACGACGATAACTCTTGAGTTCATCAACGGAGACCTGTTGCCTGTACTGTGAGGCCGCAGCCTCTTCGACGGCGGTCCGCAGTTCACACTGTGCGATCGAATTAGCCACGGCAGTAATCCGTACCCTCTACGACGGTGAACCACAACTTATGCTTTGGGATCGGATCACTCACGGCGGCAGTCCACAGCCCCTTCCTGGATAACCCTCAGTGTCTACTGAAGATCCCGAGCGGAAATAGTTCACACAGCCTACGACGGTGACTCGCGAGCTCACCACCAATAACTCGTAGCCACCCCATGGTGGGCAGCAGCCCTTAAATGGATGTCCCGTATTGTCTACGACGTTGACCACAGTCGAAGCGATGCGGTCAGTCAAAAATGACCGACGTCCTCCGGATATGGCCGACTCGAGCCTGGATATAGCCGACACGACCCCGATTGTGGCCAACACAAACCGAGATATTCGTCTACACCAAAGCCGACTGCATCTGCTTCATTAGCCGACCGTTCAGACACGCGTCCACTGCCATCCCGGTCGGTTCGATTGCGCAGGCACAAACATTCTGTCACGTCTATGGAGTGCACAGAGCACACACTTACATCTATCTTATGCATGTATGTAGCACACTGCACATCAACATCGGGAAGCATAAATGACCGGATAATTTTTAATCTAGAAGCTTCGCTTTTATAGATTACCAGCTGCAGTTGTTTGCCGTTGTAAGAAACGAATGGCTGTCTAGTCTTCTGATTACTCAATTGGATCATTCCTATTGAAGACCCAGTATTTACATGCTACCAATAAATAACTGATGATTAGTTTCATTAAGTATCTCTTGTAGCGGCAAATTGAGATGAAATTGGGAATTTCGACCTTTTTATCATTTCGATTGGCAACATACACATTTCGGTTACTGCGAGTAAGCAAATGTAAGACTTCAATTTTCATAATTTCGCGAATTTTCAGACAACGCCCTAAACTTGACTTTGAATTTGTCGAAGTAGTTGAATTGACGCCCTAGATGGAGACGGAGATTCGATACAATCAAGTCTCTTAAATTGAGCTCATTATCAAAATTAGAAGATGAAAATCGACAAATTAACAGTAAATTGCACATATTCACGAAATGATGTTAACAGGAAGCGAAATGGTCAATAAATATCGGGGATGAGATTGAGACGGAGAAAGCGGAAGGTTTCTCAGAATTATAGAAAACATTCTTATCATTCGAAATCATCAGACGATTCTAGGTGGACCCGAACGAATTGAAAATTGAAAAAGTTGTCCACAAATGCCCATCGACGAATTCGCCAAGAATTTGGCAACGAAAATGAGCAGCGCTACTAACAGAGCTACACGAGATGCCCAACACTTCACCTGGAGATGCCATAACACTTTGCCACTAGCCGCCAACACATCGCCATTAGACACCCAACACTTCGTCACTACCTGACACGGAATGTTCAACATTTCATCAATAGCTACCACGAGATGCCCAATACTTTGTCACTAGCCGCCCAATACTTTGACAATAGCCGCCCTATGCTTCGCAACTAGCCGCCCAATGCTTTGCCACTAGCCGCCCAATACTTTGTCACTAGCCGCCCAATGCTTTGCCACTAGCCGCCCAATGCTTCGCAACTAGCCTCTCAACATTTTGTCACTAGCCGCACAATACTTCGCTACTAGCCGCCATGGAACGCCCAACACTTCGTCACGAGATGCCACAACACTTTGCCAGAAAATTTTTCATTATTTCACCACTAGCCGCAACGAAGTGACTTACATCTCCCAAGTATTAACCAGACAGAGGCGAACATTTTTCTGATAGCCACAGACTTTCGCAGTTTGCGCTATTTACTTTGTTGCCAAGTTTCATGGAAACTTTCGTTGCCAAGCATTTAGTATCTGACATTACTTATGAATCTCTAAACTAGTGGCGACAAGGATTCTGGCGGAATTTGCTACAATTGTCTAGCGACTTCGTGGCCAAGTATTCACGGTTTATCTCATTAGCGTGTTATGTACAGATCACGTTCTTATTTGTTGCATAGACAGAAGCAAAAAAAAATTGAAAAAATTGAAAATTTGAAGCTTTAGATACTTTTAGTAAGCCGTCCTGAATGCAAATCGAAGAACTTTTTCATTAACGATCTACAAATCGTCACATGGACATTTTATGCTGCACTATGATGTACAAACCTTTTTGTGATCAAGGGCGAGGAGATTCGTTGATCAACGAGTTCAGAAGGGTTCTGAGGGATGCATTTTAACAAATACTCTAAGCCATTTGCATGAATTAATAAACTTTTGCTTACCAAAGTGAGGGTAAATTTCGAAGAGTGTAATATACAGTCTAACAGAGCATTTTTCACTCTCATCATGTGACTCTTTTTTCAAAATAGTACTTTATTCCTAAATTAAGTTCTTTAACTCATAGAAATTAATGGTGAAATGCTTGGAATGTTATCTAGGACTGTGAAATTTGAAGTAGTCGTAAATTAAAGTTTGTATCCTGTATATCAAGAATAACTTGAGACAAATTATGGATATATCTAGGATAACTGAGTTATACTATACTGCACTGTCATCAAAGTTGCACTTGAATCCGATTCCAACGACGTCTCCGAAAATTAAAAAAATGCTCAAGAAAAGTATCCATCTTCATTGCAATAATCTCTATGATTATCCATAGTTGCGTATACCATTGAACAACAACAAAGTGAAAAGATTTAAATCAAAGGAAAGCAAATAACTGTACTCTAACATGAATGAATAATGACAGTATACATTTGTACACTGCGAACCAACATGGAGGATCATCAGCAGTACACCAGATGTCATCAACGTTTCGGCCATTTAAGTACTGGACGTCTCTATCTGGCTGGCCGGTACTGCGCCGGATAACCTAAGCAGCACCTCCTCCACTATGGCGTCCCATAATCCCAAAAATCCAAGCAGAGCCCGTTTCCGCTGCAGCACACACCTTCTTCATACACTTACTTGCTTCTTTTCCGCCTATCCCCAGTGCCCTTATCCACCTTTTCAAGCTGTTAGACGCAAAACCGCGACACCCCACCTCCACCGTCCACAACTCAGCCATCCACCCATTCTCCTTGCACTCGTTTATCAGTTCTTCATATTTAACCAACTTCCTCTGGCGAGCTTCCCCAATCCTTGATTCCCACGGCACTGTCAGCTCCATGCACACCATCGACTTTGCTTTCCTTGACACCAACGTCATATCAGGCCTGTGTTCGGTGATCACAATTTCAGGTGGAACCGTCTTCTTCCCTTGGGTGTCAACAAGCATCTCCCAGTCTGATGCTCCCACCAACAATCCACTGTCACGTGCCACCTTCCCCTTCGAAGCTGATACGTGACCTTCTCTCACAAATTTGATGCCCTTGATTTTATTTGGGCCATCCTCTCTTCTCCGTCGCACTGCCTCTTCCCCAATGGCCGCCAGTTCCTGCAGCACCTGGTTATGTCTCCAGGTATATGCTCTCAGCAGCTGAGGACAGGAAGACAAGGTGTGCTCCAGGCTCCCTGTCCTCAGTCTGCAGCATGGACAACTATCATCACTGGACACACCCCACCTCTTCAGATGAAAAGCATGATTCTTTTCAGATGAAAAGCATGAAAAGCAAAGATTTAAGTATGATTAGGGAGCCACTTTCGAGCAATTGAATATTCAAGGATGGCTCCTGATAGGTGATGTTGATTGGATATAAGATATCCAAAGTGCAATCGTCAGATGCCATGTCCACAACTGAAAAATTGTCAATATTGCAATGGCAACTACATTCTACATGTAGTTTATGATCATACACTGGTGAGTGTCTTTCTAATGTTCTTTAGTATCAACTTCCTCCAATTGTCTTACGTAAATCAGTGATGCTTGGGTCAACTTCACCTTTAAAATGATAAACAACACCACCAAAAAGGAGACGATTTAAACTGAAACAGTGACATCATTTTCTAGTACTAAATACAAACTTTATAACAAAGTCAGTGAATCTAGTAGATTTTCTGATTCTTGCTTGGTTAGAAATATTTTCCCAACCAACTAAAATAACCTTTGGAAATTGAGCTTGATGCTGTTGTAGTTGTTGGCACCACTCTTGTGGTAGTTGTGCTAGTTGTTGTGGTTGGCTTTGTTGTAGTTTGAATCAATTTCGGTTCCCGCTTGATTACCTTCGGTGGACTTCGGTGGTGTTTTCTCCAGCTCAATGTAGGTTGCTATTTGAACGTCGTTGGCGGATTCTTCCATTTCCATTGATTTAAAAGCTTCTACACTGATGCTGATATTCCTGCATTCTCCTGTTTTGGCATCATAGACCACATGGCAAGCTTGTTGACATGAACAAGCAACAACGTTGCAGTCAAGAGGATTGGTGGATATCAAGATTGGCTCCGAATAACTGATGGCATCTTTGGAAACAACTCCATGAAATCTATGAAGAGAACATTCTAAGCCATTTACCGACGAAATTGTAATCGATTTGAGCAGAACATGTACGAGAAATGACATTGTTGAAAAGAAGAGTTGTTTTACTCAACAAACAGAACTGCCGGTGCAATGGCGATGAAGCTGAGAGGCATGTGATTAAAAGGATGAGTTTATCTTGATTCTGATGATAACCAATCAACGACTGACACTTGTCGCATTTTCATGACCTGAAGCAAGTCCGGGACGCAGTCAGTTTACTTTGGGGGATGGGATGAAGGTGCAAAACACCGTCTACGGCAGTCCTACCAAAATTGAGAAGACGCCATAAGATAATACCCAAATGAATTCATTTTGATGATATTATGCATACATATTACTGCTGTAATTGCATTCATGCTGATTTAATGAAATTCTATTGAAGACATGAGATTTTGAGAGATGAGATCATGAGATTTTTATGAGTCTCATGATATTCTCACAAGAAAATATTTAACTCATGATGCGTTGATCGAGTTCATGAGAAAATCATGAACATTTATGAGGTCTTCGTGAAAATTAGCTTATAAGTAGTCAGTTATGCATGCTAGCCGCGAAAGGAAATAGCCATAAGAAAGCTTATTCGATCGATCAAGATCTTCAAGGTTAGTCTATAAAAGATAAAAGTAAAAATAAATAGGATGTATCATGGCGATGTGCAACAGCATTTTCGAAATGATGCATATATAATTTGACTTTACAACTATCATTGCTATGCAAGATGTTGAAAATAGACATATATACAATCACAGTTACATGGAAGATCACGTATTGCGAATTCTGAAATAGCATTGTAGACATGGCGTGTCGGTACTTTGGGGCAATGTGGCTAGGCCAAGAAAACTTCAATAACTATATGCGAGGAAAATAAATTCAGAAGTATGAAAATACAATTGTTATTTTATTAATGAGATTTTAATGAGAAAGCTCATGAAATTTGATGAGACATTTCATGCGAAAACGTTCCAAATCCGCATTAAATTTCATGAGAGATATATGAGCAAAAATCTCATAAAAAATCATGAGGAATTTTCGTGAGGGTAAACAAAAGGAATCTCTGCAATGACTAAAATTTTTTAGAAACGTCTATTTTGTTTAGTTTGTTCATGAAGATTTGCTTGGTCAAATCTAGACCACGTTAGAGACATGTTGTTGCTCTAATGCAATGTACTTTTTAGGGAATTTATCAAAACACCTTTCTAAGAATCTTCCTAAAGTTTGTTCACTTCCCTCCGGTTTTACGGGCAAATTTAGAATTTTGAATTCTAACGCTCTTCAACCGCAATGTCCATGCGTTACAGTATGATAAAAAATTACTCACTGTGAAGTAAAAACCCATGTGGATATTTACGAGTATGAATAGTAGTAAAAGAGTTAAAAATGTTTAACATGAGTTAATGCGTTTTTTTCGAACTCACAACGCTAATAATCCTTTTGTCAACTGAATTTACCGTGCTAGTATCATGCAGACGAAATAGTTCTTTTATGTGACATGAGCACTTGTGAAATTCACAATCAACTTTTGAATTCACTCTCATAGAGTTGAAGTGTCCTACTCTAAAATCTAACAAAGCAATTATTCATCAATGAATTTCACTTGTAGCTGAGTACTAGATTGATTTCTACTTCCCAAGCAGATCAATTCAATCAAAGGGGACACATTCGTCCGTTCTACATGTGGATATGGAAGTAAATATCACATGATATGCAAACTGCCGGCAACTAGGTATACTCGATGACGTTCTCAATGCGAAAATAAAGTTGGGATTTTTCCAAATCTGCAGAGCAGTCATTAGAACGGTCAGAGAACATCGGACAAAAACTGCATTACTAAATTTCAAGGAATTCTTCGCCACTGACCGTTGAAGCGATGATGATAGAGGATTTCTTTCATCAACAGGTCTCTCACATTCAGTGTTAATCGATGGAAGGAAGACAATTATATCGCCTTCAGTCATTAACATCTTAGAGGAGAAAGTGTCATATTATCTGTTCCTCTGATATCTCCTCGACAAGACATAGCAAACAGGATCGAATCTGTCGTAAGATTTTATGCAAACAAAGACTAACATGCTCGTAATTAGTCTTGAAGTTCTGCTTCCTCACAGTAATTACAAAAGAGTAGAGTGTGGGTAAAACAAACTGAGGGAGCAAACGGTTTAAAGAACAATGTCGGTAATAGAGGTAGAGCGTAGCAAGCAAAATCTGAAATTCAAACATCCGAAGAAATTGAATTCATGTTTAAGTGATAATCCGACAGGAGAAGCAGGAAAGATTAAAAGGAAGATGCATTGATTGAAATATCCAAAGAAATCCAATAGTCCATGATAACAAAGGACTAAACAATTTCAAGTCCAAATTGAGAACAGTCAAAAATCAAATTGGGAATAGTCAAAGGCGGATTAAAAACCAAAACTAACATGAGAAGTTTTTTATGCATTTCGAATGACCTTATTCGGTGCAAAAAGGGCAATATTGTTGCAATACACATTTCAGGCTTGTGAGTTCTCAATTTCTCAATCTAGATGTATTCAATAAAAATAATAACGTTCATTTCAGAAAACCCCATTATTGGTAATCGTTGGGCACCACACAATTATAAGTCAAATCGAACTATGAGATAGATGAGGTTATAAAGAACAAAAGTGAAGCAACGGCTAACAGTACAAAAATTTGGATGGGTTCAAATTTAATGTCAAATCCACTTCTTGAAAGTTTGGACATCGTCACCAAGAAAGAAGATCTGATCAGATAATTATAATACTTAGGTATTCCGTAGAGACCAGAGCGAGGAAGGCGAATGAGGAAGGTGTGAGACGGTGTAGAGGATGATGATGATTCGTGACCAGTTCCTGAAACAGTTTAAAGGCTATAATTGTCCGACGGTATTGCAAAGGTGTGAAATCAGGATATTCACATGAAGAAGTGCCACAGTTCTGTGACAATGTCTTTGAACATTCTGTAGCATCTTCTCATGATAAACCCTCACTTTTGCGAGTCATTTTATCAATCATCATGATCGTTAACGCTTTTGTCGCTGTTTTATTTTCTTCAATACGTGTAAGTATCAGAAACGTATATTTTTTCAATTGAAAAACACGTACATGTATACAAAAGAGAATGAATGAGATGACTGATGACAAGGCGATTGAGAAATTTACAGAATGACAATAAAGTGGAGGTGAGATTAAGTAATGACACTGAAATACGAGATGACTCTGTCTGGAAGGAGCGGACATTTTCATTCATATTTAATATGTTTAAGCAAGTCATGATTTCATCTGTAAAAGTTATGCACCATCATAGTTTTGCAATGAAAAATGTTAAGGTTTGATAAAACGTTGTAGATGAAACAAATAGGCTAATATCAACTCCTAAACTCCAAACTTTTAAGACAAAACAAAAACAAACTTACGCAATTATTCGACATCTTCATTGCTCAAAATAAAATTTCAGAACTCAATATTTTCACGGTTCAAGACTTTTCGTAAAATGTATCAATATGCACAACAGAGCGAGCGAATTTGAAGGTGCTATTTCGTTTATTGAGTTTTACTTTAGAGCGCTTGAAAATTATATTACTTTTTTCAAGTTCCTTGTCCTTTGTCAGTTATAGTCAGAGAAATGCCTTGTGACATCTTACTTTTTACTGACGATTTCAACAGAGATAAAGCCTGTTCTATTGAATGGAACAGAAGACTGAAAAGTGTATTGAAACAATATCAGTCTTTCATTAGAAATACATAAAGATTACTAAAAGAGTTTCCAATGTGGCCAATCTGGCAAAGAACATGCATATTGAAGGCAATGTTAAGATTCTGTTATGACAACGGTGCCTAAATGATGGTAGATCCGTAAAGATCCCGTGCTGATGGACTTCGTAAAGATTCACTGTGATTATCATTTACCCAGCAAGATTATTTTGTTGGAATAACTTACTATGCACGCCTTGGACTCGCGGTGTCACTACCGCTTCAACTGACTGACATTGGAAAAGGACCGATATCTTGTCAGCGCATTTGTACACATCTTAAATCATGCATTCTTATTTATCACAAAATATAAAAGTCTCTTTATGAAATAGTTTCCATTGCACCCCTTAAGAGAAGAGTGTGCAACTACTGCATGTCTCTGTGTTCTAAATAGGTTCTTCGTGAGGCGTCAAGACGTACAGTAGCAACACTGAGCATAATCTTTGCCTATCCGGCAGCATCTGAAATAACCATAAAAACTGCTTGGTAACCATCCTAGTCGCACTTATTTAATCAAAAGCAATTATTATAAGTCTATGTTTCTATGTTCTTCATGATCATTTCAGCTGATTCAATCTGTGTCAATACTTTTAGATCTGATATATGAATTAAATAACTGATACATGCAAAGTTTAGGATTCTTGACCTAAGGCGCTAGATTGCAAGATACTAATTGCGATTTTTTGAAAAGCACCGTTGTCAGTGACTAGAGAAGCTGCAATTCTTTGTGAATTGTTGTGGCTTCTGCCCATAGGAAACAGCGAAAGCTCCTAAAGTTATTGACATGCATTGAATAGTGCTCAATGTTGTTAAAAGCCAATTATCGTCATTGAAAGCTGCACAAAGCACAGGAAGTTGCAGTCATGACATGTAATGAAAAATGCAATGAAAGTATCACAACAAACCTTTTGCTTTGCATGGCTTGCTAAAGAACTAATTCAGCTTTGTGGTTTCATTTCAGCTTCCATGATACGCATCACGGAAACTTATTGAATTCCATGTGGCTCATAGCCATCACCTTTCTCAGTATTGGTTACGGAGACTTAGTTCCTCACACGTATTGTGGGCGAGCCATCTCTATCTTCACAGGTGTTATGGTGAGTTCTTACTGCATTGCTTGGTACTCACGAAGGTGAAGCCACACCGGCCCTGGGCATTTCTTTTGCTGTGGTCCTTTGATCACTAGGCGTCACACTTACAAGCGTGTTTTAGACTTTTAAAAAATAGTTGGATCTGTATCGTTGAAGGGTCATATTTTACAAGGAATGTTATTTCAAAAGTATATACAGTGTAACCTCATAGATTCACATTCATTTAGATTAGCACAGATTCACTCATTCACATAGATTAACTTCATTTTTCATAGATTTTAGCTTGATAACTTTCAATATAAAGTATGGATATTCATAATGAATATCGATATATATATTGATAATATATATATATATATATATATATATATATATATATATATATATTGATAATATATATATATATATATATATATATATATATATATATATATATATATATATATATATATATATATATATATAATAGATAATATATTTCGACATAGAACACAGTATTTCTGAGAAATCTTGGTATATGTCTGAAAGAAAATCCTACATTTTGTATTCACAAACTTATGTCGTGAAGGCATTTCTGTACTTACACGTAACTTTTTTTAGTATCTTTACCAATCATACAATCACATAAGTGGCTCTCACTAAGCGAATTTACTGCTAGAATTCTGTAAAATTTCAAAATCTATCGAAATTCTAGCTTCAAAATTTGGAATTGCCACTTATGGTACGAAAATGTGGAAGCTAAGACAAGCAAAGAAACATTAAAATGCTCACACGGAAATATGTTGTGCAGTGAAGTTTATCTAATTCTGATTGATGCTTCGAAAATTTGGAAGTTAGTAGGATATAAGCCGAGCCGATGTAAAGATCTCTGTCATCCAGTACAGTTTGCTCTCATTCATGCACACATTTCCCCGTCAGATAGCATAATTAAGAAGATATACACCTGAAGAACATGAAATTTTTGAATTACGAATTATACATTATATCAGAAGTCACCCGCGTAGAACATGATCAGTGCAAGAATTACTACACATACTTTCAGAATTTTTTCATCCATCTGACACATGTTGAAAGTTGGATCATTTATATTTTCAATTCGTGTTTGCAGTATAATTGCCATGAATCTCAGAGGCAAAGAATAGTTTGCATTGTAAACTCCAAAGAATAAAAATCTGTTAAAATTAAAAGCTAAAATTAGTTTCACTTTTTACATTTTGAACTGAAAGTATTCGTAAAAACACACGCTGCTTATCTGATATTAAAGGATTGTAGGTTGTAGCTGTTACGTTATCAATCATCAAATTGTGACGTTATCATTTTAAACATATACATGTATTTATGGATATTTTCTGTGAAACTTTTCTGCAAAGTTTAACACTTATTTTCGCTGCTTTAAACGGTGTACTGTTTACAACATGTACAGAAATAGACAGGTCGTCTCTTCCTCTATTTGACTAGAAAGGAAGCATTGGAACATGTAATGCTGACGAAATGAAACAATCTGCTGACATAATACCATAGCAATCGAACAATGAGCAGCCAGTTCAACATAAACACAGCAAATTGTACGAAGTTTCAGTGACTGTTATCAACCGGATCACACAGCAAAGCGACACAGTCAATATCAAGTTCTACAGAGAAGTTTATGAATTTTTTTCGTGCGCCTGCTAACTTTTTTGAAAATGATCGGCAGGACCCACTTTTGCTCAATGATCTGAATTCCTCGAATCTGAAGGAATCGTGGCGATCAGAGCATTTTCAAGGAGTTCACACCAATCCGCAAGCGTCGCACGACTATTTTTACTATTTCTGGAAGGTATTAAGAATTTCTTCTTGCCCATTTATTAAGTTCCTTCAAGTGCCATCGCTTTGAATCATTTTGCGGTTCTAGCAAAATGTATGCTTAAACAATCTAATTTCCGTGACAACATGGGGGAAGCTTCAATTGAAGTATGATATTTCAGATCTGATGATTCATCACAGATCACAATTCACGGTTTCGTGTACATCATATCAGCTGGAGATTTTTTATGCAATCTCTCGCTTGATAAGATCGCCTAATGTCGAACATTTGTGTATAGTACACTTATGAATACATTGCTCCCGAGAACATCAGCAAGCATCATGCCATGAACTTGGTTGATATCTCACAAACTCCCAGTTTGATATCAATTATCGATTCTTTCATTAATAACTAAACAAGCGGGGCAGAATCAATCATGTCAATATTCAAATAACGTACTATTGTAGATCGTTTCAAGACACCTATATCATCCGATTCAACATAGAAGTTACTATTTACTCATTTCTTAGAAACAGTGTGTCTCATTATGGCAATCACGTCATTAGGTGTCTCGTGAGTTTTAGTGAATCACGAATCTTCTATCTTACTTGCGATAATGGATGTGAGTTTCTACTTTGATCCGCTATGCTCTGATGACTATTTCGGAATGACTTGCATTATCGTCGGATCGAACGTACGAAATCTTTTTCTTATTCCCATCTGATTTCTCAACTAATTGGTTTCTACTAATTGATTAACAACATCAAGCGAACAGTTGCTGCCAGGTTTAACCCAAGGGTTCAACTCGGCTGGAATGGTTGCATTGTTTAATGCATTAAGTCGGATGGAGCATGGAACTGACCGTCTTCCGGAGCTTTGCTGGTGGATCCGCCTAAACAGGCAACCCGTTGGCTTCTCGGATATGATAGCAACCGTCTTCATCGCAGAATAACTTAATCCGGTCACCAGAACGAGGCCGAAAATGAAACTTTCACAGAAATGTTATTATTATTATACATATATTTGTTTTCGGTGCGCAAAACCCGATGTTATCAAGGCGCCGGTGTACAGCTCAAACCACGTAGCAAAACAAGAACATCTTTAATTTGTAACGAAATTGGAAGAGGCCAATTTCAAAGTGTCGGATGTTCAGAGGATGACTATTCCAGAGTCTAGAACCCGCTGCCGAGAAAGCACGGTCGCCCATCCTCCGGTTACGGGTTCTGGTAGGTTGACAGATGGAGGGACCAGATGATGAACAAAGACGACACCCAATCGGATCAGGTGCGTGGCAGTCGTAGGTAAGTTATCGGAGGGATAGACCGTGTAACGTCTTATATACGATGACAGCCAACTTGAATTGGATGCGCTGTTTTACTGGAAGCCAGTGCAGGTCACGAAGGACCGGTGTGATGTGCTCATGTCTTGACGTCTTAGTGATGAGGCGAGCAGCAGCGTTCTGAAACGCCTGAAGCGGACGAAGGTGACAGTCTGGGACACCACAGAGGAGAGAATTACAATTGTCTAGACGAGATGTAATGAATGCTTGAATTAGGGTCTTTGCTGCCGAGTTCGTAGCGGAGCGAATGACGGGGCGGAGTTAGTGCAGGAAACAATACGCGGAGCGACAGACTGCGCTGATGTACACCGCATGGATACTACTACGAATTTGCGCGTCTGTCGAGCTCCACTTGGTACCGCCTTTCTCAGACAGGATCAAAGAAATGTTAATCCACACGTTGATCCAATGGGATGCCGATCGAATTTTATGGCTAAAATGAAATGTTCTATGTTTTCTTTGATTAAATGAAAAGTACTTCCTCTGCAGCCGTAATTTTGGCATGGAATGTCTTCGGGCATTTCTTATTACCTGAAGAGAATCAATGTCAAAATTTATGGCTCTTGATTTAGTGCTTTTCACACACTGGAAGACAGCACATCCCATTCGAACCACAAATTTCGATCTGATTGCCATTGGATTAGCATGTGCTCTCTTGCTTAATAAGAGGAGGATAACAACCGGGTGGATGTCGACAGACGTGCAGATTCGGCATTGGGCGTGACTCATTCTGTGAAAGTCTCATTTGCAGCCTCGTTCCTTGCGCACGCTCGATCTGGCAGCGTTTTTTGCTCACATTTTCAAAGAGTAATGTAGGCTAGAATGTTCGGGAGAAAGACAGTTGGAAATTTTGGAAATTGTCTCTTGGTTTCCGTGTTCTTCAATTCCCACCTACTTTATATTGAAAATGTAGAAGATTCAAACTGAAGATAAAATACTGAGATATCAAAGTTTGTGGCTTCTAGGAGATAGTATTAAGCTTCTACTTGTATATCTGCTAAGATTTAGATTGATTTAATGATTTGGCTTCCAGAATAATCTGTCTGCCTCTTTTTCCGAGGATGAAATTAAGGAAGAGAGGTTTTCTGATATGCTTTTTCTGGTTAGCAATTTACAGTCCGTTTCATAAAAAGTGGATCATCCTAAAATTTGACTAAATAAAACATAAGTATGATACAGAAAGCATTGTTCATGTTATTTCATGTCCCTAATATATTTAAATGTCCTTATATAATCTGATAAGCTATGATACAGTAACGGTTCTTAAGAAGCTAATATTTTGTGGCCCTACCCTTATTGTCAATGACATTACCAGTGACGTAAGTTGTGATACGCCATCTGTAGGTAGCAGTGAACGACGAACGTTACGTTTTAGAATACTCCATACATTTTCTATGGGATTCAGATCAGGAGAACGAGCTGGCCAAGATAATGTCCTAGGCCCTAATTGAGACTTGCATAAGTTGACTCTACTACTCCTGTGACACGTAGCATTATCATCCATAAATAACCAAGTCGATGGATCACCAAGTTGATCTGTCATTTGGCCAATGTTCATTCGTAAAACATTCACATAGCGTTCAGAATTCATGGTTCCTTGCTGTATGTGAAGTTCAGAGCGGCCATTGGTCCAAATGCCAGCCCAAATCAGTAGAGTCGCACCACCTTGTACCCGGGGACGATGTAAATGTCTCGGAATTTCCTGATCAGATTTTATCCATAATCTCAATCGACCATCACTATCCTTCAGACGGACTGATGCCTCATCAGACCAGACAACCCTATCCCATTGATTTCGCCAGTGACAATGACTCATTGCCCATCTGAGACGTCTTTTTGTATGCTGATCTGATAATTCGATCTGAGAGGGCCTCTTACAGCTCTTGAAATTCGACTCAATAAGTCTTCTACGAATAGTGGACTTAGAAATAGACGAGACTAGTGCAGCCATCTCAGTTAACGAGAGACTTGGATCAACTTTAACAAATCTCAAAATTAGGCGGTCTCTACGTTTGGATGTTTTGCGTGGACGGCCAGAGCCCTCTTTACGACAGAGTCGAAAATCATCATTATGCCATCGATGCACATTTGTGTAAGGGACATTTAGTCGCTTGCTTGTAGCTCGCAAAGAAAAGCCTAGTTCCAGCAAGGCTGACACTTTGCCTTTTGTGAATGCGATCTCGTTATTGTTCATTTGTGCTTTGCATTGTTTTCAACCGGTAAGAGATAGATTTCTAGCTGAAAGCAATCAGGAGTGCTGCCAACACCACCGCAACGAAGTCAGGAAGCTATGGAACATGAAGTCCAGTTAATCACATGTAGCAGTTACATTATTGTTGATGAATAATGGTGCTATACTGGCTCTGATTGACCGATTTTCTTTATTTTTGTTTTGCTTGATAGCTTTTGGCTTGTAGAACAACATATTACATAACAAAGGAAACAAATGCAATTTTATAAGAGTGAGGTATGATTTTGTGTAACATTGCTAAATGAAGATCAAATTATCTACTACTTTTTTATCTATAACAGGAAAACAACTCAACATTCATGCTTGAAATTTCCAACAATGATATTAGTAAGCACAACTGACATATCTTTCAAATTCGTTCAAGTTTGGCGGAGTTAGACAAAGTTGAAGTTAAGGCGATGTTTAAGGGTGATCCATTTTTTATGAAACAATCTGTAGATTGGCGTGAAAGGGATGTCACAGCCCTAAACTTTGTTATGACTGTATGAGACAATGTGTAATGACTTCCAGCTAGCATGATCGATGTCGAGACAGAACAATAGCATTCAATAAATGAATGAATGAAATCGCAATGAATGTGATGAATAGGACTGTGTCATACTGTGTCACGCTTTCATGACAAAATTCTTCATCGTTGCATGGAGATATCTACCATCCAATGCAGAAAGCGGGTCCCCTACGTTATCTGTTTGGGCCAACCACCGATGAAACTCTGACAGACGTCCGGTTCCGTTCTCAGACACTACTGTTCTGTCCATTTCTTCGTTGACTCTCCATCCCAGCTAGGTGATCTCTCCACCGGCCGTATGGTCCATCTGTGGTGATCAATTATTGCACAAGATACGTCCAACCACAGAATTAGACATCTCGTCTCTTCTTCTATTTGACTAGAAAGGAAGCATTTGAGCAATGCTTATGCAATGAAACAATCTGCTGACATAATACCATAGCAATCGAACAATGAGCAGCCAGCTCAACATTAAACACAGCAAATTGTGCAAAGTTTCAGAGAATGGTGTCGACCTGATCACACAGCAAAGAGTCACAGACAACATCAAGCTCTACAGAGAAGTTTGTGAATGCTTTTTCGTGCGCCTGTTATCTGTTCTAATCACAGAATTAGACAGGTCGTCTCTTCTTCTGTTTGACTCTCTTCCGTTCCTGCATGTGCCATCTGTTTGAATCAGTCTACACTTCTAGAAAAGTGATACGATTAGACAATCTAATTCTGTGGTTCTAATAATGGTTGGAAGGGCCAACATAATCGAGAAAACTTTTGCGCAATGATCTGAATTCTTCGAATCTGAAGGAATTGTGGCGATCGGAGCATTTTGAGGGAGTTCACACCAATCCACAAGCAACGCACGACTTGTTTTCCTATCATCGTGAGGTATTAAAGATTTCTTTTTGCCCACCTACTCAGTTCCTTCATGTGACATCGTTTTGAATCAGTTTGCAGTTCTAGCGAAGTGACGCGCTTAAACAATCTAATTCTGGTCGTCCAACAGCACTCTGTCTTCCCGCCTCAACTCGTCTGGACCAGGATTCCAGCAAGAGTCACCACTGGAAAGTTAAACAACCACGCGGTGAGACAGATGGTAGCAGAGAAGCATTAATGAAGGCCACTTTGATACCATTGGTCTGCTTATTAGGCAGTAGTCCTCCTAGCTAGTCCTGGTCAAGAGTGTCACGGTCGAGAAGATGAGGTGCTGATGTCCTCTTGGACTTAATTTGTGTCATTTTTACTGTAATCTTTTACTAACAATATGGTCTGCAAACATACCGCTGCAACTGTGTGAGGAATTCGCGTATCATCAGCTTTTAATAATTATTCTACTGTTATGCAGTAAATAGTTGCGGGCACGCACAATCAATCATACTTTTAATTTCAGCGCGGTCAGTTTGCTAGCCAGACACTCGAGAATGGTTTCCGAATTGGAGAAGATTATATCTCTATTTCCATCGCCCTCTTATACTGTATTACGTACAATGTAAATGAACATTTGGAAGGGGGTTTCAAACAACTGTCTGCTCGGACTGTAAATGATATATTATTCTCACAACTTTGCAATCACTGCAATCAATGTGAAAACAATCGATAGCGATGTGTATTATTACGGTCAATTAAATATTCTTAGATAAAGCGATTTGCCATTGTATCATAAAGGTCTGTTTAGGGAAAGTATTTTGTTATTGATTTTAATCGTTTTCTTTATTCAAACTACCGTGATATTCTAAATATATTTCGGAACAGACATCTACATGTATTTCATTGCTACATACCGCTTTTGTCGATTGCGCGAAGATACATGTAGACAAATTTCATGAAATCCTTAATGAACAACAACCAAAGATGAAATTTACAGAAGAAAGAAGCAGTAATTCGATTCCATTCTAAATAGTTCTTAAAATAGACACTACATGCAAATTAACCTTGCGCATCTTTCCAAGGCAATAATACTGGCCTTTTGCTAAACTTTGCTGCGTGTTGTCCCATTATGTTGAAAGAAGCGTTAGTTTTAGGAGCGTTTCATAGAGCTTTCGCTGCTTGTCGTGTTTTGATCGGAGGTTATTTCGTGAAGAAGAAATCATTTCGATATTAACAGGCATAACTTACCCTGCATAGTTCATTTACAGCATTGTTAATGTGCTTGCTGGCAATAAAATAAGGGCAAACGCAGTTGCACATGAAGGTGATGAATGAAGTAAACCAATACGAAATCAATCGTCTAATTACCTTACTTTGTGAGGCATCAATAATGTATAGAAGAAGGGTAAAAAAGTTATTTAAAAAGTTAGATTTAAAAATACAAGTTGTATTTTGCACTGAAAAAAGTCAGTAACTACTTTAATCTCAAAGATGACACCACTTGCCCTGTGTATCGCTTTACTTGTCGGATCGATCTGTCGAAACAAAGAGGCGACTTCACCAAACTATAGATGAACATGTAAAAGGAACTTATCCATAAGTATACATCGGAACAAATGCTATGTACGAGTATGTACCAATGAAATAGATGATTGTTTTGAGATAGAACATAATGGTAGAAATAATCTAGAAGCTCGAATAATCGAGGCCTATTAAAATCAATAACAAAATGCCTTCCTTAAACGGAACTTTAGGATACAATGGCAAATCGCTTTACCAAAGAATGTTTGACTGACCGTAATAATAGAGAAATGGCTATCGAATAAAGGATTTTCGTTCAGGGCTGCTGAGCATCAAATCAATAGAAGATTGATTTTAATTTGAGGAAAACAAGCATGAAATGTTGAAACATAACTTTGTTTAATAAAGCAGCTTGGCTTACTTACATCTATATTTTCATGAAACGTTATTTCTGGTCAGCGCTATTGCATGGTGCAGAAGCATGAACCTTAAATGAGGATTCAATGATTCATGTTCAAGGCTGAAGAGTTTCGAAATGTGATGCTACATATGTTCTGGAAATCAATTCGTTAATGAAAAGTTCAAACAAACGAGAAAGGAAGAGAGTAGTCGCCGATGACAGTCTTAATAAGAATGCTACTAACTTGAACAGATAGCCAGCTGACTTGAATCGTTCACGGTTCTACGGTCCGTGGATTTTCAGAATACCTGGGGCATGAATTTGAGGGCTCTTGCAGTCTTTTAGGTATGGTGATGCGGTCGAGAGCATTGTGGCACGAGTTACACGACTTGGATCGCGAAGAGTTCATGATATTCAGATGCACGTGCTACAAATATGTTGGGTGTCCGAGCAGGATGTCACTTGCCGATTTGCTGTTGACAATTCAATATTCAATAGCATGCCAATAACGTGTGTCACGAGGGAATTTGCTCATGTTTGTAATTTGGAGTCTTACCACATTTGTTGATCAATTACAAAACACACTTTTATATAACCCATAAGGGTCACAAACGCACACAGTTAGACGTATAATTTGCATAACCTAAAGCCTTTTATCATCTATAAAAATTTTGCGGCTGATAAAGTTAATTTCCATAAGCCGTCAGGCGTCAGCCGTGAGACTGTTCTAAAAATATAACAACGTGAAGTAACGTCTGAGGGAAGATATAGGAAGCTGGCATTTGCGAAGAGAGGCAATCAGAAAACAGCCTTTGTTCACAATGTCGAACGAGGATGAGAATCAGGACAGTAGTCACAGCAACGATAAATGGTGAAAATAGCACTGACTGCATCGGAAATGGATTTCCATAGTGTGACTGCGGTAGATGAAAGATGAAAGATGGACGATGGAAGGCGGAAATCGCAGATGAAAATCGTCTCATCGTCTCTTATGGAAGACGCGTTATGAAGAATGTGCAAAAAGGCGAGTGACATGGAAGATGGAAGACGCCTTTTCCTGTGTGACAGCGGCCTAGCCATTATATAATCAATCTGAAATTTGTTACGAACGGTTTAGCAACAAAGGAAAATTCAAATGAGTGTGAATCTATGTAATTCACGAGCAAGCCTAGAAGGCGGTCTTGAATTGTTTACCCCACGATAAACATAGGGAAACTCCGGTACGTGTGTATTCCAAAGTGGGTGACATTGTAATCAGTGAAGTCTAAGAAATTTCTTCGCTTCCATGTCATTTCAATCATTTTTTAAATGAAAGTCAGATATTTGAGGAAGCATCTATGGAATAGTTCAGGCGCTATAAGGGATTGTTTTTAAGTGTCGGTTTTCAAAAAGTTGTTTGACAGCAACAACTGCAGGAATTAGTCTTCTTAAGCTATTTTTAATGTATTCTTTATGACTGAAAATACCACATATAAACCTTGATGCCGTATTGGCAAACGAAAAATCATAAAAGCATTGTAATAGATCAGTCAATAGTACTTCAATACTAAAGGAGAATTGATTTCTCATCATATATACCTGAATTACATTACAATCAATGAGATGTAGAAATTGTACAAATTAAAGTACTAGGAGCTCCTGATGATCTTGTACGACAGTTACCCATTCACTTTCCAACCACGTGGGAGATATTCTCCTATCCGAACCCTGAGACACCTCTCTCGCCCCACATATTCTGCTTCCACAGTCACAAGCGATTTTGTATTCAGGCGATGAGCGGCTGAAAACTTTCCCGATTGTACTTAAAATACCCGAACACAACCGAAAAAAGTTCATTAGTAGTCAAATTGCTCTGGCCGCGGAGAATGTATTTCCCAATACCTGGACTTAATTATTAAAGCTGAAGCTCCACACAAGCATTATGCGCATGAATCAAAATTTAGCATTCATAAATGTGTAGTTTGGTGAAGCAAAAAATATATGCGATTGGAAGTGGAGATACGATAGGACATTTTTTTCAACATTGTATAGTTAATGGATGTATGCTGTACATGTACAAAATTTGTCTACATGTATCTACAAAGAAAGTCAGCAATACATAAGCAAAATTGTAAATTTCTGAGTATCATAAATTCATAACCCGAAAATGTCACAGTCAACCCGAGAGGTTCGCACATCTTTGATACAGATAGGAAACGGAAAAACGGATATAATCGCTATTATTTAAGACAACAACACCGCGTCATTGCTGCCCTACAAATTAGTATTTTCTCATCGCAAATTTCAATAAATTCATACCAGTATCAACCTATCTCACGGAAAAATTCATTGCAGAAAAAGTCGATTCGCATTGACTTCGACAAAGCTTTCAGACTTAGCGGTCAGCAGCGTAATGAAAATGGACACCGCGGAAATTCTGAACTTCAACGCGTACCAGACATCATGTTTCCCTCATACTTCAATGAATGACATAATAACGCTGATGGATTGCGCCCCACCTAAACAACGAGATTGAGTGCTGAGTATCCTCTGAGCTTGATGGAATTGGAAACTGTCCATTATCATTTCGCTACAACTCTGCCTCGGACGTACGGTTTGACAAATTCACTCACACATTCCTCAATACCTGCCATATTTACTTCTCCCAAACTGCTATTGTTGTGAATGATTTATCAGTTTCACAAGTTTTACAAATGGTTAGACTTTTGAATGTTAAATTGAACTTCCAGTGCTTTTCAATGAGATTTGATGTCAACAAGATATTCGCGGTCATTTCATGAGAATATAGGATTCAAGTCTGACGTGTTTTTACCTCCTAACACAGTAGCCCGCAGCCAGAACGAGTTTCTGCAGGGAACGCGGCCGAAAATGAGACTTGCACAGAATGATGCACATCCTGTGCCTACAACCGATCTACGTGTCTGCCGAGTTCTGGTAAGTTCCTCTTCTTGTCAGACAGGATCAAAGAAAAACACATGTTAATCCAATGGGACGCAGATTGCAGTTTTAGTCAAAAATGAAATTTTCTGTGTCTCTTATTAAGTGAAAACACCAAGTCTACCAGTAGAGTAAAAATTTTCAGCATGCCACTATGTCTTCAGGTCATCTACCATTATGTGCATGTGATGTTATCATACTTCTGATCAGAAATGCACGTGAGAATGTGCCTCAGTTTAGATGTAGTGGACCAGCGTGTTGGTGTTTGCCGACAGTAGGAGGCTTGCCATATTTGAATGTCTTTAACTCCAACATGCATAAATGTTCATGAACATGATATGAAATGACCTGATGACATACATTCTAAACTTAATACTTTTCAATATATAGAGAAAACATTGAAATTTCATTTTAACCAAAAACTGCAATTTTCGTCTTATTGGATTAACATGTGTTTTTCTTTGATTCTGTCTGACAAGAAGAGAAACTAAGTAGAATTCGGCAGACGCGCGGATTCGCAGTAGGCACAGGGTGTACATCATTCTGTGAAAGTCTCATTTTCTGCCTCGTTCCCTGCAGAAACTCGTTCTGGCCTAGACATAGGCCCAGAAATCCCACACTCCATAATATTATACAAACGGGGCGGACATGCACATTGAAATCAATGTTTCGTGTCATGCATAGGTTCCAGTAGCTCCCGAACGATGACGGCTTCCAGTGGTCAATAGTGTTAAGGCACCTCTTGTCAGTGTGCCTTGTGAAGATTATAGCTGTTATCATTTCCTTTTAATATTATATAAGCAACTGATGAATGTTTAAATTGATATACGGTAGACCACGCTATATAAATCCACCAGCTGAATGGTATTCAAATTGCCCGATGCCAAATTCGACAATCGCAAGTAAATGAATGCAATTTTTCAATATAACAGGAAGATTTGAATGATCAAGATAGTTGCCAGTAAGATAATTCCTTGTTATAAATTGAACACAAAACATTTCAAAAGTCATCTGTTGGAGTGAATTCGTTTACATCAAATTTTTCCTTCTATATTGCATAGGCAAAATGATAAAAGATGCATCCAAAGGTGCAAAATGGAACCCAGCGTAGCAACAACCTAGTCCGATCCACCCAACACCAGCCTAGTAGCAGCACTACACCACCCTTGGAGGCCTTGATGTGCTACAATGAATGCGGGGATACAGGGACACTACATTAAGCCTACAAGTGACATAGCAATGCTCTTATGAAAAGTTCCCCATCAAGCTCCTCAAATCAGACTCGTTTGCATCCGTATCATGCTGACTTCAAGCTAAAGAATCCCTGTCAGCAATCCTTCACATTATCTCGGACATGCTCACCAGCGCTGACTCTGTCGTCTTAGGGACACATTGTCACTTACAAGGGTGTCTACCTCATTCATGAACACTAACTCGTAGCTGGCAGGAACCCAAAAAGAGCCAGCCTATATCAAGTAACCAGACCCCAACTATCGCTACTCCAGGCACAGCCATCAAATAACCGCTCTCAGACTAAGGCACCTCCCAAAAGGGATCCCTTTGTACGGTCATTGCCAGCTACTAATGGAGCTGTTCTCTACGGTCACCAGATCTATTCCCTAGATTTACCAGGATTACGAAAGTGTATGTACATTACGAAATTGTAGTATTGCGAAAAATAATACAAAGAGTCTCTTTTATCACGCACAATATCAAAAGGATTTTTCTGGCAATTGTTGATGACCTTGTTTCTTTCACTTGCGTGGCCCATGATATCCTATATCGTTGTATCCAAAATTCAATGTTGATGTTATATTATTAATAGAATAACTCAGTGTAAAACTTCATCCACCAAATGCACATATATAATATTGGTTTTCCAGTTCATTTTGATAAGTAACAAATTCAATTTTGTCCGCGTACGATTTAACAAACCATTTTCATCCGATTAATAAAAATTTGCTATTTAACCAATTCTACTTCGTCCACGACACCTAATCAGTCAGAATAGCAAAAACATTTTCGTTTTAACAAATTCTTTTTAACACGATAGATTATATAATGTTACAAACAATTCAAGTACAAAAATACAAATCGTCTTGGTTTCATGCGAAAAGCGCAGGTTAAACGTCTAACATATCTCACCAGCAAATGTCATCCGTATTAAGGCAGCGTCGAGTATATTCAGATAGATGACGATACCACGAACTACACTTTTCTGGAGTTAGTGTCGACATTGTCCTTGATAACGTCGATAAGGATGGCAGTGCGATAACGCTGTAGAGTCATGTTTAGTCGTAATGCTTCATCCCTGTCTGCCAATCGTTGTTGGATGGTGGGTTCACTCAAAGATCGTTTCACAACTGCTTTCAAACACGAGTTAGCAAGCTCTGTCAGGTTTAAAAATGGACTATACTTCAGCAGCATTTTCACGTCATGAATTGAGGATCGCTATGACAACGAGCATTGTCCATTAGCAAGGTGAAAGTGTCCTCTTTCATCAGTGCCGAAATTTCCAATAGGAAGTCGGAGAAGAGCTCAGTGGTCATGCCTCCATTGATGATATTGTAATGTACCAGACCGTACTGTGGTGAGACACAGTGCAACGGTCATATTTCGTCCCCTTTGACCTTCAATTTGTCGAATAGCTGGTAAACCACGTCGGGACCTTCCTCGAGTTCGCGTTGTCCAGATATTAAATCCGGTTTTATCTAGATACAGTAGATGAAGCTGCATCCCGGTATCGGTCATCCACTCCATGAATAATTTCCGAGATAATTTGATGTCTGAAGAATTCCACTGTATCAGGACACTCTATAATTTCTTGATGGTGTACAAGGCTCCATCCAATGTATTGGCAATGGTCTGAATACTGACATTGGGTTTCATAGGATAATCATGTGACAATCGTTCCTCTATTTCTTTCAAGGTAATCGTTGACTTTTCATCGACGTAGCTGATGATTGCCCGTCGCATTTCATCATCCATCTTCACATAGGTCCGTCCGTCCTCCTTTTGGAGATGATGCGACAGTCCCATCACGTCTATACTTTTGTATGATCGACCTAGCTGTTTGTCGTTTGATATCCATGTGATCTGCCAAGGAGATGTAGTCGCGATCCTCCTCGTATGCCCGTACTAATCTCTGTCTATCAATAGTGGAATTCCATTGTAACGACGAGGCGTAGAGGACTCACACAATGAAATCGTTGAAGTTGTTGACGCCGAAGAGGACATTGTCAGCTATCACCACAGAATAACCCTGTTACGCCTTGATCTCTTAGTTTTGTATCAATGATCAGCTGAGGACTGATGTAAAGCGGATCATGATATCCAAATATGGTAATGACACACTCATTTGTCCATATATGGGTATTATGTCTACAGTATGCAAGACGAATGAAATAGAATTTGTTATGACGTCGATGAATTTGCTATTCGACTGACTGTACCATAGAGGACGAAAAAGAATTTGTCAAATGCACTCGGTGTTAATGAATTGAGTATCGAGGACGAAATAGAATTTGGTATTACCGGTGCAGATCAAATAGAACTTGTTAATTATGAAAATGGATTGGAAAACCAATAGTTTTACATGTCAATAATACCAATTATGAAATCGAAAAGCATCAGTCAATGATTCCTACATGATTTGCTCAAAATGTCTCAAAACTCACAACATTGTGTTTAAGAATATTTTTATAACTCGGACAAGTAATACATGGCAACATCTTTCATAACATCAAAGTTTAAAACGAGAGAGTCAGGCAGATTTGACGGATCTTCTGTTTGTGCGGAGAGAGACTTTGAAATTTTCGAATAAAGATGATCTAATGACGGTTTTCAAACTACACTGTATCCACGCTCTTTTTGACATCTGAAAATAATCTCTTGTCGCAGAACTCCATGCATCTTCTCGCAGAATTTGGTGCATGCGTCATGAGGTACTTGGGCGCCGGTGCATGGAGGAACCTTTGGAGGAATTGTATTGCAATTGGCAACAACTCTTGAGTGGCAGAGTTGTGTGCAGTATCCCATGAATGATTCAAGGTCTTGAAGTCGGGGGGTGATACAAGATTGAGTATCAGTTGGTGGTGGGTGTGGTGGATCGGGGCTCACTATCGGATCCGTGCAGGCATTCGTTACAGCAGCGAAAACACCTGTGAAGAAAAACAAAAGTTGGCTCGGTTTGCTTTTAGAGAAATTGACTGCTAGGTAGAGAAGAGCAATTCGCTACTAGATCTCGGTATCCACTAACTGTGAAACCTATCAGGACCGGGCGATTTTTAGCGTCGTAGGAATTCTCAAATTATCCATGTTACGATGGATAAAACTGTTTGAAATCAGGTTTGCATAATATATCGAGTCTCCTCTTTTGCATGGCAGTGCCTATTTCGCATGATTTGAAGTCTTTCATACTAAAATTTAAATTCAAAAATTGTATTTTTAATTTTTTTAATTTTTCATGAATCTATATGTACTCTTCAAAAATTGTTCATTATAACTAAAGTATTTTTACTCAAGCATATCTATGTGGTGTTAGAAGTATAATATTCTACGTTAATTTTAGTATTATCAATATTTTAGTAATCTTGAATTGCACATGCATGAATATTATGTAAATATGACACAGAAACATTATATTAATAATAATTAATGCTACTCTTAATGAAAACCATCAATTTTCTAAAAAGTACTTTTAAAACTGACCTTGCAGCAGATCGATTTACCCCATATTTTTACTGAAACTTCCACATTCAAACTAAAAGTCACGAAAAATTAAGCTTTTATCTGACTTATTTTAGGAGATGTAAAAAGAATTTGATATGGGGCGCCTCCCCGGTCCTGATGGGGTCAAGGTATTTCTTGGACCTTTCAGCTGGTCTCTTCAGATAAACACAGTATAAATACAGAATGAGATATGAGGAGATAACAAGCATGCTAAAAACGTGAAATACTTTTGTTTGCATGATGCTGAATACAGTTTTTACATGCACAGCCTTTGTGATTACCAGCAAGTGATCCTTTTAGAAGCTATGGTGGTTGAAGCAATTTAGTGCGATATGTCAGAATGTCTTGCTTCTTCCACAATTTTCGTGTGGTGACCACCTGATGCGAATCAATCAGACAATACAAACAAATCCGAACCCCTGTCATGGAAAGAAAAGCAATTTACGTTATTTAAGTTGATTTTACTGATCTCTAGCTATTACTGTCTATCTATCATTCACATTTTGTTCTTTGTATATTTGGGAGTAGATGTGGAAATCGACAATATCAGTGAATCACAAGGACGTACATAGACATTGATAACCAAACCGTGAGCAGGTAGCACGTTGGTATGGTAAGTAGGATCTAACGAATGACGGTTTCTGGCAGCTGACAATGTTGTTGATCACATTGCTTCATATTCACTGCAAATCTCTCACTGCCAAACATACATGAAAGATCTTCTTTGATAACTTTGTGGGAACCAAAAAGCATAGATCTTCAAATCAAAATGTATGTTTACTCGAGGTCTTTCGCAGTACCCCGAATAACATTTATAACATTTTCAAGGGACTGACAAAAGCTGCAACACTTGTAATACTTGAAAATGCAATACAGCAAATGCATATTTTGTGCTGAAGATCTATATGCTTGGGTTCTCACAAAATTAATAGGAATGTCCAACACTTCATCATTATTTCAAACATGCGAGACTTGGATTCCATGAAAAATTGTGGTGTGTCCTTGTAAATCAGCGAATCACAGAGGGAGTTAGTTACTCGCTTGGCTACATGCGAAAGGAAGCCAATATTCGTATAACAATATATCAAATTTCAGCAAAGATGAGAGAATCTCGCTTCAGGTATTAGCTCCAATTTGTTTGTGACTTTGGTATCAATTCATGCATCATTTTCGTACCCAGCGATTTGCAGTGTTGTTGCGAGCGCTCAAGGCTAGGCTTGCGATTATTCTCATTTCTTCAAAACTGATATTATATTATTACATTATTGATATATATATATATATATATATATATATATATATATATATGTGTGTATATATGTATATATGTATGTATGTATATATACATGTATACAGTATAATATTTTGAACATATTAATGTAGTTATCCAATCGAGTTATTTTCATCCATCATTGGACCCATCACTCCTGTTGATAGAAATAGTTAATAATAATCTGCAATAAGACAAGAGTTATGCAGCCAATACGGTTTCCACTGATTGGATATCATTCTGAAGATCTAGCAATATTAATCATCAGCAGCTCAGACCATTACATTTAATTCTCATCTGAATAACGTAAACAAAATCAAAAATTTGAATTTCTATGGGTGTGATAATTAAAAAAGTTAGCATATTTTGAAGATTGTGAGATACTAGAAAGGGAACCACCAAAAAATATTCAGAAATGAGGGAATGCACGGCTTCGTATACTCAGTATTTCTTCATTTACTATTTATTTTCGATGATTAAGAGCAGTACTCAATTGCAAGCTTTTACTTAAAGGGAAAATAAAAAATCTTTGACAAATTTAATCTGTCTCTTAAATGAAGCTAGTGAGTTAAGTCATGCAGAATTCCAACAGATGTTTGACGCATTTTGATTTATGGCCAGTGGTAGATTTGCATTTTTCTTTCAAATTTTCATTAATATTTAATTTTGCAATAGCTGAAAATCCATTCAATTTGACAGTTGAGCCGTACTGAATCAATGTAACTCACATAGAGATTTTTGAAAATGAGTGCAATTATGAATAGTCTGCTATAATATTAAGTTATGCATTAAGCAGATTAAATCAGTAGCTGTAGGCAAATGCATCAGAATATTGTGAGGTATCATAATCTGTCCATCTTATGCTTAGGATCCACTGTTTGAGCATAAAACTGCCTGTATTACATATGAATCTGTTGTGAGTAGTGCCCATTGGATATTGCTCTTATTCGTGTGACAATTCCCCCCAATGAAAGCGCATTTTTCTATGAAGACTAAGATGTTTATTATGATCACAGACGAGCAACAGGAGGCAATCGAGTCAAGAACAGTAGAGAGACAGCAACTTTGACAGATCTTATTTTTTGAGAGAGACAGAAAAATAGACATAGACAGTTCCAACTATCGGAATTAAACAACACTGTATCCACGCTCTTTTTGGCATCGGAAAATGGCTTGTTGGACCAGAACTGTGTGGATTTGTATGCAAAAAGATGAGCAAAGGACTGCCGGACTGGCTGGATGATTGCATGGAGTTGCTGGATTGGATTTTTTACATTCGATAACGACATTTTCACATCCCATCTTGCAAGCCTTGTGGAAGTCATCAAGATCTTGGTGACGAGGTTCAATACAATCCTGGGTAGACAATGGTGGTGGATGTGGAGGATCGGGGTTTGGATTGTCGGTACAAGCCCTGACCATAACGGCAAGCGTACCTGTGGACGATAAAACATAAGATGCAGAAGCAATCGGTGACAGTGTGCAGTGATTTACTACTAAATGGTGCAATCAATGAAGTTTCATTATACTCATGGTACATTAGATGTGCTCCCCTGGCTCAGTGGCCAACGGTATGAAGAATCAAATAGAAGGTGAGAAATTCAAAAGTGGCTACAAACAAGGAGTCATTCTAATTGGAAGGAAGTAGAGCACCAACAAGCAAGTCTCCAAGAAATCAGATGTCCTCAGTCATCGCCTATGCCGACCACAGTGACCTTGCAGTAGAATGTTTCGTTGTAGCTTGAGACCAAGTTTAAAACCATTTTCATAGAAATTAATCCTCTTGCTTAACGCATTCAGTTTTTAACCTCAAGCTAACGATTAGAAACTGCTACAAGCACAGAATTAGATTGTTTAATCGTATCACTTTGCTAGAAATGCAAACTGATTCAAACAGATGGCACATGCAGGAACTTCCTAAGTGGGCAAAAAGAAATTTTTGATGCCTTGCAGAGATAGTGAAAATAGTCATGCGTCGCTTGCGGATTGCTCTAAATTCCTTCAAAATGCTCCGATCGCTACGACTCCTTCAGATTCAAAGAATTCAGATCATTGCGCAAAAGTTTTCTGGATAATGTTGGGTACTCCGATCATTTAAAAAAAAGGTAGCAGGTGCATGAAAAAACATTCACAAACTTCTCTGTAGAACTTGACATCGTCTGTGTGTCTTTGCTGTGTGATCCGGTTGATAACAATGACTGAAACTTTGCACAATTTGGCCTGTTTAAAGTTGAACTGGCTGCTCATTGTTCGATTGCTATGGTATTCAGTCAGCAGATTGTGCCATTTCATTTACGTTACATGTTCCAATGCTTCCCTTCTAGTCAAACGGAAGAAGAGACGACTTATCTAATTCTGTGGTTGCAAGAATTACGCGTTAGATGGTTTGAGTTCTGGCCGATTAGTGTATTAAATTTGAAATTGAGAATATTTATGATTCCAGTATGATTGCTGATTCTTATGCAGTTCGTTCCGCCAATATTTTGTGCAAATCCAAATGCACTACCACGGCAACGCGCCTGCAATCGATTACTCGGTCAAACCCGATAGATGTTGATGATTATGACAAATTGATCCTCAAAACACAGAGAAATCGATGACTTCATGGTGTTCCTATGGAAAGAGAAAGAGTACTTCCAAAAAAACATAATGGCGACGTGACAATTGCAATATTGACAGACATTGGCTAAAATAAATAAATGTGAATCATTTCCTAATGAAATTCATGAATCATGTCGGTAAAATATGCAATGAATTTTGAATGTTCTGATATCAAAATTTCAATTGATCGTGGTTGTAATAAGGACAAGAGCAACTTAGGTATCGCAGACTTGCTTCGCAGACTGCGGCAGCAATGTTGTGAGTGGGAGCTTCGTGAGGTCAGCGCCTGTTTTTGGTCAACCTTCTGATACGGCCATGCCGGCATTTTTATTGACTGCTTCATTGCTGTCGATACCACAGTGGACAGCCACAAACTGCACACTAATATAACTGCACTAATATGTCGATCGTCTCTCTCATATCAATTCTCAAACATTTTCCTTTGTTATTCTGAATTCTCTAATCAGAAATGTTGACATAATCAGAAAAAATTGTTGGCTTTCTAATTGATTTACTACAAAGAATTTGGGGCAAATGAAGCTTAGTGGAACATGTCTGAATCCTCAAACGACAAAATCTTTCAGTTTATGCCATGACCCCTGAAGAACTACATGCATGATATGCTCCTTAAATCTACATTTTACTTCACAACCAAGTGGTGCTTCGTCGGCTAATTACTTCTATGAATCTACGTCTTCTGATGGAATACCAGATTTTATTCCCACAAGAAAACTACATGCTTGCTGTACAGTTTGATGGCTGAATAGGCACTGTTAAAAAATCACAAAAATGCAACACTTTCATTAATATCTACACAGACATGAAAATAATTTCACGTCATGCAACACTTAATTAGGAGAAGGGAATTTTGCTCCACATGCTTTTTCCAACATACCGAGTAGACACTAGACATCTATTCTTATTCATCCTACCGATCATTTTCGATGCTGAAAGAATATAGTTTCCTCAAGTGTAACTCGACCGTCTAATGTGGTCGCCTGCGTATGTCAACCTTTTTTTACGGAAGTTGGAAATTCGGAGATGGGCTCTTGTTTTATGAAGTCTGATTAATACAGGAATTCAGCCAGTGCTCTTTATCTTCATATGCCAGAACCACATGAGCGAATCTTCGGTCTTTCAGTCTTTATTGTCTCATCGTTGATGTTCATATACTTATAGCATCTATAAAAGTTACCAGGAGGTTCCAGCTTGCTTTTATTAAGAGAAAACGTTACATAATACCCTTGCCTGTGTGCTTTGCAGCTTTACAATAAACTATAGTGAACGCAGCTATGCGCCGATCTTAACTAACAAAATGTGAGAAAGTTTTGCACACGTTGGTGCCGATCTTTCTTGCACGAACATATACATTTAGGGAAAAGGTAATATAATTTCTGGCATTTGAAGAATTGCGTAATTTTATGTCATTCTAATATCTGCTTTGTAGAGATATGGTGTGTCACATGCTTTGATAAATTATTCTTTTGTATCGTCAGTCTCAGCTGAGTGGATAGAACTTGGCTTTCATATGATTAGGGCGGTTGTGAACCGTTGTGGAAAGTTTATCTTAAGTATAGTGCACATCATATTGACTTCTACTCGAATTCCGGTTTGACGAGCTGCGGTCAGGAAGATTGAGTGCTGAAGGAGTCTAAAAATTGTGCCATGTCTATGTTAGACAATATCAATTGTCTACTTACATTTCTAAATCTATGGTACCATGATATCCGATAATGACAGTTTGCACATTGTCCGGCCGTCATTTTTTAATACTTGTAACATAGAAGCTACTGCTAAGATCATAAACTTACAAATTGTAGAAGAATGTTCTGTTACAGGAAGTCTATGGATAAATGCATGCATATAAGTAGACAATGGAAATACCACATGAGATTTCCCGGTAAGTAATGAACAAATCGTCGGGCGCTAACGCGGCCTCTGATTTGTACATTACTTACCTTGAAATCTCATATGTTATTCCTACATTGCTGCCTGCTGTCAGCCAGCAGCAGCAATAGCATTACCCAACCGTCCTTTCTCAGATATTTGCAATATAGAAGTATCTGCTGAAGCGATAGACTTTCAAATTGTAGACGCATTACAGGAAGTCTATAGATAGATCTAGATGTATACACTTAAGTAGACAATAGAGATACAGTAAGAGATTTCTCGGCAAGTAAGTAATGAACAAAGGCCACATGCGACTAATGTATTCCTTCATTAAACTGTAAAAGCCTGTGAATATGGTGTAAAGCTTTCTTTAGTTTAAGCTACACTATTTTTTTCTTTGTATGTTTTAATCTTTCATTAAAATGAGTTTCTCACAGGTCAAAAGACAAGGATTTTTCTTACAATTTCTATTGACTCAGTCATTATTTTCAGCTGCATTACTCAACTTAAAGATGTCATCATTGAAGTTAAGAGCAAAAAGATAGCTGTTGACAACGTTTTATCAAAATGCATTGCATTTCTGACTTTCAACGATAAAGCCGCGTTAAATGGTAGACGCAAATGCAATTATTATTCAAAGCAACATTACTATGGTAACAAGATTTAATCTTACCGATGAGCAATAATGGTAAAACGCTCCGATACATTGGGATTATCTGTCGCTTTCAAATTGTGATTATCTAAAAGCAGCCGCTGTTTATATACTGAGATTGAAAGAGCACAGATGGCGAGCATTCACAGCATTGGAACTGCTTATTAGTTTGAAAGAGACAGTTGATAATAGATGTTAAATTGAAATTTGACTGTGAGTGGATTGTGGGCAGTTGATCAGATATTCCATTATCGAATTTTTATTCAATCATAAATACGAAAATTCCTTAGACATAGAGGGGATAGAATCGTTATAATTAAAACTGTCAGTTATTGGATATCTCAGTCTTTAAATCAGCATATTGCATTTTCAAAGTCTATTTCATTCTCATCAAGTTCAAAATTACTTTATTTCCACACGATTCCAGTGAATTGGTGTATGACCGGGACTTGTAATTTGCAGGTATGGGGATCAAATCTAATCACACAAACAAAAATGCCATTGAAGAGGATGAGAGACCAGACATCTTCATTCCTCCGTGTAGCGCTGACAATTGGAATCGAGTAGGACCTGTATGGGACCTACACAAGGTTGGGCAAAAACTTAGGTCAAAACTCAAGCCCATATTTCCATAAATGAGTTGAATCAAGTAAACGAATTGCATTCTTTGTATTTTGTGCAGACATAAAGATTCTTCAATTGGCCAAAATTCCGATTGGGCCCATGTGATGTGTGGTATTACTGGGAAGCGATTTTTTGCTGCAATAACTGTGATATGTAGCCTAAGTACATGTACTGTGTTGTAAAGCTTTCCTTTCATTTAACCTACACTGATATGCTAACTAATTGAAGATCTTTGATTTAATTATGATTGAATTATACATTGCTCACAAAATAGAGTTATTGTCTTCATTTTATCATTCAGAAATATAAACAGACTTAATTGATATTTTAGCTACATAGTTAGTGCATGATTAAAAATACATGTATTTAGAATACGAAATTGGAATGAATTCATTTTTTGATGAATGACGGCTGAGCAATGTGGCGGCATTCATCTTTGATGAATGAAACGAGCTTAGCTAATAATCACAAGTATTTCATTTTTGAAACATTCTGTGAATTGAGTGGAATTTTGATAAAGAATCAAAACTTTGTGTTCTTATCATGCAGTTCTCCTAAGATTCAAATCAAAATATCCATTTTTATAACTTGATTTGTATATATGCAGCGTAATTAGAAAACCCAAGTTTTGTATCATTTACCCAAGGTCGACCCAAAACCCAAGGTTCAAATTTGCCCTACACACGCATCATAATACAAATGAAGTCTCGGAGAAGCCTTCAGATGATGTCCTTCGTCACCGGGCTTCACATGATATCCGAACTGGTGAAAAGGATCAATAGGAAATGCACATAAGCTTACTTATCCCATGCAAATGAGAGATATAAAGAGAGGGGGAAGTGAATTAGAAAGAGACAGACGGTGATATAGGCAACTCTTTCATGCAGGCAGTATGTTTTGTTATGTTCCTCTGTAATATCCGCTTTCTGAAAGTAGCACAGCAAATAAAATGTGTAAATGTGATGTGACCGCACGATTTTTAGATGATATACCTTATTTAAACAATCCACCTGTTTGAACTAACTAGCACTGAAAAGTGAATTCATAGCGAAATATCAAGATTCGCTTCTTCTTTTTGTCTGTAATTGGTGATAAATGAGTAGCTAAAACCAGTAAACAAGGCCCGACGCATCGAGCTGTCGTTCCTTCTTAAGGGCAATAATTGCATGATATGCGATTATTGAAAATAGCATGTTTTTGCGTTTATTGTCCAGTACTGTCTGTGTTTCCACTCATGCCTCGCATGGGTAGCAATTTGTGCATCTCAAATGCATGCAGCACGATTACTCGTATTTTTAATATCAAACACCACTGCTGGGTTGCAAAATGAAGTACAAATGACAAGTGCAAGACATTGTCTAAATTGTGAATAGTTGTGAAATCTGATGTTTTTGTGGCCATTGCGGAGTAAGATGATTTTTTGGTTATGATGAATAGTTACTTTTGATAACTGGCAACCACAATGATGTCGCTTAGGCATTTCCTCATTTTCGAGTCGCTTGCTCTAATTACTCATTTGTCGCCCATTGTGGATTAAAAGCAGGTCTAAAAGGAATTATATCGGTCTAAAACAGACATTGCTGTTTAGTTGTATATCATGAAATCCTTCCTTGTAAGTGGTGATACTGAAAGGCCAATGCCGTATGAAATTTTTTGCGAACCTTTCTTTATAGAGCTGCCTTCTCTTTTCCGACTTGAAAATACCAGACTGTGGTAATTGCATGATTCCAACGTTAATTCCATGGAAATCAGTAGCTCTCTTATTAATAATCGGTAGACCTGATGCTGAAATTTCAGCAGCAAAGGCAGGCAGAACTCCAAAAATAATCAAGATAAGTTCATGAATTTCATCATCTTATTCAGCCAATTTACCCTTCTCAGCGCTTGACACTGTAATATTAGACAAAATACCTTCCATAGCAATGGAGATCATGGATGAGGAGGGACTCAATGGAGGCTATTATGAGCTTGTTGGATGCAATTTGCGATTTTTTCATCGATTACTTTTTTTGCATCATGAAATGGATACTTTTAAAGCTTTTGGCACACTGCAAATACGGTGCTGTATCACGGAGTATTTGAGACTCGATGTAACCGCACACTAATGCGCGCTGAAATTAAAATACTGTAGGATAATGGCCTCTATCTTATAGGGTCGTTATCTCGGTGCATAGTCCGAGATCGAATTCAAAGAACAGCATTGCATCGACAAGAGAGAAATAAATTTTCTCTTCTGAAGACTTACCTTTGTAGTCATGCGCATGTGCGACCATGTATGTATGCGGTGAGAGCCATATTTGATTTTCAAGAAGCTCTCAAGC
Organism: Prostheceraeus crozeri; assembly: GCA_907163375.1. Lineage (NCBI taxonomy): Eukaryota > Metazoa > Platyhelminthes > Polycladida > Euryleptidae > Prostheceraeus > Prostheceraeus crozeri. The sequence continues at coordinate 240,179 of CAJQUW010000885.1, read as the reverse complement.
AATTCTGTCATTGACGATGAATTCATTTCGATGATTTTCACATCACCAGCATTCTAGTTATTGAATCTGGTAGAACTGACTTCTCACGCTTCTATCTGTCATGTCGAGAAGGGTATACTCCACATCTCATATGTCATTTCTGATCCTCCAACACAGCACAAACTATCAAAACTCCTGTGAAAGTCTCATCAATCATGCGCAGTTCACATGACTGATGACACGTCATTAATCATGAATCACAATGATTGGACGTGAGACACATTGATCCGGCTCCTTATTTGAGAGCGAATAATAGAGCATGGAAAGAATGTCAGCATTTCCTGCTAGCAGCTAATGTAAAGAATGATGTCCAATAGTGAGAGAAATGGCTGCAAGAATTTTCAACAATTTTGCAACTTCCCTTTTGTGCGATTTTGAGAGGATAGCCTATCCCATTCACAAAATTAGATTGTTTAATTGTGTCACTTTGCTAGAAGTGCAGCTGATTCAAAACGGTGGTACATGCAGGCACTTACTAAGTGGGCAAAAAGAAGTAATTAATGCCTTACAGAGAATGGAAAAATAGTCCTGCGTCGTTTGCTGATTGCTGCGAATTCCTTCAAAATGCTTCGACCGCTATTCGGATTCGAGGAATTCAGATCATTACGCAGACGTTTTCTCGACAATATTAGTACTTACAATCATTATTAAGAAGACAGCATGCGCACGAAAAAATGTTCACAAACTTCTTTGTAGAACTTGACATTCTCTGTGTCTCTGCTGTGTGATCAGGCTGAAAATATTCACTGAAACTTATCAGTGCACAAATTAGTGTTCTTAATGCTGAACTGGTTCCTCATTGTTCGATTGCTATGGTATTATGTCAGCAGATTGTGCCATTTCATAGGCACTACATGTTCATATGCTTCTTTTCTAGTCAAATAGAAGAAGAGACGGCCGGTCTAATTCTGTGGTCCCACTCATAGAAATCCGACTCTCTATGCTATAAAAATAAGGGACTAGAACCCGTGGACATGCATCATCACAGCGGTGCCTAGGCGACGGCAGCCCCCACTGTTTGACAATAGTCAGGCACCGATAGCTGTTCAATGTGCTTTTTAAAGATTCAATTGTTATTATCATTTCTCTTAATTTATAAAATCTTTTCGATAAAATAGCTTACAATTTAATGACCTGCAGCAAGAATTTGCAACTAGGACTGGTTTCAATAGTTTCATTCTTCCTAAGATCTAGCAACATTCATGAAGACCACTGCCTGAATTTACCATTAACAACAGCCATTGCTCATTCAAGTCCCGCTTGCTTAAACAGGGAGAAGCGTAGGATTTCTATGGCAACATTCAATAATTACGGGTGCCTTTCTAATCTTAAATTTTTTAACTGGTTAAATTTGTATATTAATATCTATTATTCTCTGATTTATAATAATGTGTAATAGTTCATAATTTCTTTTTTTATTAACTACATGTAGTTTGATGCTTGAATCTACATTTCACATTTTCAAAGAATTCTCTGTAGTATGTTCAGGGTTGAAAGCGGGCCGGGTCCGGACCGAAAATTATTATGTCTGAAATTATAAATGTCTTCCTCACTTGATCATTTTCATATGGTGGCTTATCAACTTGGTTCTTAGACAATAATACGAAATAAATACCGACATGCGACGGAGTAGTCATAGATTAAATATGCTTTCTCAACCAGAAGCAATAATCGATAGATGATCAGCAAGTAGCATCTCTCTAAAACTTTGGTTAAAAGAGTCGACTGAATATTTAATTCAACTTTAGATTTAATGACCCCACTTTTCAAATGGGCTTTCTGCCGTCTGTGCAATTCGTTTTCCACGCTTTAACCTAAATATAACTTACAATAATGGCAGCTATCGGCATATCAAAGAAGATTCAAATTGTGTCAAATCCAATTGTGATAAATATTTAAAAGTTAATCTTACTGTTCAACAGTTATCAATTTACTTACATGATACGATCATTTTTAGAATTATTCTTTAGGCGATTACACTCAACTACCGTATCTGATATCTCCACTGCTAAAGTGTGCAAAACAATGACATTTATCACCCGGGCCCGGATACAAAATTCATCCGTGCCCGTGTCGGGTCCGGTGCCGAAAAAAGCGGCTCGCGATCCAGCTCTGAGTATGTCATGCGGTTCGAAATATCTATGTTGAGTCATGATGATCTCTTTTCTTAAAAATACTGACTTTTTTATTTTGATGCTAATATTCTAGTCCATGCCGGTAGGGAAACTACTGTATGAGCATCTGATTCTAGATTTCACTTTCATTTGTACCATAAACACAGACTTCATCCAGAGTTTGTGCAGAAACGGATGTTTCTTTGCAGCGAACGATTCTTACATCCAGCCTCATTGTTAGATACCTTTCTGTTATATCTCGACAGAATTATTTATGATAACATGTTATTCTGAAAATGAATCAAAAATATTTCGAACCCTTGCTCTACGGACTCTTTCATGCCTTTAATGCGGACAATATTTTTATTTGCTCAATTGTGTACACATAATGAGTGAAATTACAATGCAATAATTATGTCTTTCAGGGTTCTGCCTGCACGGCATTGGTGGTTGCAGTATTCGCCCGAAAGTTAGAGTTATCCAGAGCTGAAAAACACGTTCATAACTTCATGATGGACACACAGCTATCGAAGCGGGTGAGATCTTGTGTCTGGTTTAAATGTAGTGACATTGATGTTATATTTGAAATTGACAGCTGAAGAATGCCGCTGCGAACGTTTTGCGTGAAACGTGGCTGATTTACAAGTACACGAAATTAGTCAAGAGGGTGAACGCCTCCAAAGTGCGGTCACATCAGCGCAAGTTCTTGCAAGCGATCCATACGTAAGTGTTATATGAAATCATGAAGTGCAAATTTTCAAGTAAAGTTTATAGAATAGTTTCATCAGCAATGAAAGATGATAATATGCAACTTCGTTACCATCAGCATGGGCTGCCAATACATACCCGACGTCTCCTGCATAGCTCCTATAGACCGAAATTGAGCATCTACTATCAAATCAAATCACTATAGATCATTGAAGGAGTCTGTCTATGCAGCATGGCATTATGCAGTTTGTTAGTTGCGGTTAATGTGCTGGTTTTATTGATTTTTTAGTGTGAAATGCACCAGAGACTCCCACGATGCGACCCTGATTAGTTTCGCCCTAATCTGCCAGTTACGCTGAGATCTACTGTGCTCATCGATCCGCTAATCAGGAGTTCATTTTGCGGGCCATTCAAAACTTATAACCAAGGTCAAGCTGAAATTCAGAAAACTTCAATTAATCTACGTTTTCCTATAACTCTGTTAAGTAAAGTGAATCTATGATAGCCCGATTCAAGAATTTCATTTTGGTTCGAACACCAGTGACCGTTTACTTTGTGTCTTCCCGAATGATCAAGCCAGCTCTTCTCACTCTCACTCTTCAAATAATCAAGTGCTCACTGCTCACGCATCAAGGCGGCGATATTTCCAATGATGTGCTGTCACATGATGTCCAGACAGACAGCAAAATATCTCGTGTTTTCATACCTGATTCTCATCATGAAAAAATGAAGATTCACCATTCCCCCTATGAGGGTTTGGAATTGCTGTCATAGTCAGACTTTTCTGGAGCGCTGTGATAGTTCCCCGGACGCATGTCCAGCCGACCACTTGTGACACTTTCGGGCTTCGACCCGTAGACCTAAAGAGTGCTAGGCTAAGAACTAAAACACTGTGCCACGGAAACACCTATTGAACAATGGCGAATAGTTGCATTAATTTGAATGCGTTGATCTTATTCAAATTACTAAATTCGTAGTCATTCGTAGTCATTTGAAAATGTCATTATTTGTAATTTACTTTGTAGAACTCTCTTTGGCAATAAAAGACAATAGTGGAAAAAAATTCATGACCCATCTCCAAACCAGATATTGCCACGAGACAGAAACGAGTTCAATGCTTGTTTCTAAGACATTAGAGATGTTTCTTTGATAAAGCGCGCTTCCGGTAGAAGAATAACGATTCTATTTTAAAAGATTATCTTATTGAAGGCTAGATATGAGAAATAATATCGCAAGTTTGAAAACATTGTTCTTTTGTCTATTATGAATTTTTGACTTTTTTTCTATCGGATATATTTTGATGACAAAGCAATTTTCCATTATAATCTGTCTCCATAGCTTCTTCAAAAATTGTTGGTGAAAGTGTTAAAATGGCAGCGGCATCATATCATCATTCAATGATGTCCCGTATCTGACATTAGTACAATAGCCATAATGCAAAGCACGGTTCCTCTCCATTTTCGATGATATATCAACAATAAATCAAAATAATTGAAAGAGCGGGAAACTGGGTCACCGCTTCGTGCCGCTGACACTTCAGATGGCCTTATTTTGGCCAACATGCACATCTGCTGAAATACCAGTGGCTGAATTCGATGGCGTGTTACAAAAAGACTGACGATTTTTGCTGCACTGTAAACGGGACACAGCTAAAAATTGAACAACCGCTAGAAACACAAAAATATTTACAAAGACTTTATAAATCGTTGGCTTGTACACTGTAAATCGCTGGATACGAAAATTACATACAAACATATACCAAAATTACATATAATTTGAAACTAACATCTGATACGAGACTCTTGTATGTTTACAGAGATCTGGTATGTTTTTCATAACAAATCTAATTTACCTTCGTATGAGATTGGCATGTGATTGGGATGTAGCGATGCGAACTATTCTATCTGTGATTGGATGTTTTACACTGAAATACGAATTGTTGGTATGTTTTATGTACGAGGCCAGATGCAAATTCATCCTTATTCGTATGTCTCTGCTATGTATTTGGTATGTGCAGCTTCAAGTCACATAGCAGAAAAAATATGTGTAGTACATACTACTGTCAAATAACTTTTTTCAGTAGTACCAGTCGCGAATATTTTTTGTTTGATAGCGTGATATTCAACTAAATTAGATTTATTGTGAATTTCATGCTCCACGAATAAGTCGTCGATGCTACCTGTCTGGCAACATTAACCGGACGATTATTTAACTCTACTTTATGACCCAAGTTGATAAACATCATTTCAATTAAACGATATCTTTGGCGAAATCATGTTGACTTATATATCTCAAACATAACTATTTTTGCGTTTAATGAATTATAATGTGATTTTGCTTCGGATTGATAATATGCCTTATTTCAAAATTACATGATGCATGATTGTTGATGGTTGAATACTTATTGACTATTCATGAATTACCTTAGACTTACGTGTATCAAAATCGAATTCAGTATTAAAAGTATCACTCTTGAATGTCATTATCTAACTACTTACAGAACAGTAGTAACATTAGTGTGATCTTTATTGGCAAAAGGCCTTAAATCAACATACTTTGGATATGATTCATGCTTTCTTTTAACATTGTGCTGGTATGGCTTTAGTATGTAAAGCATACCACATTTGAAAAAACATACGAAAAGCATACAAATATATACCAAGAGAATACATAAATATACCAAAAAAATATTTTGGTATGCATCCTTCGTATGTGATTGGTATTGAGCGATTTACAGTGATAGCACCATCAAATTCATCTGATATTTCTGTGAATCTTAGCTGCTATTTTTGCTGTTTTTTTAGAGTTTACAGTGTAAAGCTAATTGAAAAATAGAATCTGAGATCAATCAGATTTGAAAGTCTATCATCATCATTTTGAAAACTGACTGTACTTTACAGGCTTCGCAAAGTTCGTCGAGATCAAAGAAAGTTAATGGATAACGCCAATACTCTTGTAGATCTTGCTAAGGTGAGCAGTCTTGACATTTGTGTTGATTTCTTGAATTCCCTTTCCATTTCACCGGCGTATAGATCTTTATCTTATCCTTGTTGCTTTACTTGTTTACTATCTATATAGATAGATACATGTCCAAGACAACTCTTCGAAATTTGTCTCTAGCTCTTACTTGAAGCTACGAGCTGCAGTTTACTAGTTATGTTTATATCAAGAGACAAATTTCATTTAATATTACCGTTATTTACTTATTCTTATTTGAGACTGTTTTCAAGAAGAGCATTTAATGTTCCAACTCGTAAATTTTGTGAGTAGTACGACATTTTTGTCAATTTGGAATACTCTTGAAAACATCTGCCGCTCTCATTCGTTCCTCTTTTCGTTCTTCTCTCTGTACGTATAATTATTTCTATCTTAAAAACTGATCGATGATGTTCTAAGGAGAAATTCCTCTCGTTTTTCATGTCATAATATTCAAATTTCATTTATCGCTGTGAAAGTAATTTCTCCTTCTATTCTATCATGTCAGCAGGAGACTTGTAATTTGTCAAAATCACTGTTCCTCTTTCCTGATATGATTTGAAACGAGATGACAGATTTGAAGTCGTTTTCTTAGTACCTGTCAAACTGCGGACAGGGGAAATCAAAAGAAAATGAATTAATGGCTTTCAGAATTAACTTGCAGCTTTTTGTGGTGAAGAAAGAGAACATTTTTCTCTTAGGCGGTTTTTCTAAGTTTCAAGTAATGTTCTATATCAATTCATGAGAACTCACTTGAGAGATGCGAATGTTTGAAATAATGTCAAACATTCAAGGTCAGACATGTGCTGATTTGCTAATTCTTATACGATGATGAAAATCAGCCCACTACACATTTGCAGCAACAGATAATTCTTAGTCATTAAAAAAAACTAATTGAAGCAGTCGCAATGAGAACTGAAGACGCCCTCCAATCCCAATCCTCAACTTTGGAAGTGCAATGGCGTTGTGACCTATAAATTAACCATTCTTAAATGAACTCCGTGTAGCTTTCTCATGTCAGCGTCTCAGCCAATCAGTTGCCAAAAGCGGAGGCTATTTCATCTTCGTACTATTTCTATTTTATAGCTTGATTTTACTGCTCATTGTTAACTGTGCACAGCCATTTAACAGACAATTTATCCGTATTTCTACCAAAATTCATACAACTCCAGCATGCAATAACACTGAATTGTGCGGTACCATTTTCGTTGAATATACCAATCTTCGCGATAATAGACGCGCCGCGCCGTCTCTATGCTTCTATTCCCAGTTCCAGTACTATTTCGAGGTGCTCATAAATCGTTTAGTATAACAATATTGTCATGATTGATTTAAAGCATTTACAACAATTTGTTATGAAGTGGGGTAAGCATGCTAAAGCATGTTATTTTCTTCTTGGTAAAGCAAGGGTAAGTCTCAGTGGTCTTCGTGGACACAGATTTTTCAGAGTTGCAGATAAACTACACACCATTGTTTATTTGTTTTTTATTGTCATTAATTGATTTAGGCAATCTGATTATGAACAAATGAATAAACATCAAAAGAATTTTACACTGAACAGGTCTAGAACTTGTTGTTTTAAGGCTGCAATCAATTGCTGCAACTACACACTTAAGAAATGCACTATCATCATTAATTAAAATTTGTTTAATGTCGAATTCACTTCTAATCTAATTAATGACTCATATAGTCTAATCTGACCAATCATTATCTAGATAAATTGCTTCGATCATTTGAGTCTGTCGATTAAATACGTTCTGCTTGCACATGACATGCAACTTTCGCTAATCAATGCAGATCTAGCATATCCAAATAATACCGAGTCACCTACCGACTTATAACTTGAGATAAACTGTCACCTGTGCCAAACCGCATAGTAACACATCATGTCCACGTTTCAATATGTCATAATCTACTTGCTCCTGATGTCTTCAAAAGACAAATTTGTCGATTTTTCTAGCAGCATCAACACAAAATTGTACATTGTAAACTGTAAGCTGCCACTTACCAGACAATTCATCAGCCAAATCAGTATTTTGGCTGCTGCTGCGCATTATCAGAAAATCAGACAAATTTTCTGCTTATCAGACAATTTTTTCTGATCGCATGGACAAATTTATATATTATTACGCTTACTGCACATCATACTGTAGGGTTAGATTTCTGGTGTAGAAATCCAATGACACCTGCACTGTGTTATACATGTATTACATGCTATGTTACATTTTGAATTTTGTACACATGCCAATGCTTCACACTCAATGTAGCGTTATAACTAACAAGACGTAATTCTACATTTGGTGAGCCCGACTACCGAATATGTCTACTAGTGCAATGACTTCAGACGACATTGAGCGTTTATCTCAAAGCCTACTATCGCTTCAGCACCACAGTACATCTAATGCTGTCTCATTAAAGTTGCCTGAATTTTGGTCTCATGATCCCGACATTTGGTTTGCTCGTGTAGAGGCCCAATTCAATACTAAAGGAATCATTCAAGATGTTACCAAATTTGATTATGTTGTCTCCTCTCTGGATGATAGGACTGCCGCCGAGGTCCGTTTCGTTATCATCAATCCTCCAGCTACCGACAAATACAATGCCCTGAAAACAGCACTACTTGATGCTTTTGGCAAAAGTCAATCAGAAAAGGATGCTGAACTTTTATCCCTCAATGGCCTTGGAGATCGCAAACCTACTGCATTATTGCGAAAAATCGATTCGCTTAATAATGATCCAAACACTCTTAAAGGAGCACTTTTTCTCTCAAATTTACCGATCGATGTACGCAGCATACTAGCTGGTCAAGAATTCGCAACTATTCAGGAAATTGCGAAAGCGGCTGACAGAATCATTCAGACGCGATCTACATCGTTTCATCATGTTGATTCGACGGAAACTTCAAACGCACATAGTGTCGAGATCAATGCCTCATCTCGAAATTTCCGTCGACCACGTTCATCTGATCAAGAACGCGAGTATAGCAGATCAAGCACTTCTAGTTCCCAGTCTAACATTTGCTTCTATCATTCCAAGTTCGGCCCTAAAGCTCGTCGTTGCCACCCTGGCTGTATATTTGAAAGCCTAATCACGCATCAAAATTCTGCATCGGAAAATGCCACAGCCGGTCGCTAGGCGTGGAGGCGACCGGCAGAACCAAACGTAACACGCTACATGTTTGGGATTGTCGCACAGGCCAATGGTTTCTTGTTGATACTGGTGCTGACGTTTCAGTTATTCCAGCTACTTCACAAGACAAGAACAATAGTGCTCCAACCGATCCTCTTATCGCTTCCAATGGCTCTATCATCCGAACATGGGGAACCAGAAAGTTATCTCTCTCTATTGGCGGGAAAAGATTATACTATCAAGAGCTTTATATCGCTGACGTAACAAAGCCAATTCTCGGCGCAGATTTTTTTATAAACAATTATCTTGCCATCGATCTACGTGGACGCCGTTTATTTGACTTGAATGATTTCTCTGTTTTCAATGCGAAAGTCCTCGAAAATTCATATCAAATTTATGGCCTCTCAGTTGCCAAAGATAACCAATATGCAGCGATTGTGCGCGAATATCCTGACATTCTAGTACCACATTTTGACATAAATAGAAACAAACACGGAATTGAACATCATCTTGAAACTCATGGTCCACCTGTCCATGCTAGAGCTAGACGCTTGGATTCAGCAAAATTGAATATTGCTCGTAACGAATTTCGGAAAATGGAACAGCTTGGTATTATCAGACCATCAAAATCTCCATGGTCTTCGCCACTTCACATGGTACCAAAATCATCTGGTGATTGGAGACCATGTGGAGATTATCGTCGTCTAAACGATGTAACTGTTGCTGATAGATATCCCCTTCCACACATCCAAGATTTCAATAACAATCTTGCAGATGCTACTATATTTTCAAAAAATCGATCTCGTTCGCGGATACCATCAAATTCCCGTAGCAGCATCGTCTATTCCCAAATCCGCAGTCATCACTCCATTTGGACTCTATGAATTCTTGCGAATGCCCTTTGGGCTGAAAAACGCAGCTCAAGCATTTCATCGTCTTATGAATGGAGTATTACAAGATTTACCATTTGTTTTCGTCTATCTGGATGACATACTTGTGGCGAGTAAGAATTCAAAAGAACATTGTGAACACTTGCGCCATGTTTTCCGCCTCTTATCTGATAATGTCCTTGTTGTCAACAGAGCAAAATGCGAATTTGGTGTTTCTGAGCTCAAATTTCTTGGTTACAAGATTACAAGTACCGGGATTCTTCCTTTGATTGATCGTGTAGAAACAATAATCAATTTCCCAAAACCTTCCACGCGCTCAGAACTTCAACGATTTTTGGGTATGATCAATTATTATCACCAATTTTTACCAAATATTTCCGGCAAGCTCGCTTCACTGCATTCACAAGCATCTGGTTGTGGACAAGCAATTGAATGGACAGATACATGTCAGACTGCTTTTGATGAGGCGAAACGTGCACTTACTAAAGTTGCACTTCTGTATCATCCTCGACCTGATGCCTCCTCTAGTATCACAGTTGATGCCTCGGACTCTGCAATTGGAGCACAACTTGAACAAAAACATAGTGGAACATGAGTTCCAATAGCTTTCTTCTCCCGAAAACTTTCAGCAGCCGAAAGAAATTATAGTGTTTTTGATCGTGAATTGCTTGCAGCTTATGCAGCCATAAAACACTTTCAGCACTTCATCGAAGGTCGTGAATTTACACTTTTCACAGATCATAAACCTTTGACTTATTGTTTGAGCAGTCAAACCAGTCGTTCACCTAGACAAATCCGTCATATGTCTTTCATTAGTGAATTCACAACAAACATCAGACATGTGCAAGGCAAATTTAATGTAGTTGCAGACGCTCTCTCGCGTATACCATCAAGTTCAGCGACATCTGAATCAAAAGCAGAAGTTGATTTCATCAATTCCGCAAATAAAATGCAATTACAATCACAACATAACATTTCATGTAATCGTTTGGCAAGCGATCAAATTCAGTCTGGTGAAATGTCTGATTATCGCACGTCTGATACCGATATGAATCTTCAAGATGTGTCTTTCGGAAATGTGACTATCTTATGTGATATTTCAACAGGAACTCCTAGACCAATACTCCCTCGTTCATGGACCCGCATGATATTTAATCAAATTCATGGTCTATCGCATCCTGGTCCCCGCCCTACTCAACATGCTATTACTTCTCGTTTTGTTTGGTGCGGAATGAATAAGACAATGGTGTCGTGAATGCCACGCATGTCAAACCAGCAAAATATCTCGACATACCCGTACTCCCTTTTCAAAACGTTCACTTCCAATGGATCGATTTCGCAGTTTACACGTAGATTTAGTTGGACCTCTCCCTTCGAGCGAAGGCATGACTTATATTTTCACAATCATCGACATATCTACTCGCTGGCCTGAAGCGATTCCACTGCCAGATGCTACTTCTACTTCGTGTGCTAAGGCATGTATACATCATTTGATTGCTCGATTTGGGGTCCCAGACGACATAACTTCAGATCGTGGTCCACAATTTACCTCTTAATTGTGGATTGAGTTAAATTCACTGATCGGCACCGAAGCAACATTGACAACAGCCTACCACCCACAAGCAAATGGACTTGTCGAACGTCTGCATCGTGAACTTAAACAACCTCGGAAAGCTGGAACGGACAATTCACGCTGGATGCACGAGCTTCCATTCGTTATGTTAGGAATTCGCACTGCCTGGAGAGTTGAACCGGGCTGCAGCCCTGCGGAATTAGTTTATGGAACAACCTTGCGTATTCCCGGAGAAGTGACCCGAGGCAACAATGCTCGTCTCAATCAACCATCATGTGAATTCGTCAAACAGCTGCAAAACACAATGCGAAGTCTTGAACCAAGTCAAACTGAACATAACCGATGAAATTCTCCGTATATCCCTAAAGATCTTGCAAATTCGGAATACATGTACGTGCGCAGTGATGGTTATCGCAAACCACTACAAAGACCATACTCTGATCCTTTTCGCATCATCAAGAGACATGAAAAGTATTTCACAATAAATGTCAATGGCAAGGAGGATAAAATTTCACTTGAACGCTTGAAACCTGCATATTTTCTTACAGTGCCCGTTTCTATATCGCTCCTTCTTCAGTCACTTGAGGGGGGATTACTGTAGGGTTAGATTTCCAGGTGTAGAAATCCAATGACACCTACACTGTGTTATTTACATGTACTGCATGCTATGTTGCATTTTGAATTTGTACACATGCCAATACTTCACACTCAATACAGAGTTACAACTAACAAGACGTAATTCTACAATACTACTTATAACTAATATATGCCATTTTATGAAAATCGAATGGTATCCTTGATAATTTTCAATTATAAGAATATCCAATGTTTTAAGTAATCAGGGTTCCTTTTACATACCTGGAGGCATGGCAATAACAGGTCGGGATATCTCACATATTGATGCCATCTTTTAATTCAGCTTTTACAATGTTCTTTACAAGCTTTAAGGGTATATATCTAAGTATTCTTTCTTACGGTGGTCACTACTACAGCGAAGGATGCCTATCAAGGTATCAGAGAGATTCATGATGAGCTGATGCGTGTGAGAATGTGACTGGTGTGACAATGTGATTAGGAGTCCCCAGATGAAAGTTGTTGGTGTTGAATCCTCTCAATGATAATTTTTTTAGAATAGTATTCGCTAATTGTCTCATATTGTCTGATCATTATGGCTGATAAATTGTCTGGTATTTGGCTGGTTGTACCAAACAGCGTAGTTAGCCTATCCTACTGGAAGGACGTAGTTGCATGCTAAAGACGCATATACAGGTATAAATGTGTTGTTATACTTGCCCTTTCCTGCCAACAGCAATATTTGCCAATTCATGTTAAGTTCTTATAGCTAACATGGTAATACATTAGCTTTCAAATCGACGGATACAATAAACTTAATTATGCCACTTTTTTCTTTGTCCGTGAATTTCTGCCATGCGTCTAAGAAAGGCTCAGTAAAAAACACATTTACCCTTCCTATAATTCAATATCACACCCTCAGATTTTCTTGTTGAAAAACAGTTATTGCCAAATAAGATGTGGCGACTTTTGTGATGAATATAAAAATAGTCTCTTAAAATGATAAGAAATTTCCTCTTTAAATAATTCATACATGATTTATCCTTTTTGTGGTTAAAACATTCTGACTCAATGTCCATGAAATATTTTATGGCCAAGCATCATTCATTGAATTCATTGTATTTATTTATCTTAATCTATTATCTTTCACTGAAAATTCATGCTTTGTCAGTCATGTTTCCATATAATGACAACTTTTTCTATTGCATCATGTGTTCATGATTTTGTCTCCCTGCTGACATATCGTTGTATAAAGGTGACATTATTAGCAATGATCACCTTTTTGTTATTTTTTCCTTTCTCTCTACAGAATATTCACACCGGACTTGCGCGCCAGTCAAGTGTATACATGACCAAACCGGCTGAGATCTACCGTCAGGTCCGAGTCATCTCCCATCATCCCTTCTCTCTTCCAGAACTTCCACTTTGCGTGAACACTTCAAAACGCTTTCATTATTCTTACAAGTGACGCTTGTTTCACTCTTTTCACATCAAGAAGTCAATAGAAAAAAAAATGAATTAAGTATCAGCACCCCTCTCCAGATCGATGACGCCATTTCACATGAAACAAATAAAGTTAATTAAAGTCTCCATGGAAATCTCTGAAAATGAAATCATGAAAATGAAAATGTGTTGATTTTACAGTGAATCTACTCATTAGGCTGCCTCATTCGGGGGGGGGGAGACGATTCGACCTCTGTCGCATCTTTGTTTTGGTTCTTTTAAAACTAAGCCCTCGATCTGTACTTATGATGCTTGTAGCTATAGCGCTATTTGAAACTTATTGCAAAAATAGTTGGATTTGGCTTACGTGAACATAAAATGTATGACCTACTTTGAAAGGTACTTTTGAAAGATGCCACTTTTTACAAAACATTTTGCATGATAGCTCTTAACGAAGTTCCTCGATCTTCAATATGATGACTGTAGCATTAATATGATTATGAATATAATCTGTTGGTGTAAATACTTACTAAACTTTTCATCAGTAATTTAACAGACGTAAATAACTGCGCGTCTTGGTGAATTTGAACCACTGACCGATGGTATTCTAGCCGACGCTCTACCAACTGAGATATCGACGGGCGATAGTAAGATATAAGTCCTCAATTGAAGAATCCGCGGTATCGAATCAGACGGATTCATCACCCGAGACAACATAGTATTAATCGTCAAGTCAAACTATTAATAGCAAGATATTAGTAATTATTTTCACAATCACTTGATTTCTTTGGTTATCTGTAAGCCATATCACTTTTTGTAATCGCATTTGAAAATGCTTATAGCTATATGATGTAACGTCACACATGCATTGGAAGAATACTCCCAATTTCATGCATGCATGTTTGAGCTGCATTTCGTGTACAAATCAATCGATTAGGCCTACTATGTACAGTGAATTTCATATACAAATTGTAAAGCAAATGCATCACATAATGTTTCTTTCATTTGTTGTCATATCAATTTCATACAAGAAGTCAATATTTCATGCGCATCGTGTACCGCTAGAATCAAATACGTTTGAAAATACATGGTCCAATAATTAATTGGCCGTTGACACACGGAATTAAAGTGAAATTGGTAATAGGCCTGTATAATATGCATGAAAAATTATGTACGTACAACAACAATAGAAAAGAAGCTTTAACCTAGCGTTTTAAAAGATTAAAGTGAAAGTTTAGACCATAGAGTAGGGATATATAGGTACAGGTAGAATGTCGACTCAAGAAAGTACATGTATCTGTATACAGTGAAAATTTTTATATCAAAAGATTCAGTTTTTTGCGGAGATCACGTTCCCGTGGTCCAAAAGATTATTCGAGCACTTTTGAAAAAGTCAAAATTTTGCATATTTATATGCTATACTAAGTAGTAATAAACAAGTTGGATATCAAAAGGAATGAATATTTGCTAATAAGCATCCTAGCTAAGCGGAAATTAAGCTGATTATCAAGGGAATTTCATGAATTGTATCATAATGGAAGTCTTCATGAAAAAGTCACGATATTATTCATGCTTTCTTCGCTGAAATGTCAAGTTTTTAATTCGATTTTCACATTCGATTTTCACCGGCATGATTATATGATTCGATCACTAAATTCATGTTTCATTTCTTGTTTCAATATACATCTTTCAAAGTTAATTGAAATCCTTGTCTTTGATTATGTGATTTTGCTCTGCCAGTGGCAGGTTGCCTGTGATGATCACGCTTAAGAAAATACTCTTGAGGTTGAGCATGAAAGTAATAGGAACCCATCGAATTCCTAATTCAACAAACATTAAATCTCGAAGGCTGTCATGTGAATCTGTGAAATATCATCATCCCTTCTGCATTACATGATCACTCAATTCCGTTGTAATTTCTTCAAAACTGCATAAATGTGCATATCTCACATTTGGTAACAATTTGGACTGCCTCTCCTTTGAGTTCATTTAATAAAATCGAAAGTGTATACACATTGGGGATTTAATAAATGCGACGTTACCACTCTATACCTAATATATTTACTCTATGGTTTACACATGCGGCAACGTTGCGAGACAACTTTGAATGTTTAGAGGAAAATACAATCAAATTGTCATCTGGCACTACTGCAGTTTAGTGCACCCTAAAATGCATGTGAGAACAACATGATTTAATAGTTCTTCCCTATAGTTATAAATGAGTGTCTTTGTGTCTTCGTGTGTCTTCGTCTTCGTCTTCGCACATTACACCGAGCGCGCGCTTCGGTGTAATGTGCGTAGTCATCGTTTGCGGGAGAATGCGCCGTTGTTTTAGGGTGCACTAAACTGCAGTAGTGCCTTGTCATCTTTTACCTCAAGCAGAATTTTGGAATAGCAAGCAAACAAAGTTTCTTACTGAATGTACATGTGCGTCTACATGTGAAAATATTTCGCAGAAGTGCGCATTTATGCAATAGCTTAAATTTGAAACATCGTCCGGTTTTAGTCTGTCTTACATGAAAGAATTCCATTCATGAATCCATCGTCATGAATTTTGAGAACTCGGTGTGTTACATTACTTGAAAGTCAACCAATTTATTTGATCAGGAAGTTGCATAATCAGATAACTTTTGAACTTATGAGCGACCGGCAGTGACATAAGAGTAGCATGGGACATTCCCATGCTCGGTACATTCTCACTTCCAGGCTTCGAACAAAACTTTGTCAACATCATTGAAACATTAATGAATGAGATTAATTCTGCTATTCACATCATCGATCAAAATTCAAATAGTCCCATGTTAGCTGGCACAGGAAAAATGGCTGAATAATGAATCCGTGAAATTCGACATTTTTGTTGAACAAAGATTTCCCACGCCAAATAAAATTGTACCTTTTTAGTTGTGATTAATGTCATGAAAAGGTATTTTGAGCAGTTAGTATTCTGAATATTAAATGATCGACTTTGGCTGTTGATTCCGTAGAGTAAGTATATTTGGTATAGTAGCAATTCTTGCGTCTTACGTCTTACGTCTTACGTTAGCCGTTATGATCCTTGCGGAAACTTGTGATACGAATCCATTTCGCACGATCGTTCGCCGCCAGCCGCCAGTTCCTTGGGAGTTCGTCTCTCCATCTCTTTCTCTGTCCTCCACGGTTTCTTTTCTCTTCTCTTGGTATCGACACTGTCGTTCTATGGCTCCATCTGTTATCGGGTCGCCTGATGACATGACCAGCCCACTTCCATTTGAGATGTTTCGCTTCTATCACAACGTCCTTTAATCCTGTTCGTCTCCTTACTTCTTCGTTTCTAACCTTGTGTTTCAGAGTGACTCCAATCATCTTTCGTTCCATCGCTCGTTGTGTTGTTCTGAGTTTATTCTCTTGTGATCGTCTTAGAGACCAGGTTTGGGATCCGTATGTCAGGACAGGCAGAATGCACATATCGAACAAACGTTTTTTATTCTTCATCTCTATACCTCGTGATGTTAAGTAGGGCTTGAGTTTTCAAAAGGACTTCCACGCATTTTGTATTCTTCTTAGGATTTCTTGTTCTTGGCGGGCTTGAAAGGAGATATTCTGTCCAAGGTAAACAAAATCGTCGACATAATCTATGACGTGTCCATGGATGTGGATTAAACTGTTTTGGCTGTTTCTCAAAATTTTTGTTTTCTCGTTGTTTATCCTTAAACCGACATTTTCCCCTGCTTATTTAGCTCATCTACAATTATTTGCATGGAAGTCGCGTCATCCTCAAAAATGGCAATATCATCTGCAAATCTCAAGTTCATGAGACGTTCACCGTCGATGTTTATTCCTGCGTCTGTAGGGAAGTGACTGATCTGAATATGTCTTCTAATGTTGCCGTAAAGAGGACTGGGGATATGGGATCTCCTTGGCGAACGCCACTCACGTTCAATAAGGAATTTTGGGCCTCTTGTTTCCAACTTTATGGAAGCTGTTGCATCACTATATATCTCATTTGAAATTCTCCAAATTTTCCCTCTTACTCAGCATTCTCAAAAGTAGCAAAAGTAGCAACTCAGCATTCATTAAATCCCCAATGTGTATACAGTTTCGATTTTATTACATGAACTTCAGTAGTTTATAGTGTGACATCCGGCGCGACGCTTCGCTTCGCTTCGCTTGCGCCGGATGTCACACTTTTGCGGGTTTTTTCAAAAAATCAAAATTTCAAAAATTTCAAAAATTTAGGTAGACTTCAAATTTCACATGGCCGAAGGTCGAAGGGCGAAAATTTAAGCGTTTTTAAAAATACCCAATTTTTCAAATTTTTCAAAATCTCAAATTTGAGAATTATAATTTTTACTTTGAAAATCATGACCGTTCAAGGACACCGAAAATCATAAAAGTTGAGAATTTCAAATTTGTGATTATGATCATTTTCTTGCTCAAATCATGACCGCTCCTGGCGTTCTTACAATTTATCTACTGCTTTGCACTCAGATGAACACTCAATTGTAGAGAACATCTGCTTCTCGCATTTATGAATAAAAGGCATTTCAGTGTAAAGAGCTGTGACTTCCCACCCAAACATTTGAAAGGAAACAATGTATGAAAGAACAAACAGCTGCTACACCCACTTAGACATTTGTAAGACGTGGAATATATAACCAGCAAATCCTACTCCGGCGTCCCTTAAGAAATTTTTTTATTATAAAATGAACAACATAAAGGAGTTTTTTAAATTATATGGAACAGAAACAACAACGAATTTTGATCTAAAGAAAATCGCACATCAATTGGGAATAAAGAATTTTCATGTCCTAATGAGAGACGAATTACAATTGATCAAAAATAGGCCAACTGTAAATTTCATAACGAATCTTCACACTTCAGACCAAAACGCGTACATTGGTCAGCAGGTATCTTTAGTAAAAACGGAGATAATTATTATTTTGACTCATACGGGCTTCCACCTACGAATGAAGTAAGAGAAATACTTGGCAAAGGAATTTATAATACATTTCAAATTCAAAAACCGGGAACAACTTATTGTGGCCAATTATGTCTTTATGTTTTATTTAAATTACAAAAAGGAGTATCATTTCTTGATATTATGTTAGAATTGAATAATAAAAATAATAATAATAATAATGATAATTAAAAAGCTAAAGCTCAGTTCGTTGTAATTCATTTTGATAAAAACGGCCTCTGATATCCTCATTATCTAAATCTTTAATTTCATAAGTAAACGGATAAGTTGGATTTATTTTACAAATTTCAAATATTTCTTTAGTCCAATAGCCAACAAAGCCTTTTTCAAATTTATTCTTATATTTAAATATTCTAACTCTATCTCCAATTTTAAATTTCGGCTTAAGTTTCTGCAAATTCGGATTACTCTCATTCAAATTATTATTCTCGAATATTTTCTTTCGTATCAAATCAGGGTCGTCAGAAGCATTCTTTGGAGTTTCTTCAATACCAGAATGAACTTTATTATTGTACTCTTCTACAATTCCTGGTAATATCTTCAACCATTTCTGATTTCTTTGCTCAGTAAATTTCTTGAATAATTTATTTTTTAACGTCCGATTGAATCTTTCTATCACTACAGCTTTTCCAGCGTTTTCAGTTGAATAAACAGTTTCAAATAGTGGCTGAACGTTTCGGTTATAAAATTCCGACCCTTTATCAACAAACAATTTCCTTGGCTTTCTATTACTTTCTTTAAAGATTTCTTCAAACGCATATTTAACTGATAGACCACTTTTCTTTTTTAAAGGCTTTACCCAAGCATATCGTGTATATAAATCTATAACGGTCAATGCGTATTTGTAGTCCCTTTCATTCGGCATATGAATAAGATCAGCACTCCAAATATCATCTTTATTAAATACTTTTACTTTCAATAAATATTTAGGCCTTCTGTATTCTTTATGAATTTCAGACGCGTAGGTTCGAGCGTTGCTCTCAGAGTTATTAGTTCGAGCGTTGCTCTCAGACAGCTTTGCTGTCGTTTCATTTAAACCCTGACCGAATAATATTTTAGCTTGTAAAGCTTTCTTAACAAACATTCTTTCAATTTTTTCTCTAAATGTAGGATTTTGAATACTATCTAATTCTTGAATCATCTTCTTATCAGCTGCATGTCGAGAACTTAGATCATGATTTCGATAAGCTAAATCATGCCTGTAAGCTGCGGCATCTACTCTATTTATTGGTTCTTCACCTGGTTTCGGATTATTATTCTCATCTAGTCTTATATCTAATCGAGTTCCTGGACCAGTATATGAATGACCAGGAAGATGTTTTTCTTTCGAATATTTACTCCAAATAAATCCAGGAAAGTTTTCTAATGTTTTTTGTATGTCACCACCGAAGTGGTGTGGAACTTTGTTCTTGTCACCTCCAATATGCTGACAATTTGAGTTTTTATTTTTGTTTAATAGATAATTCAATAAATCTAAATTAGAAATTTTTAATTTAGTTAAATTTTCGGAATTTGTAGAATTTGCGGAATCCATTTTTAAAGATAAAATAAATGTTTTACCTTATGGACCAAAGGTCCTGAGGTTATTACCGAATCATACTAGGACTTAGATATATTCCAGAACCATCTTTAGTTTCTTTAATTTCAATTAAATCATCAACATTGTGGAGAATATTTTTAAGAACTCGTTTTCCTTCATCAACTAATTTTAACTTACTAATAAAATTATCTACTACTCCTTCACCCCTAGCAACTTTCTCTAACTCTCTATTATGTCGTTTTTGTTCTTCTAATGCTGCTTTCTCTGATTTATTTTTATTTACTGCTTGGACAATACCAGCTGTCCCACCTGCAACACTTCCTGCTGCAGCTATGCCTCCTATTATTAGTGGAATTAATGGGAGAATACCGCCATTCTTTTCTTCTTGTAATTGAAAATTCTCTATCATTGATTGGTTTACTTATGTAATACTTTTTTTTGTTAATCGTAATAGTTTTAGGGGTATTTTTGTCAACAATATTACGTAATTTTAATTCAACAGTTTTATTATTAATATTACTTTTCGCTTGCGACATTTTTAATAAAAAAATTTTAAGTTATCAAAAATTTTAATCTATTCTAGTTATGAATAAATTATAAGTTAAGAATTTTTTTAATCTATTCTAGTTATGAAAAATTTTAAGTTACCAAAAAATTTTAAGTTACCAAAAATTTTAATCTATTCTAGTTATGAAAAAATTTTAATTAACTTATCGGAGCAAAGCTCCTCTGGCTTTAGCGCTTTAGCCGATCCTAACCATCTTTCCATTAAGAATTTCAATAGAATATTTTGCATCTTCTAGCAATAAACCATAAGCCATCAATGAAGTCGTGGAATCTTTCTTTTCAATATTAATTGTTACATCACAACCATTTTTAATAATATCTTCAGATTGTGCACTTAAATCGAAACAGAAAATTGGATATAAATGTCTCCAATCTCCAGGAGTTAATTGTGGTTCAACTCCAAATTCTATACAAAGATTTCTATAAGAATCATATCCTTCCATAAATTGATTATTGGTATCATCGAATCTTAATGGATCAATTGGATATCGAGTTTGATTTAATGAAACTTGTAAACTTCGAATTGTATTAATATAAAAAATATTATTGTTCTTATCAAAACTTGGAGAATTATTTCTTTGAAATGTTAGTAATAAATATCTTGGGGTATTCGCAGTTCTAGTAAAATGCCAGTTAAATCTTTGTTCGGAAAAAGTTACTGAACTAGCAGTACGCTTTAGAAAATTTACTGGAATTGGTTTGTTAGTATTTATTCTTTTTGCAATAGCTGTTTCAACCTCTAAACTAGGAGTAATATGCGTAATCCACCATTCAAGTCTATCAATTTTTAAATATGCTTTTTTTCCAGTTTTGCCAAAAAAGATTAATTCATTATTTGCCGTACGATGAATTATTAATTTAAATTTAAATTGATATGATATTTTGTCATAATCTAAATATCCGAATAATGGAGACAATGACCAATTTACTGTCTGTTTACTTTTCTTGTTAAATTCACGTCTTTCTTTATATGCATCATTATTTGTTTTATTTAAATGTTTTGCAACATTTTCTACATCTTTCGCAATTCCTGCTGCATCTGTTCCAGCGTGAGTTAAATCATCAACAATTATACCATCATTAGTATCAGGAAACCAACCTTCGATTTCATACTTTTTATTATTTTCACCAATTGTTACAAATCTAAGCATTGTATCAATTACACCTGGGGAATCACTTATTGTTTCTATATTTTGAGTTGCAACATCTAAACGCATTTGTGTAAATAATCTTGGAAAAAAATTATTTTCTAGTGTAATATTATCGGTATCTGGTAATGGTGTTGTAAAATTAGCATCACTATATAAAGAATATTCACAATGTAAAAACGAATCAGGTAAATATATATAACTCTGCTGATTATCAACTTCAAAATTTAAATCACCTCCAGTATTTACTCTACTGGAAGATCCGGGATTCATAGCAATTCTTATATAGTCATTCTTTTTTTGATTATTACTGACGAACGGAGGATCGTCTAATCTAAATTTATTTTCGATAAGCGAAGACATTTTTATAAAAAATAATTTGACTTTTTGTTTTTCTCACAGATAGAAAAAAAATTTTACTAAAATATAATTTTAGAATTTTGCTAGACCAGCTCCGCTACAGCTTTGCTGGTTAGACTGAAGGTTGCTGCTGACGCCATTACCTCTTATTTCTTCAATTGTTTTTTCATTATGTTTACTATCAGACGGAGCTCCGCTCCTCAAGGTTTCCCCAACAGCAATGTTAGCAATTTTGTTCTTTGTTTCATCTGAAAGTTTTTTTAATTTTTTTAGTTCTTCGGAATCATTCCTAAGTTTACGAATAGCTTCTAGTTGTTTTAATTCGTTTTGAGACTTGACAGCATTTGATATTGCACTAGCTGTACTACCTATAGCAGCTGCTCCTTTTGCAGCAGATGTAATCAAATCTTTATTATTTTTAATTAAGTTAACGATACTACCAATACCAGAGAAGATCCCAGCTCCTTCCGTGCGAACGGCACCTGCGGTGCCTAGGAACTTTTCTGTTCCGACTGTTTCTCTATTATCATAATGATAAACAGGATTCATACGTGGTTCATGAGCAATTTTTTGATTTGAAGCAAAATGTTTAAGATTGTGTTTATAAATTATAGGCATTTTTTAGGATTAAATTTGACTTTTGGGAAAAATATCTACGTGTTAAGATTTACGTTTGTGAATGGACAACAACTTCGAGATAACTTTATTAATTGCCTGTTGCACTTTATCTATTTCGTCAAGCAGTGTGTGATGTACTTTAATTTCTTTTCTATTAACTTGCATTTTCTCCTGATTCATCTTCAACGCCGTTTTAAGAGCATTTAACTTAACTTTAAGAACATCTAATTGTCTTTTAACAGCATCTAACTGTTCCTTATTTTCTTTAGAGTTTTCTTGTAAATTTTTCTTTAATTCATTTTCTAAATTGATTTTAAGAGTTTTCATTTTATCAACTTTTTCATTAAGTGAGTTCACTTCATTTATTATTCTATTCATCTTTTTCATTTGTTGAGTAATTTTAGAACTTAATTCATCAACACTTTTTTGGAATGTAGTTTGTAACTGCTTTAAATTTTTTTTAATTCTTTCAGGTAGTTTTTCTATTTCATCTTCTAATTTTTCTTTCAATAGTTGTATCTGATGTTTATTTTTAATTACAGCAGATTTTAAATTTAAAGAAAGTAATATTAAAATTTTTGATTGTTCAGAAATCTTTTTAAAAAGTTTTGCTATATCTGCTTCTAGCTCTCTATCCTTTTTATCAAGTTTTAATAATTTTTCGTTTAATGATTTGTCATTAAGTTTAAGCAACTTTAATTCGTTCATCAGTGGAACCAAAACATCGTTTATATATTTTTCCTTTAAGTCATTGATTTGTGTATCAACATATTGTTTATTTGTCAACTCTGTATTTTGTTGCGGAAGAATAGAAAGATGCAATGGACCAGATAAAACGTCTCCAGTTTTCATGATATAATTTTCTATTTCTATTTCTAATTCACGATTATTCGGGATATATGCACCTCCACCAACATTTGGTAACATCATTTTTTAACAATAAAAAAATCAATTTTTTCTAATAAAATAAAAAATAAAATTTTTTCTAATAAAAATAAAAAAATAAAATTTTTTCTAATAAAAATAAAAAAATAAAATTTTTTCTAATAAAAATAAAAAAATGGAAAATCCAAATTTAAAAAAATTATATTCGCCCGCATCATCCTGTTCTTCTTATTCGACGAGATCAACGGGATTTGAAAATAAATGTTTTGATAATAATAATAATAATAATCCATGTATAGATGTTAATATTTTATTTCAATTACAAACCGAAATATTTAGAGAACAGACTAAAGGTTTACCTTCTATAGAAACTAATTATTGTTTATTTCCGGGGGATCCATTTATTAAATTTATGGATATTGTTAGTAAATATAATGATGTAGCTTATGTGGAATTAAATAAAGAAAATATGGTTATAATAGGTCATAATAATGTTTATGGATTTATTAGAGCAGTGTTACCAATTAGTAATACTGATTGGATAGAAACTAAAATTATTAATTATATCAATATTAAAGAATTAGTTAATAAATTAAAATCTTTTTCGAAAGAAAAAATTAGATTATTTGTTGACGAACAAAATCAATATAACATTCACATAGAGAGTAAAAAACATAATGAAGAATTATTATGTCAAGTTTATTATAGAGACACAATTTATAAACAAGAAACATTAGAAATGCCGCAAAGATATGATGATGATACGTATATAGGATTATATTCAAACTTAAATATTAATTTGTTAAAATCTTACATAAATGGCTTAGCTCAACAAGAGAAAATTTATATGTGGACAACACCTTATACTATTAACAATGACCATAATCATAATAAACGAACTGAAGGTTCTAGGGCTTTGCCCGATCTTAAAGAATCTTATGATAATAATGATGATTCTGTAACATCTGAAAAAGGTGTAAATGGTAAAAAAGATTATAAAAATATTAGTAATTATAAAAATTTATCTAAATTTCATTTTCTTACAATTGAAAATAATAATGATGGCATAGTTGAAGATACTGTTAGACAACTATGTGTCGGGTCTACAAAATTTAAATTAGGATTTACATCTAATCAATTTAAAATTTTATCATCTTTAACAAAAACTAAAAGTGATTCAGATTATGGTGGTGTTATTAAATTTTCCAAAAGAGATCAAACACCAATATTTTTCTCTATTATATTATTATCAGATAAAAGATGTAATTTAGAGTTAGATATTCCAATAAGAGAATGGTATCCTATCATGGAAGGGCATCCTATACGAAAAAGTGTAATTTATGATGATGAAGAAACAATTTATGATGATGATGAAGAAACAATTTATGATGATGATGATGATGAATCAATAGTTAGTGAAAAAAAATTTAAATTATCTTTTGATAAAACATTATATGATGAAACTTAATAAGATAAAACTTAATAGAAAATACCAAAATATTCGATAAATATATTTTCATATGTAATAAAATTTTTAGATGTAATAAGTTTTTAGATGTAATAAGTTTTTAGATGTAATAAGTTTTTAGATGTCATAAGTTTATAGATGTAATAAATTTTTTAGATGGAATAAGTTTTTAGATGTTATAAATTTTTTAGATGTTATAAATTTTTTAGATGTTATAAAAAAATTATTATTCCCACGTGTCATCATCATCACTTAAATTACTCTCACAGATGATTGTTTGAAATATTTCAGCTTGAATATCTTCTCCGTTATAAGGTAACATAATTTCATTTTCATCAGGTGCTTGACGTTTAAGAATATTTATTTGACCAGAAAATTTTTTTTCTTCAGTATTATTATTTTTATCAGGAATACTAATTCCAGTTTCTAAAGATCTTTTCCATGGTTTATTAACTGTAGTCGATAATGTTTTCCCCGAATATAATTTTAGAAAATCTTCTACTTTTACTTTATCTTGTGAATATCCTTTGAATGTTTTCTTTTCACTAAGTCTCCCTTGTTCATCTACAGTAATACAGTATTTTACTTTAGGTGCAATAAACATTGCAAAAATAATTCCACCATTTCCATAATCATTTTTCCCTTGACACAATTCTCCTCCAACATATCCAGCAGCGTCTAATTTATTAAAGAGCTCATTGGAAATATATATTGAATCAGTATCTGTATAATGAATGTATTTTTCTTTGAAACCATTAATTTCTAAAATAAAGTTATTCATGATTCTTCTAGAGTGAGAAAGAATGAAAGAACCTAAGTGTGATGGCATGAATGACGTCTTCCCATCTTTTACAATATTAGTTTTGAGAAATTCATCATCTTCCATTTCTACTTTCGCTAAATATTGTTCATCATTTAATTTTTCATAATCTTTTACTTCTTGAGTGAAATTTTTTCTCAATGTATTCTCATTCCATAAATGATATTTAGTGGTTATATCTTTTTGCACAGTTTTGCCATATAGCGAATTCATCAATAATTTAATTAACTCATCACCTACAGTATTTCCTTCTGTTTTATATCTTTTTCTCAAATTAAAAAGTTTTTCAATATAATTTCGAAATGGTGAAACTTGATAATTTTTTTCATAAATTATACCATCAGTAATATGTAAGATTTTCCCCCCACATCTAACAATTTCTTGTATGTCAACAGAAGTTAATACATCATAACATATACCATTTCTAAACCTGATTACTTTTACATGAGAATTATTATTTTGACTTTTAACTTTATCTTTAATAGGAACTGGTTGGAAAAACATATCATTCGGATATTGAAACACAACAGAGAATATTCCAGTTTTAGGTCTAAATGTTTGTGTATTAAATTTATATACTATTTCCCGCTCTTCTTCTTGACGAAATTTTCTAGCTGATTCAGCTTTAGGGTATTCTGAATTTTCATCATACATAGCTGATGGATATAAAGATGTTGCATCAAAAGCCATTAGAAATTCATTTTTTTGTTCAAGTAGTTGATTTGAAATTTTCTTACAAATTTCAGTTTTATCTCCTAAATCTCGATACTGTTTCATTAAATCTATTAAATTATTTCCAGGGGACAAAGTCCCACCAGCGTAGCGACCAAGGGACAAAGTCCCCCCAGCGCAGCGACCAGGTAAATACTGTTTTAATATTGGTAACAAGATGCTACAAAATGGCGATATGTATTTTCTTATATTTGCTGAAACTCTTCCACCTTTAACAGATTTTCTAATATAATTTCTAGCCCATAAATCTATATGAGAATGAATATTTATATTGTCATTTTGTACGCTTTTCATCCAACCGTTAAATGTTAAAGCAGAGGATGTCAAATTAGTAGTTATATCTTCACCAACTAAATCTTGCATAACATTATTATATTTGTAGATACAAAAAGCTAAAGAAAGAATATCGTTAACTAAATATGGTCTCCATTCATTTTCTTTTTCTTTATAATTTTCATGTGTTATGTCTCCAATTTCATAATTTAATTTACACACATTCGTAGGAATTTTAAAATTCTCACACCATTTAGAAAGACTTGTTTTTACATGTTGATAACTACATTTCATTATAATAGTTTGAAGTGCTAATTTACCTGAAGGTGAATCTTTTTTCATATTGTTTTTAAATCTAAAAGATTTTTGAATGTATCTACTAACACATTCAGTTGTATAAGGATTTTGTAATGAAGCAGTCAATATTCCTCTTGAAGTTTTAAGAGGCGGTTTAGATAATTTAAAATTAGCTTTTATCGGAAAATAGGAATCAAAACCTGATGAATTGTGAGCTATTAAAGTTACTCTCGAATAATTAAATTTTCCAAGAGTTTTAAAAAATTGATGGATCGGACATACGTCCTCTGGGTTTCCCCTGATTGGACATTCATCATCCTCAGTTCTCGTAAATATTTTCACACAATTTTGAAGTTTATTAAATTCTAATTCAGTTAAATTATTATACTCATCAATCTGTTTTTTAAGTTTTTTAATTTCATCTTCATCTTTTGATCGTTTAATTTTAATCATATCACTTAACAAACGTGTTTCTAATTCTTTCAATCTTTGTTTCGGTAAACAACATATAAATTTATTAAAATTAATAGCTCCTACAGCATAAGGAATAGGATGAGCTGTTGAACAGTTAGGATCAGGAAAAGTTTCGAGATCCCAAATATATGTTGAACCATAGTCAATTTTTTTCTTTGTTATGATTTTATATGGACGCGTTGTTAGATTTTCATCAGTAACTGTTTTATATATGGGTTTGAAATTATTTTCAATTTCTCTAATAGCTTTTAATTTATGAGATTTATGAATTAAACAATAGTGACCAATTGTTGAACCTGCGTGAAAATAATTGTAATAAACATAATTATGAAACGTTTCAATTCCTCTAGGATTTAAATGACGATTGGCAGGACTATAATATTGAACACATTCTCCAAAATATTTATTGAATTGAGAAAATTTGCAGTTTGACATTACTCCTGTTCTAGATGTGGCTTTCTCTTTATATAAAAAATTGTTAAACATTTCTTTCATAATTTCTCCTTGTTCTTCATTAAAACCTCGTAAAACATTATAACATTTAATAAAACAAAAATCTTCAGAAGGAATATAACAATATTCACCGAAATATTCTTTGATTCTATATTTCATATTAATCCCTGCCCCTCTATGCGATCTTTGTACTAACTTCATTCCAAAATCTTCATATTTAATATTACTTGTAAAAATCCATTCGTTAGCATCGGATTTCTCATCCAGATTCGAAAACCATGTTTCAAATGATTTTTTATTATAGAAGGTTACGTAAAAATTTTGAATTATATTTTCCTGATCTTTAATAACTTTTCCAAGTAAATTAATAATTTTACCATTTGCTAAAAGTTTCCGCATATCATTTACTACATTAATAAAAGATACATTTTCATATTTAATTTCATTTGGATTAAATAAATTACATAAATCATCACCAAGTTCATCCTTAATTCTATCATCAAAAAAGATATCAGTAATAGGGGTTTCTAATATTTCTTTTGTTCCACGTTTCTGTTTTTTAGTATTACGTCTAATACTACGCCTAGTACGTTTCTGTTTTTTAATACGTTTACTGCGTTTACTATGTTTAATTTGTGCATCAAACTCAGCAATTTGTTTCTTGATTAATTCATCAATCCTAGACGTTTGTCCGAGAGACATTTCACGATTCATATTTTTTAAAAGAAAAAATGAATTTTACATAGAACCTCGGTTCCGTTTTTGCATATACACAGGAATATGTAATTGATGTAATGTTTCTAATTCATGTGCTGTTAAATGTTCTTTCTTAACCAACCACCATAAATTATTATACGCCAAAAATACTCGGAAACTTCTTAAACAAAGTGGAAAGTCTTTTGTTTTAACACACGGTTGAATACCATGTTTTGTTTTATAATCTGTAACGAGCGCTACGTATTTATGATGATAATAAAATCTAACTTCTTTCTTCGAATTTACAGGATTTGTAGGATGACGATAATCTTTTAAAACTGGTACATGCTCTATCTTATAATCATTCAACATATTTTTTTTTATTTTTATTAACAAAAAATTTATAAGAAAAAATTGTTCGGTCACTCCGTTCGGTCACTCCGTTCGATCACTCCTCGAAAATATTTTCTATAACTCTTTCATGAATTTTTTTATCAATATTAATTGTAATAAATCCATAATCTTTTGACCAAGCATTGTTACACGATTGTTTAAATTCATCTTTATTTCTTACACATAAGTCTTTTAACAAATCACTTAAGTTTCTTGCATTTATTTCAAATAGTATAAATATATTTGCATTCTTTCTAATAACACTTCCGTCTAATGAATACATACTTTGTGTTAAATAAAAAACACTACAGTTATTATGTCTACCTCGTGTAAAATAATTTCTCTGAACTGACTGATTTCTATCATTAACACAATCATCAAAAATTACACAATGTTTCATTGTTTTATCTAGTTTACTAGGATCTTGCATATTACCACTATCATCTATTAGTTGTATCTTTATATGGTTATTTTTATTAGATTCTACTAACTGATTATTTTTTGCTGCTTCTTCACACCACGAACTTATTTCTTCTTCATCTTCAGATTTTTCATATTCTTTGAATAATGAAGCAATTGCTGTTTTTTTAAGATTATTTTCAAATCCATATTTTAAAAATTGATAGACGGGTTGTTCTGCCGTTGTTGTATAAATTATAAGATTGTTATAATCCAAAAAATTTGGAGTCGTTAAAATTTTAAATAATAGATATGTTTTTCCACATCCTGATCTTCCACAAATAACTGACAAAACTTTATTAGATAAATTTGGATGATGATTAAATTTAAGTTTTTTTTTATTTAATGGAGGTAGTTCACTCATTTTTTAATAAAAAAATTTATTTTTATTTTTTTTATTTTTTGTTTCTAAAGAAGAAGAAAATTAAACTTCTCTAGCTTCGCGTGGGAGTTTATACCTCTCGAACGGGAGTTTATACCTCCCGAACCAAAAGATCTATCATAATCTCTTCACCTCCAAAATTTATTTCTTGTCCTTTTTCATCAGTGATTCTAATGTTAATGTTGTTAATAGTTTTTCTTGTAATAGGAAAATATATTAATGTTTGTGGAAATACATTTAATCTATAACCAATGGGTACAGTAAAAGCTGGAAAACTGAATATTAAATTTGATAATTTACCATTTATATATCCTCCTTCAATAATGTCACAATGTACAACAATTGAATTTATTTCAGTTATTTTTGGAATCTTCTCACCTAAATGATAACCTTGACTATAAGTTTGTTTAT
This sequence comes from Prostheceraeus crozeri, assembly GCA_907163375.1. Taxonomy (NCBI): domain Eukaryota; kingdom Metazoa; phylum Platyhelminthes; order Polycladida; family Euryleptidae; genus Prostheceraeus; species Prostheceraeus crozeri. The sequence goes on along the minus strand of CAJQUW010000885.1, from coordinate 209,801 downwards.
TAAATCCTAATAGCTTTGACAATGATCTATCATGATTAAAATCAACTTGATGATTTTCGTCTAAAGTAAGAGAAAATTTATTAACTGCCGGTTCAACTGCAAAATGTAATTGTTTCTTATCTTTAAATGATATACCTAAATGTCTCTTAATTTCATTTGATATTGTTTCAACTTCGTAAGAACCAGGAAGAAAAGTTAGTATTTTCCATGTTTTGCCTTTATCAGTAGAATATCTAAATTGATCATTCACATCTTTGATAACGTTTTGAATAGTGTTAAATGTAGAGAAACTAGTCAATGCAATTTGATAATTTTTATTTTGTTCTAAATGTAGAATGGGTTCTAAATTACAAGTGTGTGATGAAGTAGTTGTTATAATTTTTAACGTCGTACTAAATTTTGATGAACCCAAAATCTCTGCCAATTTTTCTAAATGATCATTAATTTTGTCTAAATCTGCTGAACACATTTTTAAACTAAAAAAATTAAATAAATATGATAGATAAAAATCGTAGATAAAAATCATAGATAAAAATCATAGATAAAAATCATAGATAAAAATCATAGATAAAAATCATAGATAAAAATTAGAAACAACATATTTCAGCTACACTTTTATAATCCTTTTCATTTAGAATCTTCTTTTCTAACAGTCTTTTCAATATAGCATGAATTTCATTGAAACTAGAATTATGTCCTTCTTTTATTGCAGATATTAAAATATTTAATCTATTTAGTAATTCTTGTGGATCATCTGGTAAAAATACAGTTGTTTCAGTTTTCTGTTTTTCAGATAAACCTTTCCCTACTTTAACTCCCGTTGATAATAAATTTTCTAATTGTTTATAACGTCTAAGAGATTTTACTGCACCTACTCTGTCTAACATAGCTTTATATTTTATGAGATCTTCTACAGCATAATTATTTAAATCTGCTCCTCTTAAAAGATTAACAAAATTTCTATCTAAATTAAAAGGAGATTTATCTGGTGAAAAAATTAAACCTCGAAAAGGTTGTGGAAATATTTCTTTTTGTCCGAGATAAAATCTAGGTATTGTTTTTCCATCTATAAATGAAATAGAATGTTCAAATTGCATAGATTTTGGTAATTTCTTATTATTGTTTGATTCTAGTAATCCATAGTCATCTAATATAGTTTTGTGCTCTGGATCTGTTATATCAATTTGTTTATCATTATTTGTAAGTTCTTTTTCAAGAGTTTTAAATGGTTTCATAGTTTTTTCAAAATCAGTTTTTACTTGTTCGGTTTGCTGCATTTTTTCAAACATATCAGATTGAATACCAGCTTTTATCATTCTATGTTGAAGATGATTTTCTTTCATAATATTTCTTTGTTTTATTAACTCTTCTAATTGTTTTATTCTTTTAAAATTATCAGCTCTAATTTTATCCATTTTTAAAATATAATATTTGAATTTTGTGGTAACATTGGAATACAACAAAAACATTTTACTGAACAAATTATTTTTTTATTGCTTTGTTGTTTGACATCTTTTCGTTTAAAGGTTTCTCGTATTAAGTTTTGTTTAATAAAGTTTTGTCTAATAAAGTTTTTAGCTCTTCTAAAAAAATTTTATCATTTTCTTCATTAAAAATTTTATCATCAATAAAAGTTTTACCATCACTAGAAATTTTACCATCCTTTTTATTTTTATCATTAACTTTTTCTGTCTGTGATTGAAATGATATTTGATTTACTTCATTAGCTATTTGATCAAATTTTTCAATCTCATCTAACGTAATAACATTATCATCACATACTCTCTGAAAGTAGTAATGTAGTTTATCATAGACTTCTTTAATATGTAAATGCTTAGTTTTTAATGATTTTCGTTTCTTAGTTATTAAAGATTTATCTAACATTGTAACAAGTGAAGTTGCAAAAACACCCGTACCTGTTAAAGCTGTAGCAACTACTGGAATTACTAAAACACCTGAAGATATAACAATTGTCAAAGCACCTAAACTTATTGTTAAGAATATGCCAATTCCTTGTGTTACATTCTTAACTTTAGTCCATCTCTTTCTTAATTTTTTATAATGCTCTAATCTTAATAATAATTGAGATTCCTTATCTTTCATATACCTAACTCTATCTTTGTGTTTTTCTTTATTCATTTTTTCAATGTTAATCTTTTCAATGTCCATTAAAGTAGAACTACGTTCATATGATATTGAAGGATATATTCTTGCGGTTTCTTCCATTTTTAAAGAAATATTTTGAATAAATATTTTGAATACAATCTTCTGAATTTTGATTTAAATAGAAATACGCAGTTGTTTGTTTGCCGTATATTTCTAAGAACACAGTCAGACCAAAAGCTCTGGGAGAGGATGAGACGAAGAGGGAGAGAGAACAAAGGAATTGTTTGCCAGTATGAATCGTAGATTAGCAATTGAATTTTTTGTTTACTCCAGTATAGCTCTACTGCCCAATACCGATGCAATCGTACATGTTATGAGGATAAAAAACTACTCTTCATTCCACGAAAAATATCCTTTTTGGGAAGAAATGCATCTTAATGCACATTTTAATTAGTTTCTGCAGAAGAAGTCGATAATCTTCGTTTTGTTTCGCTTGACTTGGTTTGACGTTGAACATTGAAGTGGTGACAGCTGCGGCGGCTTGTGGCAGACAATAGCGCCAATGCGGGTATGATTTAGTCGCTTCGTTGGGGCAAAGGTCATAAAGATTCTCTCTCTCTCAGAAACAGCTGCTGCCATTATTCCAAGTATTACAATTTTAGTCTTACTGCGTGCTCTAATTACTGCGTGCATTCATTCTGTGAGCGTTCTACGAGACTGTTGACTGTTTACAATTTATCCGAGACCCAAAATATCGAAGCTGTGTCAAAAATGAGTGCTTCTATTCATCGCGAATTCCTCAAATTTTGTGATCAAGTACTTCCACTCATCAAAGATGAGAAGATAGATTTTTTCAAAACTCTTATTGTAAATCATGAATTCTATTTTCAAAAGAAGATAAAACCAGAAAAAGAGGACAAGAAAAATGAGATTTTTTCTGAAATAAGAAACTCATTTTCATCAGGACAACTAATCCAACGACAGCTCGACGTGAGTGCACAGGTGACATGCACTATCCAAAACTGTGTTACAACTCTACATTCTCTAATTCATCAAGAAAAAGTACACAATAATTCTTCCTTATCAATTGCTATTTGCCAAGGATTTGTGATATCTAAATTAAAATCAATGGAACATTTGTCAATGGTAGCCTTTACTCAAAAGTTGGAGAGTGAATATAACATTAAATTCTCAAGAAGGTATGTAACGTTTTTGATAAAATTATATCGCCTTTCTCAAGCTAACACAAAGCTTCAAACATGTACTTTAAGTATATTCTTTGTTTTCAAAAACTTTAAGTATTTTGAAGATTATTTTGAATTTGAAAAAGAGGAACAGTTGCTTCAAATTAGCTCAGGGATATTTTCTTCCCAAGAATCCAATCAAACATCTGATATGACAACTGGACTAACGCAGCAATAAGAGACACAACATATACAGGAGCGCCAAACACAAAATGAGTAGTATGTATTGACAATCATTTTATGTAACAGAATAGAAAAATGGGAATGAGCATTCGCAGTTTATAAATGAAACAGTGGTTGCTTTTTCTTGTATTGTAAGACTTTGCTATATTATGTAAGTAGCATGCATTAACATTTTATTTTGTGAGACGGAATAAGAGAATGGGAATGAGCATTCGCAGCTTATAAATGAAACATTCTTTATTTTTTCTTATACTGTGTGACTTCTAGCATATTATTTGACGTAGTGGTGTGTATTGTCAATCATTTTATGTAACAATAGAAAAATGGGAATGCCATTCCCAGTTTATGAATGTAACATTTTTCTAGTTGTCATATATTTACTTTGTAATCTAAACTACTTGCACATATATGTGAATAAAATATTTCATAAAGAAAAAAGAATGTGTTTTCATTTTGCATTAACCGCTACCTGTTAAAGAAATATTATTAGTCACATGATATATTTTAAAAACCTGAAAAACGTCTAAACTCATGAATTTGAAATTCTCAACTTTTATGATTTTCGGTGTCCTTGAACGGTCATGATTTTCAAAGTAAAATGTCACAATTACAAATTTGAAATTCTCAACTTTTATGATTTTTTCGGTGTCCTGGAACGGTCATGATTTTAAGGGCGGGTGTAAAATTGTAATTCTCAAATTTTGAGATTTTGAAAAATTTGAAAATTGGGTATTTTTAAAAACGCTTAAATTTTCGCCCTTCGACCTTCGGCCACGTGAAATTTGAAGTCTACCTAAATTTTTGAAATTTTTGAAATTTTGATTTTTTGAAAAACCCGCAAAAGTGTGACATCCGGCGCAAGCGAAGCGAAGCGAAGCGTCGCGCCGGATGTCACACTATAAACTACTAACTTCAGTCGAGACCCAGTACCACATGTGAGATACAAATTTTTGCACTTCTGGAGAAATGAACACGAATTTGACTGATTATAATAGCAATACAGAAGAAAGAAAAGTAACTTGCATATTCTCCATGTCATGGCAACCTTGGAGAGTAGCAATTGGATTGCTAAATTAGCAATTCGATGGGTTACCATTAATTTTAAGTTCATCCTTATTACAATAAGATTATTTTCCTAAGCGTGATCATATCACAAACTACCTCCCATTCCTCCATTACCTGCTACCTTTCACTATAGAGCAAAACATCATAATCAAAGAAACTGATCATAATAACTTTTAAAGATGTAAATGAGTCCACCACAATGCTATTCATACAAGAAATGACGCTTTTAATTGTAAATCAGAAAATCATGCCCCTGAAAATGGATTAAAAATATGAGATATCAGCAAAAGAAGCTCTCAATAAGATCTTAACTTTTCATTGGAGACTTGTGGGGACTTGCAACATAATGCAGCTAACGAAACTTCCTTGATCATCAGCTTAATTTCTTCCATAATGTAAATGTTTGCTAGAAAATATTCATTTCTCTTGCTTTCCACCTTGTTTCATACTACTTATAAAGTGGCTTCATCTCGGTAGTATATGAACCGTAACAATAATTTGCAAAATTTAGCTTTTTAAAAACTGCTCAAATAATTTTTAGACCGCAGAAACGTAATCTCAGCAAAAAACGAATCTTTTGATATGAAAATTTTACATTTTTTAGTCGACGCTAGCTACTGTGTGCTTACTCTATGGTTGAATCTTAATTTACGAAATTCTATTTTGGAATTCCTATTTATTAGAAGTTCACGAGGAAAATCTATTTCATCAGTCCTATGTTATCCATTCACAAGAGAATGTGAGGCGCATCCAGGATCCCTCATTAAAGCACTGCTCCGAGAATAATGAATTTACAGTGCAGCATATTTCGTGTGTGAACTTTCTAATGTCATTCATTTCCTATAATTTATTCATTGTCGTGTTGCAAATGGCTACCAATCACTTTTTCCGATGCCAATTTAGTCGTATATGCTGAGAAGTTGCCGATGAGGACAAAAGAAGATTGCCAAGATTGAATTGGGCTTTGAGTGGGCTCAACTGAAGTATGCCTGTGAAACATGACAGATTTTCCTTCAAAAGTAATCGCTCCAATTTATCTGCGAAATGACATTCTACTTTTCTAGGTAATTTATAGTTTACACAGAAGATGGATTATTTGTAAGTACATAAAGAAATGTCTAAGAAAATCCACAAAAATTGCTACTTCAAAGTGTCATTAGTAAAATTCTAGGAAGCAGTGTTTGCATTTAATTGCCAGCACATGACATTTTAATTTTCAATATTCTATGGTTCTAATATGTCTGTCGCATTGATAGATGATCATGATGCCAATAGCAACCGCTTCCAGGCGACCTCGGACAATCGATTTAATGATTTAATGCCTCCGGCTTTCACGAGGTCGAAATGATATTTCAACATAGAAATAAACTGTTTATCTGAAGTTCGCTAGAATGGAAATTGACTCAAGGTCGCGGCACATCCGGGGGAACTAAGTTGGGGCATGAAGAACCAATTAAAAGCTTCGATTTACTCATGTGACTGATTCTAACCCAATGATACAGACGTTGGCAGGTGCATCTAAGTGAAAATGCGCGCGATTTATGTGCCACTATTGTGCATTGCATGTAGCTTAATTTCCATTCTAGAGGTTTTATTGTTGTCAATTTCTATGTATTTCAATGCGCCTTGCTCTTGGCACCACCATGAAAAATGGCTTGCCGGCTGGGAATCGAACCCAGTCTTCGAATTGCTAACGCGGCATGAAGATCACCAAGACCAGCGAAGCACACCCTCCATGAACGTGTCAAGAGCAAGTAAAGCTTTCAGCGCGCATTATGACGTTGAAATATCATTTCGACCTCGTGAAAGCCGGAGGCATTGAATCATTAGATCATGATGCTATTAAAGGACTTACTTAATTTCATGTTTTTAGAAGATGAAAACGTCGCAAAAATCAAAAACTGAAATAATTATTTAGTCTCTACCGGTTTCAATTGGCAAGAAGATGACAGAGATTGACCAATCTTCATCAGGAGAAGTATAAAAAGAGGACATTTAGTCCCTACAATTTTAAACGATAGACAGTTTTAAAAATTCCATTATATGCATGTATAGACTACCTAGATATTCTAAGATATATTCCAAGATATTCTATATCATAAAAATAGAAATCACAAAAGTCATAGGGAAGTAGGAGGCCTCTGTAGTACATGCTGCATATTAAGGCCATGAGGCCAGTCAGCCATTAATTGGCTAATGAATTTCAGTTCCTCCACCTTTCGTTGTTGATCATTTCCTTTTATTTCTTTCAGTATTGTCACCCTTAAATCTTCTTCCAGGTGTTGATGTTTTATACAATGATGAGAAACCACCCTTTCTTCATCTCCATGGCGGACGTCGAATCGATGTTCTGTCATTCTTTCTCTCAAACTTCTTTTGGTTTCTCCTACATATAAAAAATTACAATTTCAAAAACTTAGACCATAAATGATGTTTGATGATGTGCATGTTGTTTTTGCAGCTTTGATGTTATAAGAAAGTCCAGTGATAGGCGATAACACTTCAGTATCAGTTGAGAGCATGGCGCAGGTTTTGCAGCGCGAATTATTGCAGGATGAAACGATGCCAATGTTGTTAAATGACGCATTATCTGTTTTATCATATAAACGAGAAGAGACCAAATGAGAATTAAGTTTTCTGGGAGGTTTCCACCATAATTTAGCAGTAATGCCAGTTCCTACAAGAAAGTGTTCATGTTTTTTCGCAATAAACTTGATATCAGCATATGTTGAAGGATGATACGGGGCAATCCAGGTAGGTGTCGGCGAAATATTTTCTTTGCTATTTTTCTCCAATAACAATTTTCGGTCTTTAGATAGAGCTTTCCGAATTTGATTTTGTACTCGACCTCTTGGATAACCTCTTCGCACCAAGGGACTAAATGTCCTCTTTTTATATTTCTCCTGATGAAGATTGGTCAATCTCTGTCATCTTCTTGCCAATTGAAACCGGTAGAGACTAAATAATTATTTCAGTTTTTGATTTTTGCGACGTTTTCATCTTCTAAAAACTTGATAACGCATCGTTCATCCGATCCGTCGCCTCTGGAGTCGTTCGTGAGAAAATAATTCTCTCATTTCACTAAACTTACTTAATTTCATAGAATTTTGCATTCATCATCTACGGCGCTCATTTTGAAAGTTGCTTTCACTGTTTAAAGTCATTATTAAATGCTTCCAATTTTGCAAAATTCAGAACTTCAATAAAAAGTCCCTTTCAAAAACGTTCAGAATTGTGACTTTCCCGTGAGCCAAATTTGCCCGATTTTGGTGAAAAGTTTGGAAATACGCTAAGTCTACAAGTCACAAAAGTGTAGGCCGACCAGCGTAATTTCACTAGGGCCACAGCAAAAATGTGGCAGGGACCGAGTCTCCCATTTAGCATGGATCGTGTTCAAGGAAAGCAACTTTGTGGTGCTTAACTATAATGTCTCGTAGAAGCGTGAAAAGAAATTCAGTTACTAAGCTTAGGTTCCCTTAAAACAGAAATTACGAAAATGAGGCAAAATATCTGTCTCCTCTGTGATGTAAATTCAAGTCATGTGAAAAAGTAAAGCTGAAATTCTTCTTCTTACAAATCACAAACTTTGATCTGTCATGATGCAATCAAGTGTAAAATGGAATTTGCACATTACAATTATTAGTCAAGAAAGTTTGCAGTTGTTTATACGTAATCTGAAGACGCATCGACGATATCTCTTAAAAGAAGAGCTGATTTCAGTATGCTCTCCATTTATGCGTAATGTACTGAAATACAGCTCTCCTTGTTTGTCGGCCTGAGTTTGCAGGACAATAGACGTCGTGAAAAATATATAAAAGAGCATAAAAAATTATTTGAGGTTCTGCATGTGAATAGGATTCATACCTTTGTTTATCTGACACAACTATCGTTCCATGAATGTTGTTTGAATATGATGAATAGTGACAGTTTGCATCATGAACTGATCCAGAACTTTCATTACTTTTCGCGACATCATGCCACAATTGAACAAGCATCGGAGAAGCAGCTCATTCATTCCTTTCTGATGTTAGATGCACAATACAATAGAATGCATCCTATAGAGAGACTGCAAGTCAATACAGGAAAGTAGCTTTTTTTGTTCATTTTAACCAATGCTGATTGCGCACGTCTACATAAAAAGGATAATGGACAGAACGATAATGCACGTATTTCTTCCTTTGGAGGAGGCCATTAGGATTAGACTTTTTGCAGGTATTAATTTGCTCTTCCTTGCACTAATTTTTGTGCTGTAAGTATTCCGATCTTCATTTCAAAAATAAGTTTTTAGACAAACTACTTTTTGATGAAATACAAAGTAGTCCGTAGCATACATGATTTTAAAAAAATGGATTCGATAAATCATTGGTGCATTTCATCTGTCAAAGCTGAAATGCAGTGTGATTGCGAAATCTAAATGTGTTTAGCTTTATAGCACACAATTTGAATTACGTGAAGACATTCCTCGCCAAAAATTATGACTAGACTGATCGCTTATCACTTAATCAATGAAAACATTAAAAATCTAATTTTCACAGAGAGCTCCAATCTGTCCTTCATCATTACTATGCGAATAAATTGGGAGTGGAGGGGGATGGATTGTCCCCCTCACCAGTGATCGACATTTTCCGACCGAAGGAAATCATCAGATGTCTTTCCCAGTGAGTATTGCATCCAACCATATCAAAAGACAATGCGGAAATTGCAGCTATATTTTGTACATTTCCATTTTCTTTTCTAACATGGACTTTGTTCATTCCGGTGATGCATCTTAACACACACAAAGTCGTCTCAATATGTTCTTGTCCAGTGATCCTATCGGCCTTATCTAGATTCCTTCAGACATTTAAGACAATTCTACCGATGATGAGATGTTGATATCTAAGAATCGATGGAAGTTTATTCAATTATATATCATGCATTTATTTCGTCTTGCTCAGTTATTAAAATGTTATCTGAGGCCCCACAATACAGACATAGCAAAAATCAGAAACTAATCATGGAACTCGATCACAAGCAATCGACTTCGAATTATTCTGATCCGTGTAGCCTAGGCAGGATTTTTTAAGATAGCTTTCTTTTGAAGAGTGATAAAATCAGAAAGGACTAAACGAAAATTATATATAGGGATTAGTATATCTACATACTCTGCATCTATTCTGACCTTGATTGTGCATGTATAAACTTTGTAGAATAATTATCGCAAATTCCATTATCAATTTGATAAACTATTGGAGTTGATTTCATATATGCGAGTTGACAATTTCAAAGCTATTAATAACATATCTGATGAATTCTCGAATTGAATTTGTGACTTGGCTCATCGATCTTACATGTAAACACAAATCCACAACTTCACAGGCATGTACACAATTCACCAATTCACCCGACAACCATCACTGTCGGTCACTCCTCATTGGAATATTTGCTACCTGGTTTTGGCTAACCCATAGCTTCAATCTTGAATGACCAGCGCTATCTTTTCTCAAATGAAATTATTATATTAGGTTCAACATTTATTATCTAAAGGCGATAAACTTATTGCTTCAAAATGTTTGCATACTTTTGAATTTCAGGAGATAAAATATTGAAATATTTGAAAATCGAGACGCATTCTTTTAATAGATTTTTAAGCCAAATCAGCTTTCTACGGGATTTAAACTTAATACAAAGAAACATAGTAATGTTTCCTATATGTTATGAAACATAGAAATTTTGCTTTTGAATAATTGGATATCTACATGAATTCACCTACATGAATATTTTTGAACGCTTCCTTGAAGCAACAAAAAATCTAAGAAAATCATATGAATTTGACAATCCTTTATTGCCTTTTAAGACAGCAATATCAATCATATGTCAGTCACAAACATGCGATTTTAAATATGCGCTCAGTATTTTTACATGTGTCTTTCATGTGCTTTTGCTAATCGTGTAGGAATATCAATGTTTGTAGTTTGTGTAATGCACGAGTGTGTAGAAAAATACACCTATGATGCACGCAAATATTATAAGATATATTTCAACCTATCACCTTTTATTTACATGTGTCAGAATTAATACAGATCACTATAACTTAACAGTGCCATTTGAATTGTTTTAGTGATGAACATTTTGGAAAATATTGGAAAATTTTGGGAAACATTTGATTTTTTGTGGTAGGCGCTATAATTTGCGCGTTTACTGCCACAACCGATGGAGATTCATACCAACAGAATTGGTCTAAAACTTTTGTTTTCATCATTATTTCGATAAAAACGATCGTGAAAAATAGAAAATTTTAAATTCTTGCGATTTGATTTGTGCGTTTTTCCATGCAATGAGATAAATCTGGAGAAAAATGAATCACTTTAATTTGGAGTTTGTTTATAGCTTGGAAGTTAAGTTTTATTATACAGCGCTAATTATGGTGACGCAAATTTTCCATGTATTGATGAACATGTAAAGCCCACAGTCCACACAGCACTATACATGAACGACCATATTGGAAGATGTAAGACTGTAAAATCGTGAGATTTTTGAAAACTAGAGGTATTTGTGATGAGTAAAGGAATATGATGGCTTCTATCTTCTGGCGCTTTGTCCGATATCTTCGTTGAGGACAAACTACTCATTTTCCATTTTATATTTCAGATAGTTCCAAATCGATTTCAGATCTGTCCAAATGAATACCAGACATTTCCAGATAAATTTAAGATTCTCCAGTTGATTTTAAGATCTTCTCAAAGTTTCTAACAGATATCAGAAATTCAAAGAGAAATTCGAAATCTATCTAATGTCTGAAATTCATTTGGAAAGATCTGAAATAGACTTGGAAAAGGTGCAGTTGGTTCCGAAAGTTAACATGCAGGGATAGAGAAGTCTTCAGTCTTTGAATATTACATGGTCTTTTCAAACAACTACAATAAGTCTGCAAAACGATGATTAAGACAAAAACGTCAGTCACCGAAGAAAATCAAACTTTCCATTAACATCACTAAATAGTTTTTACTTGGTGCGCTGTGGAAACTTTTGACTAACTCCTTGATAAACCACTCAATTTTATATTAACTTCGAGTTTATAAAGTTAATATGTAAAATATGACCATATTACAGCAGAACGTTATAATAATCAAATAATGATGATACTGAATGTGCTTGATTGAGGCGATCAAGCGACAGCCCGTGCGTTTAATGCAAACCGTTCAGTGTGATAAACTTTTGCATCTTGAATGACAGAATTAAGAAATCTAATTTAAACAAAGAAATTTTTAAATGAAAGAAAATGACCTCCTTCGTCTTTAGGCGCACTCCTTGCGACACATAATATCAATTTAATCAATGTGAGTGAATCCGATACAAAGTGACAGATGTTTTCTAGAAACTCTTCCTCCAAATAACAATGACATCAATCATTTCATTTGCAAAAGATAGCGCTATTCATTGCTTTTTTGGAGACGAATTAATTGTTTGTTACTGTTAAGTAAAATGTTCGTCTCTAACCCGCTTGACATCCCCAATGACCAATTGAACAATGCTCACAGATGTCAAATGCCTTCTCTATATTATATATGTATGTACTTGTTTTCCAAATATTCACATGAAATTGAATAATGAATGTTTAGATATTCACAGAGTGTCATGTTTTGATTTTATGCCATTTTCGTAAAATATTTTATGTTTCAAATAATTAATTCTCCAAATGGGAGACTTATGTTTCGAAGTATTGTCCAATTGATCAATGTATATCATTCTACCCTGTCTTGCCTGCGGTTGGTTGTTTTTGTTATCATATTCTAGTGTTGAATAAGTTAACTTGTATTAGTCAAAGTCAGAGCTTTTTTTAGCCTGTTTTAGATTTTTAAGCTCTTTAGTTGATTATTTTGATACGATGGAATGAATCCACTGTTTCGCATCGACGTGTAGTTGGCATGGCGTTGCATCAAAATAATGCTTTAATTGATAAATGTATACGATTAATTCACTGTGTTAGAGAGTGACCGTTAGTGATATTTGGTAAGTACTTTCCTCTAAGTATCAGTAGTGTAGTTATAATCTATCGTTGAGTTGGCTTTGTAAACACAATTTCGTATCATTGAAAGCGCTCAGGTTTTGGTGTATTGTTCCTCATATCAGCTGCGGTGCATCAACTGTTGGTCACGACTTTAATTGCCACAAAGCAACTTCAAAAATGCAGTGTTTCAATAATGTAGTTATTACAGCTATTATCGCTATTGATGAACACCAATAAACTGAATGCGCTATGTCGAATGCATGGAAAGACTGAGCTCTAAAATGTAAATGGCGACATACACAATAAAGACTAAATTCAATGCGATAATGATTATGAATTTCCAGTGATATCTTGGATATCTTATTCCTGAGACTATTACTCATAGCATGGAAATTTGCCACTTTACTAATCACTTAACGATGATAAAAATGGAAGAATTTAATATACCTCTTACTGCGATTATTTTCCAATCCAATCATATTCTCAGCAATTTCCAGTATTCAAATTTCAAATATATTTACAACACATTTATATTCTTGCGGACTGCTCATGATATAGATCGCTTCCGAATAGCACTGTTTGAGCAGAGAACTCTCATAAGCACAGGCTTTCATAAAGTTAGCATAAAGAAAGTAAACTTGTCGAAATCGCCATTTGTCCGACTTGAATCATTTTATAGTAATACGAATTTAGCCAAGCTAATGCTGTACTTCATCATGGAGACAATTAAGAAGTATTTAAAGGAATTTCATTCACCAAAATTGTGGATTGCATGAAGTGAACTCAAACCTGCACCGCAAATGCGCGCGATTGCTGAACTATACATATAAATGTACAAGCCCGTACATACGTGGCACTCGCGAAATTTTTTGGTTCCAATTCTTGCAAACATACATTTGCCGCTTCTGCATTCGATGGTGGGGTTGCACTTTGATGATGTTCAACTTACTTGTATTTTTCAACCAAACGTTTTTGGTTTTTGGTGCCGTTTGCTCTTTGTAATTGATCAAGGAATCCTTTAATTTCTAAGAAAGCGCTTTATCAGTTGTTGCTGCCCACTATGAAGACCAATCGTGCTTCCAATTAGAAGCGATAGGTTATTGTAGAAAATTTCTCCAATATTCCTTGACCAAGGCAGTAATGTATATTCTTCCATGCTTACACAGTTCATCATTTCAATCATCAGACCTACAAGCCGACATGTACAAGAATGTATTTGCCTTGCTGAAACATTCATCTGCGAATGATTGCAAATAGCAAGTTTATGAAGTGCATCACTGAGAGAAGTTATTAAGACAGGCTGGGAAAGCAATCATCTGCTTATGAAAAGCTATTTTTGTTCATCACAGGCAACTTACTATCAAAAAGCACACTTGGTGAATTAACTGCATGATGATTTTGAATGAGCCGTTCCTTTTTCCTTTTATATGCAAAATTGTATTGAAATTTTTTGAAATTATACGTAGTACATCAGTTGACATTTTCAGGCAGCGAGAGGCCGCTAGCTAGCCTATTTAAGCTGAAGAAGTTACGGAAGCACAGATTCAGCCGTTCTGACCAGTCTCGGTATTTTAGGGATTAAAAAGGAATGCTAAAATAAATTTTCTTACTTTTTTCAGTTTGGACAGATTAAAACCGAAATTATAATTACTGTCTAATTGTGAAGATTAGATTGTAGAAGATTAGCAATGTATATAGTTTACAGTTGAAAGTGTGCAAAATCAGACATTGAGAATGCTTTTTAAGATAAAGGGCGATGCCCTGGAAAGAAGGATATATTCCAATGCTAAGGATGCGAATTTTAGCATGTTTGGTTGTTGTGTGCAGTTTTTCTATCATGCAATTTCCGTTCAAAAGGTGATAGTCACATGTTTGACTTCCATCCCCTGCGATAAGATTTAGTTGCTCTAACTGCATTGAGTAGCCATCGAATAGCGATTTTCATCTCTACAATACTTTATTTCTAAATTTCACTTTTTGCACATGACAAAAAATGTTACTAGAAATACTGAAGTTTTAAAAGTTCGCTAGAATTTAAAATGAAATAGTTCCGTCTTTTTGATGTTTTTAACCAAATAATGTCCATAAGTTAAGATGCCTAAGTCCATCAATAAAAGAATATTAGTGAATTTGAAATAGGCCTAGTATTCAGCAAAGTTTCTGCTGAGGAGTGAATAAATTGCCATTTCAGAAGATCAAACAAAAAGTAATGGCAATCTGCTTGACACTTTGTCTCAGAAATCATATTGGACAGCGATTTCAGAAAATGATATCGACATACATGTACAGTATGTCTACTTTTCCTGATAAAAGAACAATTTATTCAGACTTTTATGTTGAGGATAAGATCCAAAATTAGTTAGTGAACCAAGGAATCTCAATTTGCACTCAATTACAAAATGGGATACACAAAAAAATTTAGAATGATTATCGGATGTAAATGCCGATAAGTGGCTATTAACTCTTATCACACTGTACACGCATTTCTTCTGGAATATGCCTAAGCTATGCTTGCCAACATTATTCTATCGGCAGGGAACGACAAAAAATGAAATCTATGAGAAATCCATCCGCACCTTGTTGTCAATGTAAATCATTCGTCTGTCATGGCATGTGAACTTTGTTGCAAAATGAATGATGTTATATTGTTCCAACTGTTCCAAAGTTATCTAGACCATTATTTGAGAAACCTGTTTCCAGATATAGTTCGTTGACTGAAACATGATATTCGGCTTACACTTAGGAGCACTTTTAACGAATCTATGCGACTGATTATGGAAGAAAAATAACAGGTTTTAAGCATTTATTAGAGAGATATTAGAGACACTTATTGACTTCAAAAATAATGTGAAATGTCAAAACATGTTTGTGATTAAATTTCCATGAAAAAGCGCCATCTAGGCGAATTAACAAAAGTCATCACCAGCACTTCAAGGTTCACATCTAACAAATCAGCATCCCATTAAATGGCCCCCAACTTTGACATCGCAAGAGGCAAATTCCCAGATATGTATTTTGTATCTTAAATTGGATAGTAGATTCAGAAACCGTGGTAGACTTTTATCACAAGCTACTTGATTTTTTGACAATTGCTGCAACTTCTTAAAACTCTATTTTGATGGTTTTATGTTTATCAACGTGCATCAATGAGAAGCAATCAGTTCGTGAAAAGCGCACAGATTTCATTGTTATTATGTAGTTCGTAGTGATAGACTACTAATTGTGAAGTAAATAGTGATTTGTAGACAAGACAGGGTAGTGTTAACATTGCTGATAAAAAATCTTACACATGAAGAGCAAATGATAGAATCATATTAGGATTAAATAATGAAGCAGTTTTGTGGATACAACTGGAGATGCTGTGTAATCAAATAATGAATTGATGTTTAACTTTTAGACACAGACAACGATCTATGAAGCCGTCAGTGAAATGAGAGACGAACAAGAGTGCCTTCGACATCGAATTGATGATATTGAACAAAATCTCGTACGAGTTCAGGTAAGAAGATATTTGTATTCTACTGTTTTCTGGTGCAGATGGTGTAGTGAACAGTTCATATTTTCTATCTCACACTCTATGCTTTATGTCAACACATTCATGGAATAGAGATTATAACCCTCATTATAACCCTCTATGCTTAGACTACTTCCTGCCAGTAGATGTCAAGAGATTTTTCTCCAAATCCGACTTTCCTGATTGAGCTAAGTTATAGAACAATTTCTTTGAACTTTAAATCAGATGAATTCTTTTGCTATGGCAATTTCACTCTGAACATCAATACTTACACATAGACATACTGGTACAGGTCACCAATCTCATTGAAATTGATTGTTTGATTTCTATGCCACATCACTCGCATCGATTTCTATGAACTATCAAGGTCCACCTTGATGTTTCATACCTCTTATTGTCTGATTTCTATGTCGAACAAGATCGAACACTACTGAGAATATCTACGAAACTTATAAGTCTGTTCCTATCGTCTAACAATGTATTGTTCAACAACAATGTACAAACAATGCATAAAAGAATAAATAAACGAAACTATAAATGAAACTAATAAATAAATTGTGAGTATTACATGAACAAGACATAAAATAAGACATACGTAATTCAGGAAAAGATGCAAAATCACAGCTAACATTTATTCATTCACAAGAATACCAAAGCGTGAGATAATGTTGATATTATTGAACATACATGCATTTCAATTCCAGGTTATTCATGATAGATTCTGAGATTATTGACTTATGATTTGCGTAATGATTTACGCACGGCCTTTACTTCCGATCCGTATTGTCATTTTACTTACTTGTACGTCTCATCCTGCATCTCATTCATTGCATGCAGCCATTTATCATTTTATCACTCATCACATATTTGTATTACGTTTTCCAGGTTGGAAGTAAAAGTTTTGAATTTTGACTTTTAACTTCGTCATAGATCTATAATGCATGTAATTTCAATAAGTTTTACCGGGCTTAAATGAAAAAAATGAGCCCGCTGTGAACGGTTTCTTAATTAGGTTATAATTATGACAGTGACCATCTGAATCAGGCTTAAATGACAAAATCTGTGGGCACTAACATGCCCTCGGATTATCGTAATTAAAGCCCTACTCAGATGGCTAGCATTCCTATCAGGAGATCATAGAGAGTCTCGTTTCATTTCTTTGTAATGCAAAAACTGCATTCATTTCTATGTTTTTACTTACTCGGTTCATACACAATGTTAATAGGATTCGTTAGAATTAGGAAAGTTGTCAAGATGTTAGAAGCTATTTTTCTTTAGATATCAACTTTCAACACAATACAGAAATCAAAACTAATCTCATGCACAAATTCAAGCAGGCTGATTGTCTGTTTGTTGGTTAGGTGGCCAAAAATCTAGCAATGTCAGTGTCATGAATGAAAATTCCCCCAAGTTTTAGTCGATAGTTTCTTGAATTGAAAGTTAGTAAAGTCAGACGGGCCTTCGGCGTCCAGCGCCTTCAAACGGTCCATGGCTGTCTCGAGTGTTGCGCAGATTGTGAAGGAGACCGACCTGAAAGTTACCGATGCCGCCTATCCCTCCATGCCTATCTCGCAAATGGTTACAAAGAGTACTATTATTGCTTTTATTATCAATGGCTTTCTTTTGCTCTTGGTGCATAGTTTTGAACATGCGGGCAGTTTTTCCCATATAAATTCTCCGCATTGAACACGTATATTGGTAAACGACGAATCGGTCGAGGCATGAGTACTTGTTGTCCTTTACATGCTCAACATGCTCGTGTCATATTTGTAGTAATTTTAAGAACAACTAGTACTCGTGCCGAGACCGATTCGTCGTTTACAGTGATGTTGTTACAATCGTCAGAAGATTATTTCATCACTTCACCGCAAGCCGCATTTGCTAGCGAGCAAAAGGCATGGCAGTGGGGAGTCCATTCCCGAGATTTAATAAATTGCTTTTAGACTGTTTATATTACAAAGACAATACAGTAAACATATTCGGTAGAGTGTCGACTCAAAAAATTGGATAATAGAATGAAAATTTTGCATCAGAAGATTCAGTTTTTTGCGAAGATTGCGTTCCTGAAGTCTAAAAAATATCTGCTCAATTTTTTGAATTGGTTTGTTCATAGAGTAAGTAAATCTCCAATGTGCATACAGTTTCGATTATATTAAATGAACTCGAGTTGAACACAGTTGGGTATTGACAATGCGAAATGTGCAATTTTTTTGCAGTTTTGAAGAAATTACCACGGAATTGTCTGATCATGATATCAATACAGTAGGAATAATAGTACTCTTTATAGATCCTCCGTGTCATGACAGCCTTGGATAGGTAATGCTTGTTAAATTAGCAATTCGATAAGTTGCTTTTACTTTAATGCTCAACCTTCTTAATAAGAGTATTTTCTTAAGTGTGATCATATCATAATCTACCTGCCACTTGAAGAGCAAAATAACATAGTCAAAGACAATGCTCACAATCACCTTCAAAGGATGTAAATGGGTCCACATTAAAAATGTAGTAGGTCAGATGACGTGTGGGTCACGTCAGTCAATCATCTGATCGTGAAAAATCGATGCGTCAGGAAGCTTCGTTCACCTGCTTACAGCTCTGAATTATAGTACGAAGCTGAGTGAGCTAGAGCAAATGAAAACTGCCAGTAGGAATTCAAACTCAAAATATTTAATACTGTGAATTCTATTGGAAAAACATGTGGGATTTGGTACAATAACCACGGGATATGGATCTGCTCTAGAGCCCTGTATGCACAAGGCCAATACCATGTTCATATCGTCCTTATTGTTCAGTCCTGTTGGTAGAACTCGTCATTGCTATGAGACTTTAACAAAAGTCGTCTTCAGTTTAGACTGAGATATATAACAGTGAATTTTGGAAGTTGTGTGATCGTCAGTAAAGAATGACAACGGAATTTATTGGCGTTTTCTTGAGCCCACCTATTATTTATCAGTGGCGTCTCCACATTGTTCTTGTAAGCCACACTAAACAATTCATCAATAATTCTAATGGATTTTTTCAGCCAGCCATATTTTCATTATCCCTCTGAAATGCCCTCCTCCCACGGTTGGAATCAACAGATATAAAAATATTTGATAATAACCAATAGTTGATTAATCCGAATGTTAATTATCTCATGCGCAATGTTATTTCCCTCCATCTATTGTCTCTACTCCCATATAGACGTTTGTATTTGAGATTAATTTCTTTACACGCAGCCATTCTAATGAGCCTTTATTTAACGCTTCTCAGCAGCTTCATGGCAGCAAAATATGCGCATTATCTACACGATGAATTATTATCTTCATTGTTCTAAATCGAGTTATGAACATGCATGTAGCAGACTGACAGAGTGATCTGTTCTCTTGAAAATGATTTTTAATTAAATTCCTCGAACCTGTGGAATTTCCATGTGTTGATAATTAACCCTCGGCCCACTGGGTTACTTTTCCCAACGCGACACATTGGGGGGAGGGGAGGGGTGAATTTCGCCCACCCCTGCTGATCTCCCAAACTATTGCACCAATTTTACCAATGAGAGTCGAATAAGATTGAAAGGGGATTCAGAAAAACAGCATCAGTTTTTTTCCAAGGTCATCCCTGAAGTGAGTTGAAGGTCAAAGGTAAAAAAACGCCAATTTTTATACAAATTTCCATTTGATCACTATTTGAAATGGAAAATGACAACAGAAACTAATAAGCCATGCACTAATCGAAAGATCTGGTCAAGGTGGTTAATAAAGCGATGATTACTAATCGTCATGAGATTACATCATTGTATTAGATGAGGTCAAAGGTCAAATAATTCAGAGCTTTATCTCAGCTCTTAAATATCACTAAAATCGCACATTTTAGTATTTAATTTCTGCAAGTGAAGGAACAGCCCAATTCGGTGAACTTTTATCGAGACACTGAGGCTAAAAGCAACATGATTCTGAAAGTTTCAATAATTGCTGATTAGGTGCAGAACTAAAAAATACAAAAATAATGTATTTGAAATATGAATTTCAGACATGCATACATAATAAGCAGATAATTTCAAATTAAAAAAAATTGCATTTGTGAATATATTTATATTGATGGGAATATCCCTTTATGTAATCTCAACTAATTTCATCATGATATGATACCGCAATGTGTACTTGAGGTGAATATATCGAAATCAGCTAAAATATTCTAAATATTCAAATTTTAAAATAGATCTCACGCCAAAAGTATTGTGCCAAATTCATTATCCTTCCGTCAAAAGTTGTACAATACGTAGAAAGTAAGTTATGAGAAGTCTGGTGACGTAGCGCGTTTGGTTTAAAAGATATTCAAAAAAATCGCCGGGGGGAACGCCCCAGGGGTCGAAGGTTAATAAATTCTGTGGAATGAAATAAAAGACTTGTCTCAGTGAAATCTCTCATACAGTCAAATATCTGTCGTAGATATCTTTGTTTCTGAATGAACTCTATATCCTGCTCCTTTTCGGTTAATTTCAGGTCTTTTTTAAGACTCTGCTATCATCTTCCTCGGATTCTGTAAACGCTACAGAGCGTCAACATCAAATCAACAAATTTTCAGTATAGAGAAAACTTATCGATTTCACGCTTCTAATAAGATCTCTTAATGATCTCAACCAAAATTTCTGAGAATTGACTGTTATATGGAGAGAATAAACAGATAATGATTTAGAATTGTTTTCTTGTCATGAATAATACACACACGTCTTCCTAATACTTCAACTTCTAGGAATTAATTCTAGGAAGTTGTTCAGGCAGTTATTCCTTCCTCTCAAGGTTGCAACTACTGCTGACCTGCATTCATGCAAATCCTCTCCTTCGAGAGAATTCCATCTCCGCATTTCACAACAAAACGCAATCTCTCAATGACGAAATTGTTTCATCCTAGTGGTGCAATAGTAAATTAGATCAACGTTCATTGCCTCCATTGGTTCAGCGCTACACGTACGCATTCGCTTAACTATTGAGAGGCTAAATTTAGAAACTCACTGATCTCTCTCTCCTTCTCTGCGTATAAATATCCGGCGGCAGTCACTGTCTGACAGTCGCAGATTTTATTCTCTGCAGGAGCAGAACGTCAATCTCTTGATCTCAAACACCTCCATTACTTTCTATTCACAATGCGAGGCCGAGGAAGAGGACGTGGACGTGGACGTGGTCGGGGCCGTGGAGGAGGCCGAGGAGTCAGTAGGGGTCGTGTAAATCGTCAGTCTGCAAACTCTGCTGCAGCCCAAAATACTGTCGCCGAGGAAATTGACTTTCAAGAGAGTCCATTTAAGTTCTTCACAGACGTCGTTACTTTGGAGCAACATGCAACTGCTCAGGAGCAACACGAGGCGCGGTACGCGGCTGTCATTGCGCTGATGGTAAGCGATGGTGTCGAATTGGCGGCAAATTCCAGGGCCAGAGCACTTGCTGTAGCATGGGCGAAGAAGCGCTACGACTTGGCTGAATCTCTACTGCAGTTACGTGACCAGTTCGGCCTTCCTGAAGTGTTAAAGGCCCTTTCAATGTTGGATGCAGCCCGAATGATTCGCGTTCAAGAGCGGAAGTTGAAGCAAGCTCAACTGTCAGCGGAGCAACAAAAGATTAAGATCAAGAAGAGCACCTTGTCGCGCTCCAAGAACACCATTGATAACTTGACGGCTCTGCGAATCCCAGCACCTATCGGTGGCTCTTTATCCGGAGCTCTTGCGCGCAGAATTCGGAATTGGGTTCGTCATTTCACCAAGGATCAGTTAGAATTCTTCGCTCTTCATTTCCCAGTCGATCCATGGCGTAAGTTGGCCGATGTGGTTCATTTTCATCCGGAGAAAGACTTCCCGCAATTGCCATGGTTCTTGAGATACGTATACGGCGCCGAAATTCCCACAGATAGCTTCGTCCATCTCGCCAAACAGATCAATGCGGAGAACGTGAACGAAATAATTGCCGACACGTATGTGCCATTCTCACACGTTCGTCCTTTGGTCAGTCATTTAACCCCTGCATCGAAGGCGAAAATGGTAAGGCAAGAGAATAACGTGGCCCGTGCCATCTGGTGGTACGAGCTTCTGGGATGCCCTGAGGTCGATGCAGTAATCATGGAGAAGATTGCAGAAAGGGCAGTTATTGATCTCAATTATGGTAAACTGATGGAGCGTCTGCTCACATTCCATCGCTTGGCTGTGGACAAAAAGCCACCATTCTTTGAGCGCTTAATGAACTATGCAGAAGAGAAGTTGGGGAATACTCAGTTAGCTCTGGACTGCCCGATCGTCGTCATTGCTGATGCGTCTTCGTCAATGGGCGTGGCAATTCGAACGGCGACCATCATCTCATCTCTGTTTGCTGCATTCACAGCAGCAAAGATGGTATTCTTCAACAACAACTACTGGATGCCGGACAAAGTGCCCACGTCCACCACTGAAGTACTAACTCTGGCTGAAGAAACACGTGCTAGTGGATGCACAGCCCATGCTGCCGCATTATGGCCATTCTACGAAAAGAAGGAGCGAATCAAAACCTTCTTTGTCGTTACAGATGAGGAGGAAAACACCAGCTTCAAAAATCACCGATTCCTTCAGTTGTATGAAAAATACTGCGCAGAAGTCTGCCCGGCAAGACTCGTCTTTATCTCCTTCTTGCGCTCCCAAACAGCTCCTGGGCAGATGGTCGACCAACTCCGAAAGGCGGGACATGATCCGATGCAGTTTAGAATGGACGGCAATCGCCCAGATTTGTCCAAACTGGACTCCATCTTGGGACAATTGGCAGCTCACAGTGAGGATTTTGTTGATCGTCTTGAGGCCATGGAGACTGACATAAATCAGCGCGGTTTGATGCCAGTGTTCAAAGACGTTTCCTCAAAGGCGCTTGCAGATAGTGACACATAATGCATTGTACAAATCACATATATTGTATATTGATTCGAACTATTTTTCTTACTATTATATTCACATAATCCACATGCTGTCATTTTATTTAAACAATTGAAGAATTGGATAAGGGGATTTTGCTTGTAATCAATTTACATTCGGTTTGGAATCCCTGTATACTAGATAAACTTTCACGAGAAAGAGAGAGAGAGAGAGGTCATGAGAGAAACATGCCCAAACTTTAATTAAGTATGCAGCAAATGAAAATTCTTTGAAACTCAATCTTTGAATAAATCAAGACAAGCGGCTCTTAATGGCTTTGTTGAAAATCAAGCAATTAACATTTTTTTCCTGAAATTCACTGACATAATAGGCATGGATCCTGCACCAGAAAGTGCATCCGTATAGCTAATAGCATCAAGTATGTGTGTTGGAAAAATTGCTAAAATATATCCCTTTAGAAAAAGTTACTACAAAAAATATTGCTTAAATTGCCAGTACTAGAAATTATTGCAAAAAACATATTAAAATCTTTACTGATACAATATTAATTGAAGACGAAAAGTCTCATAATCATCAAATTATTACACGCATACCGTTACCCCTAGCAATTTCTTCAATTAAATATTCACATGTTCCAATCCAATGAACTCAGCTAATATCTCTACTGTGCACACTCATTAGGTACGCATCACAAAATACAATAGAGAGTGAGCATGATAGAGCGAGATCTATAGCTTATGCTGCGCAGTGAGTGTTGTCATAACGACAATATTTAAATAGTAAATGCACTATTGTTTTCTGCAATGCACGGCAACATCTTTCACTGCGTTTCTGAACAAGCAGTGTTTTCTCTTGGTCATGAATTTGAATGCTGCAACATTCAACGACGTCAGCTTCATTCACACCAGTAATACAATTGAGGCAATTTCTGCACCATTCGCCAAAACGTAGTTCTTTGTTGAATCCTCAAAATCAATTTAATCTACAATTGAATCATATTTGCATATTACAAATTATCAAGGAATCGCAATTCAAATTTTTATTTGTCATAAGTTTTGCATTTTTAATTATTAGGTATATTGACGTTATCAGGGCTCGAAGTCAGAAATTAGTTTTCGGCGGTTGGCACAGCATACATTTTGCCTGCTTGCGTCTTAGTGTATCATGTACGTGTACATGACCTGTACTGCTCTGATCGATAGCAATTCGTGTTTTTAACATATAATATGTGTTTCACTTAACATTTACTGCAATCATTTTGATACAAACAGCTCTTGTAGTTAACAATGTCGTCTATTGGATCACAATTAACTCGAGTGTCTTAAAACACAAACTAAAAAGCATAATGACTAATTTGTTTAAAAAACGGACCAGGACTCTCGTGACTCTCGTGCAAATCAGGGCATTTTCCTTGTGAGCGCCATCACTTTTATTGAATTAATCTAGGCTTACAGTTGACCCAATTATAATTGACATTCTTAATAATGATTTCAAAACTTGCTCCTTGCAAATTGATGTGAAAGTCTTGTACTTGGCTTACATTGCAACATAAGCATCATGATTGTGCATCACCATAACGCCTCCATATAGAAAGTTTCAGTGGTATGACATGTCGCCGCATGCTTCCTCACTTTAAGTCTGGTCCACATGGAATATATAGGATTTTCATATTTTATTCCTGGTGTTAATATAATCACCTCAACCGCAATCTATTGTAAAGAGAATTTTTCACTATTTTGCTATTGCAGATCAACTTCCGTATAATGTTCTGCAAAATGATTATTGAAGTAATAATGAAGATTTATTTTAAATTGATTAACTCATACCGAGGTTGCGGTCCGCAAGGGGTCTCAATCTGATCCACTGTCCCGCGGATCGGCAAAGGCTGCCAACCCCTGGTACAAATACTTCTCTAAAGTCACAACCTTTAATGCGAAAGATAAATAGCAAAGTAGCAGACCTGTATTTATGTGACTGAGAGAGAGAGAGAGAGAGAGTGAGTCGGCTGCACGTTGACGGATCTTGTCAGTGGCAATTACGCGATCGAGTGAGTGAAGGAGCGTCATACTTGTAAGTAAGCGGAATTACAGAGTCAAACATAACATCACCGAGTCTGCAAAGTTGCATGACCGTTCCTGTGCATTTTGTTGCATTACTTTCAAATTACACATTTCCTTTTCTACTGTGCTCGAAACAGTGAAAGGGACTGTTGACTCCACAAATCTGCGATCAGCTTAGAACACTTAGTGGTGACCAGAATTTATTGCACAGTGCTAAATATACACATTTTTGTCTATTATTTTTAGCACATAACATTTGAATAAACTGATAATTTAGTCAATATCATCAAAAGTAAAACTGTCCAAAATATTAGAAAATTTGGCATGTCTTCCTTGCGCTGTAAGCACTGCAGGAATACGTTGATTAAACAAATCTTCGCGTGAGATCTGTTTCACTTAAGTCGTCCAAATTCCATTTAATTGCAGTCTTCAATGTCTCTATTGTTGTTGGAGACTAGCAGCTTTTTTTCTGAGAGTTCATCAATCTCTTTCATTTCCAGCCACCCTAAGTTGTTGATGCGCGTGTACATAACAATGAATTTCCATTCATGATCCGCCAATTCACTCGCAATGCATATACCGGTACATTGCATCGAATGAAAATACATAATGCTGCGGTTTTGCAGGACTGGATTGGAGAGCAATTGAAGTGGTCCTCAGTAAATTGCCACTTACCTGATCAGACACCAAAGCACTCATGATAAGGCTATCATTACATGCGCTCGTTGCCTAGTTACCGGTTCATAGTAAAGATCCGTCATGAGATCATGCGTTTGTTGCGGTTCATCTGTTGTCATTCTTGCCATAATAGCAACTTCTAAGTCATTGGTAGGGCGTAATCAGATGGATTGTAAATATGAAAGAAAGAAGCAACTCTTCCATTCGTACATCATTTTCGGTGTACCACATTTTTGACAGTTCTGCTTGAGAAAAGGAAATTCATTGGTTTCTAAAATCATGTAGCTTCCAGAACCGAGCTGTCGTCCGCCGAAGACATGCTCATGAATAGGCAACGTACTAACGAATGTAACATATTATAAAAACTAACTGCACCTCTCAGATTGATTTGCAGTTTACGACCAATTCATGAATTATCAAACATGAATCGATTGCTTCTATTAAAAAAAGGCAATTAATCTATTGGTATCAATCAATAATTGCAATTCATAAATTCGTTGAATTGAAAGATGTCTTCAGACTAACACAATTCGAGCACAAATTTCCGTGGGAGCCGAAGACACTTGAGTTTCTTTCTGCAAGAGTTTGCCGCATACAAATCCGACACTGCACAAATCACACACACTAGAACGGCCATGGACATTGAAAACAATAGTGCGTCGAGGACATGCGTTGTCATGACAACGATGCATGAACGACGCCGACTTCCAGTGATTGACAATGGGAAGGCACCGGCAACTTATCAGTGCATTTCGCAAATATCCATAGTTATTATGATTTCCCTTTACATAGAGAGAGAATCTACAACTGTTGCATGTCCCAGCAGTTTTACTCTTCTTAAGATCTAGTAACATTGACCTAAATCTGTGCCTGAATGATCGGTTGAAATCACCATCAACAAATCGCTCTTGTCCAGTGGTCTCCGTGGCACAGTGGTTAAGTGCCTGGCCTAGCGATCTTTCGGTCCAGAGGTCGAACCCTGAAAGTGTCATTGAAAGTCGGCAGGAAGGACATCCGGACTGAAAGAGTATTGACCGGTCAGGGAGAGTATTGATGTTATCATTAATTCATTTAAGCCACTCTTGTACATTCTAGTCTCACAAATTTAAACTAAGCTAAAAGTTAGATTTCTGTGGTCTATCAGTTAGAAAGTAATTATCAGAGATTTTTGAGCTTTTCATTGAGTTTGTTTCCTTTTATTCCAGGAGCAGCTGAGTCACTTACCAAGTCAGATTCTTTCTTCGTTGAAGGGGATTCCTCCTATCTCTCGCGAATTATCAGCTGAGGATGATCAAAGTCCTTTCTTGGCCAGTAACACCTGATTTGAAAGTTCCGAGATTCATTGTGAAACCCATCGACGTCTTTCAGAGATGAAATTCATCCTCAGGTTTGTTATCTGAAGA
Source organism: Prostheceraeus crozeri (assembly GCA_907163375.1). Taxonomy (NCBI): domain Eukaryota; kingdom Metazoa; phylum Platyhelminthes; order Polycladida; family Euryleptidae; genus Prostheceraeus; species Prostheceraeus crozeri. Next base: position 182,693 of record CAJQUW010000885.1, on the reverse strand, counting down.
CTAAATCCAGAAAAGGATCAAAATAAGGACCTTGCAGTCCCTGAATTTACTTTCTTCATTATTGTACGTCAATAATCAGACGATTATTACTTTCAGTACTTCAGATGTACATCTGTGGCATGGGCGTCTATAGATATCTAATGTCCGGACGTAAAAGATTCTGCTTTTCATAGCTATTTTTGTAAATGCTGAGGGTTGATTTCCCTGAAATAGCATGCTTTAGAGAAATGCTGTGCACCATTGTTCAACTTATCAGTCATGAAATCTTTTAATCGGGCGATTTACCTCTTCGTTGCGCTATGATATATATATTAGAGTTTGGAGTGAAATGGTGGGCATAGATCGTCAACACAGATATCATTACAGTGTGCTGATGCGATGCATTGTCGTCATAGATATCTGACTGACTGTGTGCGATAATGGGCATAGATCGTCAACACAGATATCATTACAGTGTTGCAGTGTTCTGACGCGATACAATGGGGTTGTTCCTTAACTTAAACAGAGAAAATTAGAAAATTAAAGAAATAAAACCGATTCAATATTCCGCCTGCAGACTCTTCAGACGACATAGTGAGCGACGGTGTAAGCCGAAGCCGGCAGAACATGAAATAGGTTTAATTGAATATGATAGGAGATATATAATATTTGAGACGAGGCATGCCCTCAAACTCAGTGAAGGAGTTGTGTCTACTGCCTAGGGTGTGCTGTTGTGCGTTGTCTCAAGCTTTCAAAGTCTTTTTGCGTTGTCTTTTTGCCAACCCAACGACAAAACTCTGTCTGACATGCGTTCTTTTTAATTCTCAGACACCTATGCATTAATCAACCACAAGCACCTTTCCAACTGAGTCAGCCAAACAGTTGCAGATTGATGCCATCTTCTAATAACCGCTTTGTCTTTACTCGGTAGAGTCATTCATCATTGCCTGTGACCGCCCTCGCTCCTTTGAAGTAGATTTGAAGTAAACCAAGCTCAATGTTAGAATGGGTGCACTCCCCCAAGTTGATCCTCAGTGCACAAAAACAGCTACGAAAAACTTTTACGTCCAAATATAAGTTGCAGAGACGCCCATGTCTGGTGGCAACACCTTCACCATAGATATCGGAGGAAACATAGGCTACTGTGCATCTTGGATGTGAATGATTTTCTGATTTTTAAGCAATCAAATAAAATCTCTTAGACATTGATGATGACTATGGCGGTAGATTTTCCTGCTGTCTATGGTCCAGTTTATCATATACAGATTTTACTGCTCATCTGGTGTTAAAAAGACCAAAGAGCATCGCAGATATTTTTATGTCTATTTTTGTCTTGATCTGATCATTTTCTGTAAATGTTATTAATGTAATGAGATCATTTGCAAGCTCTTAAGCTTTAGATATCATGACATTGTTCTGTACTTAATGCATGTACGGTATGTACGTGCAAACTGAACATGTAAAAATGTGTCAATTCAAAACTCCCATATGAGTTTGACGCTTTAGTACATGTACATGGCATGAAGGTGCGTTTACACGAGCTTTATTGCAGTATTTGTACAGCAACTTTATTGCTGACACTATACGATCCATGATGAATCAGAAAAGAATGGACAAACAATGGAAACAAATTCACGCCCTCTATAATCGGGCTTCGTGCGTCACCAGTCAGAGCACAGACAATAGAAATTTAATGAATGTGATGAAGAAAATTGCATTCATCTTATCAGCTTGTTATCCTGTAAGTGTCCGTTAAAAATGTGAGCTAAAGTTGCGCCTTGTAAAACTTTAGCTGCCACTTTTTAGTGACACTCAGAGGATGACAAGTTAATGAGATCAATGCATTTCTATTCATCACCATTCACTAGATTGCTGTTGTCTGGTGAAGCACGATGCACGATTGTTGAAATCATGCTTTTGCTACCACTGTTTATCCATCCTTTTCTGACTCATCATAGATCGAACATTTTCAGCAGTAAAGTGGCACGTATAAATACACTCAAAGACTAATTATACTTGACTTATTCTAATTGTGTGACAATGAATTTAATCTGTAGAGCTGCTCTACTATAGACCGAGACTCTCAGTGGAAGCTCCCTTCTAAAATATATTCCTTTTTATCTATTTTGTCTAATCTCAAGTCCGTCAGAGCACATTTCTTGACAGTTGCAATCAACTTAGAATATAGACGATCGGTATAATGCGCGCTGATAACACGTCTCTATTTTCGTGTAAAATGAATGCATGTTTTCGATTATTCTTATGGAATTTCGGCTTTATAAACTTAGCCTAAATCTCACACTCAAAAGTTAAAAATTATAATTTGAATTTAAATGTGGAAAATGTTGTACAACTGAATTCATTGCATCTACATGTACATGTTTATAGATATTCGTTTCACTATTTTTTAGACTGAAATGGTTGCCGACCATTTTGAGATCAAATCCAATCGACACCTCGAATGCAGTATTAGCTGTGTATTACTTTACTTGTAAATGATCTTATTACTTGCTTGTTCTGCGCAACAAAACTGATTGGAGCGTGTCTATAAATAATCGTCATACTCTTAATATCATTGAATTTCTTGACATTTTGTTGTATTTAAATCTCATCCGTCTTCCCTTCTCTCTTCCCTCCTTCTTTTCTTTCTGTCTTTCTCTTCATTCCTCTTTCTACCCGTCCCTTACTTTTGTTTGTATAAATACATGAAAAACAATTGCCGGATTGAATCTTGTGGCTCCTGGTGTCCATTTAATCATGGAACTTTGTTCGTACTCTCTTTTATCGTCTCTGGTTGTGAGTTTGACGATAAGGGTAACTGTATTTATTCATTTCTACGAAAACATATCCTACTTCTTTCTCATCATGGAGATCTTGTTCATCAGTTATTACCTGTTTTTCAATATTAAATTTTCTCCTCAGCTACGCATGGTTTTCTCTTCTCATTGGGTTCTGCAAAGAGGCTTCAGAGAAAAACTTTAGCAATAAGCCGGTGCCAGTGACTTTCTTTAAAAAATGCCCACTCCTCGCCACCGGCTTGTTTACTTAGATATCCTGCTAGACAACAATTGGAAGAGTACACTTCGATTGTTGAAGACATAGAGTAAGGATAAAGTAAGTAATGTCAGATCAAAGAAAATGCAATTAAAATTTTCTATATCAAAATACATGCATTCAGTTTTTTGCCGAGATTATGTTCCTGAGGTATAAAATAATGCCTGATGTATTTTCAAAGCATCAAAAGCATCAATTTTGCAAATTATTCCTGTAATTGCATACTATCTACGCGATTTTAACATTGAAGTACGTATAGCACGAAACTTTTTAAATATCAAATAGAATGTAGCTTGACTAATAAGAATCTTAAAACGTGAAATTTTTGAGGGAAGTTAAGTTGATCACCAAAAGAGTTTCTTGAATAGCATTTCGATTAAATTAGTCTGCACAAAAAAGCATATTCTTCTTAGTTTTTTAATTTACGAATTTGTTAACTCTGCATCAATTCAGTTATTTTTTTCAATTCGCTGAATCTGTTGAGCTGTCAAACTCTTTGTGTAGAGTTGAGTTGCAGTGGCTAGAATCATAACTTGCACGCGTTCGAATTCAACTTGTTATACTCGTACACACAAAACTAAATATTTTGCTTATCTGCTTCGGTTTGCTAAAAGCGTGATTTATTCGAAATCGACGGCACATCGAGGAACTTAGTAAGTGGGCGAAAAGGAATTCCTAATACCTTGCAGAGATAGGGAAAAAAGTCGTGCGTCGATTGCGGATTACTGTGAGTTCCAGCAAAGTGCTTCGATTGCCACAATTCCTTCAGATTCGAAGAATTCAGATCATTGCGCACAAGTTTTCTTCATAATGTTGGCCCTTCCGACCATTATTAAAAAAGTAGAAGGCGCACGAAAATTGGTTCACCTGATGATTTCACATCCTCTTCTTAGCATTCTTCATGTGTGTTTTGGTGTGTGCGAAATGATATCACAGCACGCACGCCACTCACTCACTGGCAGCTCTGGTGTCCTCTGCTGACAGCTTATTGTTTGCCATCTACAATAGTAAGCGATACATGAATTATCCATTCGAGAAGGAACAAGCTGTCTAATTCTGTGATGTGCCATTTCGATTTTAAGGCTAGATACGATCCTTCCAGTATAGAAACCGTGAACCGTAGCCGCGCGCGCAGATGAATCTAATTCTGTGGTCGTACATGTAGATAAAATTTCTCCTTCAATATGGATCCTTCTATAAATCACGCCTCACTTTTTATTATCTCAGTTGTGGATCGATTTTATATCTTAAAGTTATGATCATTTTATTCGCTTTTACTAATATTCATCACGATGCAATCATATTCTCCAAAATAAGTAAAAAATGTACTTCTTACATGCCGTACACTGTAAATCGCTGGATACGAAAATTACATACAAACACATACCAAGTTTACATACAATTTGAAACCAACATTTGATACGAGATTCTGGTATATATAAAGAAATCTGGTATGTTTTTCATACGAATGGCCATTTACTTTCGTATGTGATTGGTATGTAAACGATACGAACTATGCTAACTGTGATTGGCTGTTTTACGTTGAAATACGAATTCTTGGTATGTTTTATATACGAGACCCGATGCAAATTGGTATGTGTTTCGTATGTCTTTCGTATGAATAGCTTTATGTCATATGGCAAAAAATATGTTACACTACATACTACTTACAAATAACTTTTTTCCAGTAATACCAGCCGTGAATATTTCTTTGTGAAAGTGTGGTTTTTAACTAGATTAGATTTATTGTGGAATTAAAGCCGCATGTCATCTTTGCAACTTGTCTTACAGCATTCACAAGACTCATAATTAGCTCATTTCCTTGAACTAAATTGATAAACATCATTTCAATATAACGATAACTTTTCAGCAACCATGTTGACTTATATATCTCAAACATAACTATTTTTGCATTTAATGAATTATAATGTGTTTTTACTTCGGATTGATAATATGCCTTATTTCAAAATTACATGATACATAATTGTTGATGGTTGAATACTTATTGATTATTCATGAAATGCCTTAGACTTACATGTACTAAAATCGCATTCAGCATTTAAGGTATCACTCTTGAATGTCATTATCTAACTACTTACAGAACAGTAGTAACATTAATATGATCTTTATTGACAAAAGTCCTTAAATCAACATACTTTGGACATGATTGATGCTTTCTTTTAACATTGTGCTGGTATGGCTTTAGTATGTAAAGCATACCACACTTGAAATAACATGCGAAAAGCATACAAATATATACCAAGATCATACAGAAATATTCCAAAAATATATTTTGGTATGCATCCTTCGTATGTGATTGGTATTGAGCGATTTACAGTGTACTGCATAATTAGAGTTCATTTAATAAAATTGAGATTGCTATCACATTGAAGATGCAAGCTGAGCTTTGACCACGTTGTCGGAGCCGTGGTCCAGCTACCACGGCTCCAGTTCCGACTCTCTTCCACGAATCCAGGCGGCTCCGGCTCCGACCCAAGATCCTTCGACATATAGTTGGGCCCAAACACGAAACCGAAAATGAGACTTTCACGGAGTGATGCACAGCCGATGGCTACTACAAAATTGCATATCTGTCGAGGTCTACCCGGTACCTCTGGTCTTTTCAGACAAGATCAGACTGAAGTTATTGACAAAATTGCATTTGTCTGTGTTTCCTCTGATTAAGTGAGAAGTAGAAGAGGGTGGGGCACATTGGACATGTCTTTGATCTTTGAAAATTGAACTCGGATGAAAAATTGAGAGCATGCATGCTTATAGTAACCTCTCAGTTGTTCGCCGCTTTTGTGACATTTCATCTCATGACAATTCGAATTTTGAAATTTCTACCAATGTGGTTCAATGTACCCCATATGTGTGGACTTTGAGGCACCCATTGAGACACATCAAACCACCCAGTGGGGCACATTGAACCACCTAGTGGGGCATGTAGAACCACCCAGTGGGACACATTAAACCACCCAGTGGGGCACATTGAACCACCTAGTGGGGCACATTAAACCACCCAGTGGGGCATATTGAACCACCCAGTGGAACACATTGAACCACCTAGTGGGGCACATTAAACCACCCAGTGGGGCATGTTGAACCACCCAGTGGAACACATTGAACCACCTAGTTGGGCACATTAAACCACCCAGTGGGGCATGTTGAACCATCCAGTGGAACACATTGAACCACCTAGTGGGGCACATTAAACCACCCAGTGGGGCATGTTGAACCACCCAGTGGAACACATTGAACCACCTAGTTGGGCACATTAAACCACCCAGTGGGGCACTTTGAACCACCTTTATTTATTACTCTCTAGTTCAACTTTATTAGAATTTATGTAACAGATCCATGGCTTCAGTTCATGAATTATCAAAATCAAGCAAAAAAACTCATTATTTGAGTTTTTATTGTCAAAGATGATAGCATATGCTTGATATGAAAAAATGCATGATAATTTCTGAAAGGAAAATGGAGAGTTCTCAGATTAATAGATTTATTCATGACAGAGGAGCCTTGCATTAATTCTAAACGTATTGATGTACAGAATCAAATTCATCATTGTGATCATCAATGAAAGCATGCCTGCAGGCATTGCACATTACATGTAAACATGCAAGACACGATCGAGTAGGCCTAAGAAAAAAAGCTGAAAAATCGCCAAACACCAAAACAAAAAGCATTTACATTTAAGTTTGTTTAACCTGCAAGGGAGGTTCCAGTGTATCCAAGCTCACATTATTTTCATTGAGATCAGTGATTTAAATCAATTTGTCAATTACTTTTTTCCAATATTTAACTTCGCCACTCTGCCATGGTGCTTTGTTTTTGAAAAGTCGAGTTTCAACGCACAGAACCCCTGATTTTTGCTCTACCTGTTATGTCCTCTCAATGGTTCAAAGATGGGTTCGTTTTAAACTGCATCCACTGGGGGTGGGAGTGAGTTAGGGCGAATTAATATCATCATTCCTAAGTCCACGTGCTAAATATGCTGTAGAACATTTTCCGTGTACTTCGTATCAACACCGAATCGTCTTCTTCCCACAAATCTCGTGCCGCTTCGGAACCGTGGTGGGATGTGACTGTTGAAAGAAAGCAATCGTATGTCTTGAAAAAAAGCACATCTTGAAAACTTGCATGAAAACAAAAAATAGTAAAGCTGGTTAAAATGGTCTGTCAAGCATTCATACTCATTGACAAAATTTTTGAAACATTTACTTCTTTAACTTCTTTCATTTTTGACTGGTATATATACATGTATGTATGATACCTTGATAATTTAGTCACAATCTCCACCAAGTCTCCACCACAGAAAAACAGCGCATGTAGCAGATTCAACTTTAATAGCGCGTGTGCCCTCCTCTAGCTCCAATACATTCAGTAATCCGAGATGGCATGGATTCACAAAGTTTCTGAATGAAGGATGTTTCAAGGAGAAGCCACTGCTCTGTCAGTCTTTCAGAGAGAATCTTCAGGGACACTGGTGGAAGTGAATAGCGGTCTCTCACTCGGCGCCCAAGCTCGTCCCAGACGTGTTCAATGGGTGACAAGTCAGGTGAGCGTGCAGGCCAGTCAAGGGTTTGAATGTTCAATCTCCTAACAGTGGCAATGACAGCCGAGTAGCGATGTGGTCTTGCGTTGTTGTCTTGGAAGACGAGATCCTCCACCCTGACCATTGGGGCAACAACAGGAAGCACAATTTCATTGAGATACCTCTCTCCAGTCAACGTGCCTTTGATGATGAGTGCTGTCGTTCGTCCGCCATGCCAAATGCCACCCCACGGCATAACCCTTCCACCACCATATCTGTCGTGTTCTTTAATACAGCATGGGGCAAAGCGCTCACCTGGAAGACGATGCACTCTGACACGACCGTCATTGAAATCCAGAGTGAATCTCGATTCATCGGTCCACAAGACTTTCTGCCAGTGATGGTCATTCCATGAGCGATGGGCATCACACCAGGCAACTCGATCGTCTTCTGCGGTACTCAAAACTAAATGGAATTAGTACAGCTGGTCGTTTCGATTGAATTCCAGCTTCACGCAATCTTCGGTAAGCCGTTCGAACGCAGCAGTTTATATTTGAGGCACTCTTCCGGTGTACGGCTAGCTTTGGGACTGACACAAATCTATTCCTCTTTGCAGCTAAAACTAGACGTGCGTCTGTCCTTCCTGCAGACTTTCTTGGTCGACCGGATCCCTTCTTCCTTTTAACATCTCCTTCTGCTTTCCATCGACACCACCACCTCCAAACAACGACTCTCGATAGTCGCAGCTCTTCGGCAACACTCGCACAACTTCTACCACAACGAATCATTCCAGTAGCCATACCTCTGGTAAACTGATCGTGTGCCATTTTATTTTACATAAGCTGGATTTCAGTTCACGTTTATGTTCAATTTGTAAAAGCAATTGTGACAGTTGTATCGATATCAAAATTTGAAATTTGACCACCATAGATCTTTCTCCATTCTCTAATGTGTTGAATGGTAATACATAGAAAGCGAGATATTGCATCATACCTGAGAAAAAAATGAAACAAACTTCAATTCAAGCCAATGATAGTTTATTTCATTAATTTTGTCAATGAGTATATATGGAAAAATGCGGATATGTTAATAAGCATAATATTTTTCTCACATATCCTCTGTTTCTGTCACATCCACAGAACTAGACGACTTGCTCGACAACAATCAAATTCTGTGGTCCCTTCACATGAATTCACAAGAAATGCGTCACTTTAGGAGAAGTGACGCTCTTGGGAGGGATGCAGTTGAACACGAAACATAAGTGAATGAGGTCAAAGCTGAGAAGAATTCTGCAGGACAACATGTCGTTCTTAATAGGCTGTAATCCACAGCGGGGTCTGAAGTGCATGTACAATGAACATATAGACCATCTGCCTCTCTGCAACACCTGCACATGTATTTCTCAAAGTCATAAGTGATATCGACAATTGATAGTCCCAAAATGATTATTATTGATAGCATCATCGTCATGCAGTCTCTTCAGATATTCAATAAACATGTACGACGCCTACGACAGGCCTTTGGTATCAATTTCTAAAATGTGACATAGTCGAATGACATGAATATGCTGCCACGCTACAAAATGAATGGTGGTAACAATGAGCTGCTGATATCACTTGGAGATGACTTCTGCCTTCACTCACATTCTTTTGTACCGTCAGCGTGGTCTAGTGAAGAAGGTGCGAGCTCATCTCCACCGCGGGCTTCGGTTCGATTTCTGGATTGGGCGAGTGCATTCTGGGAATCAAGGGTGTTGCTGTCTTTTATTATTGACATTATATCGCTGTCATTCTCTTTATATATTCAATATACTGCGTTAGACGTTTGTTTTCAAGCGTCCTTACATTTGTTATCTTACATTAAAGTAAGTTACATAGCCACGAGATTTCATATAACTAGTCACAAGAAATCACAATCAAATAGGTCCATATTGTACAGTTCTTTGGAAATTCTGCGGAATTCAATGGAATTCCTTGGGCACAGTTAGGTGTAGTTCATCTGCTCGAAGTTTCAAAAGCAAGTTTAATTCTTTAGAGATGAAATATATCAATGCATGTGACGTCTTGTTACTTTTAGCTGTTAATGAGTACCTGAGTTTGCACAATCATTATTAATCTTCTGTGTTGGCGATGCGATAGACGACAGATCTCAACCCTGGGATCTCGAATTGAGTAATTCGAATTGATCTCCGAAAATGTGAAGTAAACTAGTGCCAAGTGCGCCGACAGGGGGAATCCATGGGGCTGACCGACTCCCAAAAAATCTTTACCCACAAAATATCACTACACATAAAATCACAACAATTAAAGCAGAGATAACGGTATTGCAAAAGTCTGGATGCATGTAGAACTATTGGTTACTTATCATTTTTGTTCACTAGGGTGTGTTTTATCACATTTAAGTGGCACACAAACATCATAAGCAACTATCAATTGATACAATTATGAGCATCAGTCATGTTACAATGCAAAAGAAACGCACAGTTGCAGTAGATTTCAGGAGAAGAAGGCAGTAATACATCTCCTGGGGAACAATGACTTGACTAATGAAAATGCCAGCAATTCCTTCCCTTGCAAAGCAACAATCCGATAGCCAATTCATGGCAACAGTTCAAAGCAAAAATCGATTAGAGAAAGTTCAAGACTTTGTTTGATCTGAGGAAATATGTCATGAGAGCTTTGAATAGACGCCAGCCCCGGAGGCCTGTACATGCCATGACGATTCTCGCATTGAAATCTGGAGATTATCCAGCGTGATTGTGAATGTTAGATGAAGGCTCCCATAAATTCCTTTGTCTAATCACTTTGCTTGATATTAGAGTCAGGTCTCATAAGTTTCTTGTATTCATATTTTCCTTGAACAGTAATTATTGGTACCATAAAATGGCGACTCTTGAGATATTTTTTAAAACTCTGAATGCACTTACACATTTTCTTCAAAGATACTTCTTTTTCCACTGTTAATTAGCTTGGCTAACGTTCTATCACTGCATGCATGATGAAAGATTCTGCCACATCTACTCCTTCTACAACATCTTAGAATTACTGTAGTAGTGTCTCAAGTTGGTAATGGCTTGGGGTTTCTTGCGACTTTCTTAAGAAATGAAAACAAAGAAATAGGTTTGAAATGTACATTGTTACTTGATGCATTGAGGTACTTCTATTCTTCCCCCCCCCACATTTTCAAGTTTTCCAAAATCATCGAATTTCGCCAAAGGTAGTCACATTGGGTTTAGAATAGACTTGATCTGTCACTGAGTGACACTACAACACGACTGAGAAGTCTTACTTGAACCCTGGGATGAAGGATTGGTCCCTTGGTTACTCAGTTAGAATACAAGGTACAGCTGTAATCTTCGGACTTTGTGTGATTGTTGTCCACAGACAAATGACAAGTAGTTGTCTAATTTTGAGACTGTAAATGCTCTACAAGTCAGATAAGAGGAGTTTTACACACTCAACGCTATGTGACGCTAGTGAGAACAGGTAGAACCAAAAGATCGTTGACGATGCAACATTTCCGGGTGTCAACAACAGAAATGTGGGGGGGGGGAAGAATAGAAGTACCCATCAGGAGAGTGTATCGTGAAAACAAATAACAAATTTATCAGCATTGCTTTCTTATGAAAGGTCGCCTCACGGTCAAGGTTCAACTTTCAAAAGTTTCAAAACTGTAGCACATCAGCAAAACACTTCGAACTCAATGATTGTGAGTACAGGGAGCATGTTTATTACAAAATGTGAAATGATATTATTATAGCAATAAAAACGTGTATGTTCGAAGAACAAGCAATAAAACACTAAGTATAAGAATGTCATCCAGGGCTTTGGAATTAAAGTTAATGAAAGTAGGCCTTCTTGACACCTTTCATCAACAATGATCTCTGAACTTTCTCGCAATTTATCGGGAGAATACATTCGAAACCCTTTTCTATAAACAATCCGACAATTAACCAGACTAGACTCTACGGAATCAATTCAGCCGGTCAAATATTAAATTTCAGTGTTGAAATCAGACATCAAACATGACATAAGAGCTTAGATGAAGTGTACCCTCACGAAAAGTTTTCATGTGAACTCATGAAATTTAATGCCGATTGATGAGATTTTTATGAGAGCTAATGAGGTTATGATGAGTCTCGTCATATTCTCATAAGAAAATATTTAACTCATGATGTTCTCATGATGCTTTGATGAGAATATAATGAGTGGTAATGAGAACATTCATAAGGACAATATCTCATGATACGTTCATAGGAAAATCATGAGCATTCATGAGGTCGGGAAAGGAAGGAGCCACAATAAAGCTTATTCAATCTATAAAAGATAGTTAGTTTAGTCTATAAAAGATAAAATGCAACAATATAGAATATATCATAGCGATCTGCAACAGTCTTCTCGAGATGATGCATGTATAATTTGACTTTACAATTAGATGTTGAAAATTGAGGTATACCCTATACAGTAACAGTTCAATAGCTTATCGTAATAACAATGTGGGTTCGTTATTGCGGATACTGGAATATTATTGACGATATGGCGTGGGAATGCTCTGGGAAAGGCGGCGAGGCCAAGAAAGCCTCAATAACCAGAAAAATAAGTTCAGAAGTACGAAAGAGCAACTATTAATTTATTAATGAGCTTTTTATTAGAAACTCATGAAATTTGATGAGATATTTTATGCGAAAACGTTCCAAATCCGCATGAAATTTCATGAGACATACATGAGAAAAAATTTCATGAAATTTCATGAGGAATTTTTGTGAGGGTAGGCCTATATCATCTAAATATTTTCTAGTTAATATTTGGGTGGTATGCAGATAAAACAAACATTCCTCATACAACTGTTCATGCGTAATTCATCTTAGAATTGCATTATGCTCAATACATAACCCAATGAAATTAAAACCTGAAAGGCATAGTCGCAATTCTTATACTTGGGGTTGTCGCAGGTATCCCCAACCTGCATTTCATATTACAAAGATCATTTTTTGCCAACATAACTACTTTGTGTTGAAGTGATATTTCGTATGTGACTTCTCCATATACATGCCTACTATGAAAACCCAAACGATTTGTAAGTGTATTATGTGTTTGGCAGACAGTACAGAAGTTTTTCAGCCAATCACAGAGCTGGAAAATAATAGTTTTCAATTTTCATGAATGTCCATCAAACATAGTCAAGGAAATGGAATAATGTCGAAACTGTGAATACAGACCTTTTCCGCAGCTGAATGATATTTAATACCGAGCATGATTGATGCATTATGATATGATTCGCCCTTCGTTCAATAAGATGTTACATAGGCTGACTGAATTCTCTGTAATATGCAATTTAGTTATTTGCATTTTACATGCAATTATATGCCTGACATCTGTCGCCCTGAAGGTACCCAGCCTCGACCTCGCCTGGTTTTCTGTTAGATACTTTTAAGGAAGCCTCCTAGTCCGGCAGCCAGAACGAGTTTCTGCAGAGAACGAGGCCGAAAATGATACTTTCACAGAATGATGTGCACCCTATGCCTACTTCGAATCGGCACGTCTGCCGAGTTCTAGTGAGTTCCTCTTCTTGTCAGACAGGATCAAAGAAAAACACATGCTAATCCAAAGGGACGCAGATTGCAGTTTTTCGCTAAAATGAAATTTTCTATGTTTTCTCTGATTAAATAAACGAAAAGTACTAAGCCCAGAGTCATAATCTTTGGCATGGAATGTCTTCAGGTCATTTACTTTCATGTTCATGCACCCCTGTGTATAATAAAGCTAAACACATTCAGATTTGGCGAGCCTCTTAATGTCGGCAAATACCAGCATGTTGGCCCACTTCATCCACAATGAACCACATTCTCACATACATTGCCGATCAGATACATGACAATAGCGCATGCACATCATAGGAAATGACCTAAAGACATTCCATGCCAAAAATTATGACTCTGGGTTTAGTACTTTTCGTTTAATCAGGGAAAACATAGAAAATTTCATTTTAGCGAAAAACTGCAATCTGCGTCCCATTGGATTTACATGTGTTTTTCTTTGATCCTGTCTGACAAGAAGAGGAACTCACTAGAACTCGGCAGACGTGCCGATTCGTAGTAGGCATAGGTTGTACATCATTCTGTGAAAGTATCATTTTCGGCCTCGTTCCCTGCAGAAACTCGTTCTGGCTGCCGGACTATCCGTGCACTGGTCGCCCTCAATATAACCTCGTCCTCGCTTGATTTTCTGTTAGATGCCTTCGGAAAGGAGCCCCAACCCCTTGCCCGATTTTTTTGAAGATAAATTGTCAACAAAGTAAGAAATGATTTGGTCAGCCGGAAGGAATTATGTTCGACCAATGAATTACTTGCAAGGATGATGGCTTATATGTTTTTTCATTAAATTGCCTTCATTCACCACACTTCTTTTTAGCATGATCTACAAAATTCTCAATCAATATTGCACATTTAAGAAAGCATATCTTAAGAAAGCTTTGAACGGAATTTATTCAGAGGCGTCGATGGCCACCACCATTAGTGCATAATAGATAAAAGACAATAAAGGGTCAGTCTCTATGCAAATTTACAATCACTGAAAAATCAATAAAGTAGAAGTGACTCTGATTGGGTGTTGTTGTTCAGTACTAGATTCTTGTTGGTGAAGGATTTGATGTACAGCGATTCAGCAATTTTCGTGTATGGCGTTTTGATCATTATTTTGACATTTTCTTTCTTCGGTACGTGTTCGTGCATTGAAATCTCGGATGGCGGTCTTCCTTTTCGGTGTGCGTTGATTCGTTTGCGCAACTGCCGACGAGTAGTCTCTCCAGTAGCTTTTATTGCATAACTCACAGGTATATTTGTAAACGAGGGAAGAGCATTCGTCAAAAGGAATTTCATTTCATCTTTGTTTTTTATTAAGTTTTGATTTTTCAAGGTGGTGATGGCAATCATAGAGTAGGGATGTATAGGTAGAGTGTCGACTCAAAAAAGTATCTGTATACAGTGAAAATTGTTATATCAAAGGATTCAGTTTTTTGCGGAGATTCTTTTAGCAAAATTAAATAGCAAAATATTCTTTTAATTTGCTTCGGATGATGTCAATTTTGTACAAAGATCTCACGAACGATTGTTCTATTGTTCTCACGGTCAAGGGGGTAACTAGTCAATTTTCGTGATCTGTTGAATAGTGATGGCATTATTTTTGTAGGAATCTGGACAGTATGACTCTTTATGGGTATGCACCAGATTATTCGTTTTCTTTAGAGTCCAGTTCGTGCAAATTGACTTGTTTTTAAAACATACGAGCATGTCGAGAAATTGATTTTATTGATTTTTAATTTATTTTTGACCACTTCTACTTTACTGATTTTCAGTGATTGTAAATTTGCATAAAAACTGACCCTTTATTTTTCTTTTATCTCTATGCACTGATGATGATGGCCATCGACACCGCTGAAACATGTTTGCGAATACATTATGCTCAAAATTTACGTCTCCTCTCTCTCAAATCAGCAGAAAACTGTTTCACACATGACTATTTCAAGGAATCTTCGTCAACGAAACTGGGGGAAAACAGCCCGGCAAACTCTTATTGCTATCATAGGTAGCAAAGAATATCAGAGGTCGTGTGTCATTTTTATAATCGAATTTTCAACGGGGTTTTCAACAAAGGGTTTTGTGATGGCAACCCATCTGCAAAAATGATTGTTTTGTCCACTTTTGTACATGCTTGTGTTTTTATGTTGGTTTTCTAATTCCTATCTATTTAAGTACTACGTTGCAATGACGTAAACGAACAATATTCTTTTCGACTGTAAACTGATTTGCTTCGGAGATGAGACTGCGATTTGATTTAAATCAATACAGAAATTACAAGCGTTTTAGGCTTATCAGTTTACATCGGTGATTTCTTGTTATTGTGTCATTCCTTGAAGTTATATGTACCACTATTTCTTGTAACTTTTCTTTGAAATTGTCGATTACCATTATTTTGAAAATATACACACCTATAGATATAAAATGGTTGTCAAATAATAATACACAACTCAGGAAAAACTAAGATCTAGATCCCCAACCCGACTGTATTTCACCTCTTTGAGGCTAGGAGGCTAGTCATGGGTAGGCTCATGACTAGCCTCAAAGAGGTGAATCCGGCCGGGAATCTAAATCTTAGTTTTTCCTAATTTGTGTATTATATATATATATATATATATATATATTGAATATAAATCAAAAGGCGACAAAGGCTCAAAATCATTGCATTTATTGCGAATTTTCATCGAAGACTTCTTCAAGCGACAACGTACTTTGCAAAAGTGAAGTGACAAGAATCTCAAAATATTTTATATCGTAAGAATGTTGCATCATTTTCTGCAGTTGATGGACGGCTTTAATTTCTCAATCCAGGTGGACTAAATTAGGCCTAATCGTCGATGATGAGAATCGTAGGAACAGCTGGCGAGGATGGATGGAGTTTTTTGTTATGTTTAGATTTGAAGTGTTGATAAACTTGACTACATTTCATTGTAAGATGCTCCGAAATTCTCTTTCTAAAAGTTCTATGAGTTTCACCTATATATTCCTGAGAGCAGATGTTACACGTGATTTTGTAAACCGTATTTTTGATATTACAAATGTTATTATTATGACACATACAGCTGCTATTACAGGGTAATTTAGGTTTCTGTTGTAAGAGGCGATGCAAAGGTCTATTGGTTTTAAATATAGGTTGAATATTCAGAGGGAGATTCGACTTTCTAAAAATATTGAAAACTTTGCAAGACCAAGTGTCATTGATGAAAGGGAGGTTAATGCGGATAATACCTTCCGAATTTCTCATTTTATTCTTATTAATAGGGGTGGTAGATCTATAAAGAAATTTCTTGACAACAGCAGGCGGATAACCATTGTTAAGAAAGCGTTGATATAATATATCAAGCGATTTTTGAGCTAAATCCTCAGTGGAGCTATTGCGTATAGCGCGTAAACGTTCAGTTTTTATTATATTGATTTTTCTAGTTTTAGGGACTGCGCTCGTCCATGGCAAAATGTGGCCACTATGAAGCTCTTTGATAAATAGATACGTGCTAAAAGAAACTAAATTTTTTCAGTATGAACTTTGTTAGTACAAGTATCAAGGAAACTTATTTCTCCATTATCCTTGGGGTATTCTAAAGTAAATTGAATATCGTAAAAAAGCTATTGGCTAAATTTAATAAGTCCATGGGGTTACCATCGAAGATAAAGTAAATATCATCGACATACCTAGGCCAATATTTTATTTGACAAGTTTTATTGAAAATTTCTTTTTCAATATAGTCGACGTATATAAAGCCAATATAGGCGAAAGCGGATTCCCCATAGCGAGGCCTTTCTGCTGAGTATAGACTTTATTTTGGATATAAATACTATCCGAAGTAATCGCAAGTCTAAGGATATCTTTCAGACAAGTAATATTTGACCATTCCGTACATTCGGCATTGTCACTAAAAAACTTACAAAAAACTTCAAATATATTATTTTTCCCGCTTAGAGGGATGCTACCATAAAGATTTTGGATATCTAGGGATCCATAGGACAAATAATTGATTTGAGTATTGCTCAATTGAACTTTCTTAATAGATTCAACAAAAGACTCTGTGTCTTGTAAATGAGCCTTCACCCTCTGGAGTAGAGGTTTAAATATTAAGGTTAGGAGTTTATATAAAGGGTCGGCCGGAGTGTCTGTTGCACTGACTATAGGCCAGGCAGCAAGGGGAGTTTTATGATCCTTAATAGTTAAATTCATTATACTAGGAACCGGTTCGCTGCAGTTAACACTATTCAGACAGTGTTTGATATTATTATCAGTTTGTTTATTAGCTATAGCTTTAAGTTTGCGATTAAAGGCTATCTGAGTAGAGGATGGTAATTTATTTTCCGTAACTTTGTAATTCGATAAGTGTTGCTCAAACATATTATCATGATCACCAGCATTCAAAGCAATGAGGCGATGCGATTTATCAGACTGTTTAATAACAGTATCCGTAATTTCACAAATCTCTTTTATAGTGTGGCTACAGGAATTTTGTCGTTGGTGAGAATTAATTTTGTTAAATTCAGTGACTAATTTACTATCTAGAGCGTTGATCTCTGTTTCAAGATTACTTGGTAAGATCGTAGTTTCACTATTGTCATTTATGGTGGGATTTCTACATTTCCATAATTGTGAAGCAACAGAGTTAGAGTCAGTCTCACTTTCTTGCGTAGAATTTTCCTGATTCATTAAATGACGTTTTGTCAATCTCCTGCAGAAAATGATGCAACATTCTTACGATATAAAATATTTTGAGATTCTTGTCACTTCACTTTTGTAAAGTACGTTGTCGCTTGAAGAAGTCTTCGACGAAAATTCGCAATAAATGCAATGATTTTGAGCCTTTGTCGCCTTTTGATTTATATTCAATACTTCATCAGGCTCATGGCAGTTTATTCTTATAATGATATATATATATATATATATATAATATATATATATATATATATATATTGAAATAATTGAAGCGAAAACACATGGAATGCACAAGCACTTTCTATATTCTTCAGGTGCAATTGAAGAATATAGAAAGCGCTTGTGCATTCCATGTGTTTTCACTTCAATTATTTCAATATATCAAACCAATTGGTGAGACTGAAAAATTTTTTTTACATATATATATATATATATATATATATATATATATATATATATATATATATATATATTGAAAAACCATTGTGATTTTAGCAATGTATTCCGGACATGTTTCGATATATAAAATATCATCCTCAGCGGCAAGAAGCAAAAGGTAAAATCACAGCACACACAGTTATATACAAATCTACAGATTCAGACGGATTTGTATATAACTGTGTGTGCTGTGATTTTACCTTTTGCTTCTTGCCGCTGAGGATGATATTTTATATATCGAAACATGTCCGGAATACATTGCTGAAATCACAATGGTTTTTCAAAATTTTATCAGATTGGGCGATCTATCGTAGAAATATATATATATATATATATCAGAAATATTGCCCGTATTGATTAAAAAGAAAAACAAATAGTTCTCCTAGACACGACATGTTTCAGCAACGTTGTACAGATGCCATCATCAGGTGAACAAAAGACAATCATAGAGATCAGCATTTAAATAAATAATTTAAAACACAAGTCATCTTAAAACAGTTCATGTAGGCACCGTCGCAATAATTCTGTCCACTTTGTGATCAATAGAAAGACACTTCATGAATAAAAGATGAAAACAATAAAAGATATCTACAAATCCAGTCGCAGGTTAATTGAGCTTCCTCTGTCATTGATTAAATCATTCACTTTATGCTTTTTTAATAAAATCGATTCAAGAATTCTGGGATAGTATGTATTAGCAACAATTTTAAAATTCTTTTTGTCAGGAGGATGAATGTGGAGACTAATCTCAGTGGGAGTTGGGTATCCCTTGAGATGTTCATTCATCCTAGTCACAAAGTGTCGGATAGAGCAACCAATGTAACATTTTGCACAATGTTCACATGTGTATTGATACACGATTTGAGATTTCAACTCTGGCGACACTTTATCTTTGTTGGAGAAAAACGTACTGGTTTTCATAGTAGTAAAGACAGGACGAATTTTGACATCGGTCAAAATTCTGTTGATATCTTTGACTTGTCTAAACAAGCCGTTTTCACTTTCAGCTATGTAAGGAAAGCTCCAATTAACAATGCGACGGGATTGCTGGTCAGAGCTGACAGGAACCCCGGTGTCGTGTCTCGCTTCCACCTCAACACGAACTCTAGAAATGTCACGATCAGAAAAACCATTTTTACGGAAAATGTTGGTGATGGTCTCAACAGACTTATTGTAATTACTGACACTGGAATTGATTTTGAGAGCCCGACTGAAAAGGGATCTCATGGCAGAGATGCGATACCGTTTAGGACTGTAAGCAGCATTAGGAGTGTAGACGCCTGTGTTGGTCTCTTTAAGATACCAAGACAAGTCAAAAACATCTCCAGCTTTGGTAATAACGGTATCCAGAAAAATGAGACTATCATTCTTCTCCTCTTCCACAGTGTACTCAATGTCAGGATGAATTTCATTCAAAAAGGAATGAAACTCATGAATGTTAGCACTGCTGTCGAAGATGCAAAAAATGTCATCAACGTACCGCTTGTAGAATATGGGAGCAGAGCCAGTATAATTACGAATTTTCTTTTCAACCATATCCATGGCAAACGAAGCCATGGTGGGAGCGAGACACGAGCCCATTGACATTCCGTCAGTCTGTAAATATAGAACATCGTTGAATGTAAATAAGATGTTCGTGCAGGCCATTTTCAGGAGTTCTCGCAAGGCCTGTTTTCCGATTGGGATATCATCGTCTGTCACGATGGAAAGAATGTGCTCAATAGTATCATTCACCGGAATACTGGTGAATAAATTTCTCACGTCAAAACTAACCATTTTGATATTTTTGCAGCGTTGACCTTTCAGAAGATCCACAAACTCGAACGTATCTTTAACAGTATAATCTTTCGGAATAAGAGGTTTTAAAATGTTATCCAGCCATTTGGCTAAATTGGTTGGATAAGCATTTATCATGCTCAGGATTGGACGATAAGGAGGATCATTCCTATCCTTGTGGACTTTGGGAAGACCGTACAACCTAGCCGGCTGAGAACCGACTGGTTTAACCACTTTGAATATTTGATCGGAAATCAGGCCTTTACTTTTCAGCTGGGTAAGTTTACGTACGAAACGGTCTTCTTCGAGAATGAACGGATTCTTTTTTGATCTAGCACAAGAAGAATATAATTTGAATTTGGACTTGTTCTGCAGAAGCTTGTTCATTTTAGAAACATAGGTAGCACGTTTGTCAATGACGACACCGTTACTTTTTCTCGCCAGAAAGTCTCTAAATACTGGCATTCTAAGATCAAAGTTCTTCGCCAATTGTCGGCTCGTAAACACCTTTATATAACGAAGTTCGATAAAGGTAACGGTAAGATAAAGTAAGATAAGGTAAGTAAAGATAAAGGTAATTATTAAAAGCCGTAGCCCGAGAGGCAAAGGCGATAGCATCGAACTTTAAAGTACTGGACAGAATGGATAGAAATTCCCGGAATGAATGCTTCATTACCTTAAAGGACCACAAAGAAAACTTTATGAATAACCCTGCAACTCGGCTAATCAATCCCTCAAAAAACGAAATCGGTCGAATCAGTAAGAGAATATTAGAAAACATGAATTCTAAGTTACGAGCTCAAATTGGGGTATGTCAGTGGAGAAGCACTAATGAGGTAATAAAATGGTTTGATGGACTGGAGCGCAAATCGAATGGTAAATTCATGATTCTCGATGTTAAAGACTTTTATCCTTCAATAACGCACGAGTTATTGGAAACTTCTTTGAACTTTGCTTCAAGTTATGTTGAATTGGATTGGAAGGATCTGCAAGCAATACGTCATTCTCGAAAATGGATGCTGTTCAAAGACAATGAGCCATGGGTCAAGAGAAATAACGCGAATTTCGATGTTTCAATGGGAGCTTACGACGGAGCTGAAATATGCGAATTAGTTGGAATCTACATCTTGCATACTTTAGCCAAGGATTTCAACAAGGAGTATATCGGTCTGTATCGAGATGATGGTCTGGTCTACTTCAGAAATACAACTGGTAGGCAGGCAGATGTTGCAAGGAAGAAGTTTCACGAAATATTTAGGCAACTTGGTCTCGAAGTCGAGATTCAATGCAACCTGCGAGTGGTAAATTTTCTAGATGTTACCTTGAATTTAAATGATGGATCGTATCGGCCATACCGGAAGCAGGACCAGGAAACACTCTACATCAACACAAAGTCAAACCACCCAAGAAACATAATCAAACAGCTTCCAATTACGATAGAGAAACGAATAAATGAACTGTCATCGAATGAGTCTATATTTAATGAAGCTGCCCACTACTATCAGGAAGTTTTAAGACAAAACGGATATAATTATAAATTGAATTATCAAAATGGCGTCGCAGAAGTTGGAGGAAGGAGACAACGTTCTAGAGCTGTCATTTGGTTTAACCCTCCTTACAGTAAGAACGTTTCAACGAACGTTGGGAAATATTTTTTGATGGCGATCGACAAGCATTTCCATAGTAACAGCCGACTTAGGAAAATATTCAACCGAAATACCCTAAAAATCAGTTACAGTTGCATGCCAAATGTGAAATCTATCATCAATGGTCACAACAGAAAAATGTTAAAAAGCAAAGAAAAGGAAAAGGAAAAGGAATGCAACTGCAAAAATAAGGAAAATTGCCCCTTGGATAACAAGTGCCTCTCTACCAGTATAGTGTATGAAGCAAAAATCTCAGATAGCGAGAACGATGGGCATCAAAAGACGTACTTCGGTATTTGTGAAGGAAGTTTCAAACTGCGGTATGGCAATCATAAAAAATCATTCTCTCACGAAAAGTATAAAAGCGAGACGGAACTTTCCAAGGAATACTGGAGTATCAAAGAAAAAGGTGGGACCCCTAAAATATCTTGGCAAATCAAAAAAGTTTGCAAGCCGTACAATCCAATGATCAGGCGATGTGACCTCTGTCTTAGCGAGAAATATTTTATTCTGCAGCATAGAAATGTCAATCTGTTGAAAAAGAGGAGCGAATTGATTTCGAGATGTAGACATCGCAATAAGTATTTGCTGGCAAAGACCTGACTTTTGACTTTTATTCACTTCAGTATTTAATGCAATGATTCCATGTTTGTCTTTTAGATCTGGCTGACGATTGTATTGGACACAATACATGAAACTCTGAGTACCGGTACAAGTTGTTTTTTTTTCAATTACGGTATATATATATATACATATCCCAGATAAACCGTCGGAAAATCTGGCTGACGATTCTATTGGACACAATACATGAAACTCTGAGTACCGGTACAAGTTGTTTTTTATTATTATATATATAATTATTATATATATAATTGCAATTAGTCGATTGCTCCATTTACATGTAAGTTCAATTGCTTGCTTATCCCAATTAATTTTTTGCAGCCAGAAATCTCATGACTACGCGGTGCGCGCGCATGCGAATAGTAATGTTCCCCTTCAAGAAAGCACTTTTGAACAACATGTTTAAAATTTACTGCAAACACATGTTACTTACAAGTTCAATTTTAGTAGCACGTTTTTCTAGTTTCGAAATATTTCATCAAGAAAGTATCGAGTGCTATCACTTTTCTGTATTTGTTTTGCTATTAACATCAACACCGAGACAGCGACTAAACACGAGATAATTTTCTCCCGTTATAAGAGATGAAGCTGCATTTCTTGCCATTTTCCTAATAGAAGAACAGCTGATCCGGGATTTCGACGATATTCGATGCCAAATGAAGAGAGATCAAATTTCTTAGTTCTTCCCATCGGTTTGTGGGTGTCCAGATTTTCGGCCACGCACATCATTCGCACAGCGTTAGAAAGCGGAAAGTCTTGATGAATGGGAAATGCCAACATGATTTCTCTGTAGGTGCCGCTGACTTCGTCCGAACATCTTCCTAGACGGTTCATCTCCCCCTCCATCTACCTGGAGGTCATTTCACGTGGGGTAGAAGGAAGATGATGCAACGGAATGCCCGTTTCATGACACAACATTTGATGATTTTCTTAGAATACTTCATTTAAATGACTACGCTCAACTGTATTCTTGACAGGACGTTCATTTCTGAATCAGGGATGAGGAGTCGGAGTTCCGGAGTCCTATGATTTTTAATGGAGTCGGAGTCCTATCAAATGATGCACATAAAAATTCTTGAAATATCCATGGATGGCGTGGAGAATATTTAAAAGAGTATGAATATCTGCGTGTGCTCATTAGACAGTTGCGCTGCTTAAAAGTAGGACAGATATTGCTCGTCCTTGATACTTCGGACAAAAATCAAAAATGCCAACCCGTCCTCAAGATCTGAAAAATTTACGAAAATATTGCAGATCAATAAATATACACGTTCTGTTTTCTATTTTATATAGAATATGAACTAAAATACGGTACATTTGTGTTCTACAAGGTCCCTTGAAACCCCTTATCTTCTTCCCGCGCGATGTCGACATTTGGTGTTTATCGCTTTAGAGCACAATAGGCTTTTTGATGATAAGTAACATTGAGAAGGAAACATATCAAAAATTGTAAAGGCACTGAAGACTTAAAAATGGTAGAAAGGATTCAAATAATATTGCAAAAATTATGAGCTATAAATTGAAAAAATATCAAAATAAATACAGTAATATGAGAAAATGAGCATCTAAAAGCTAGAATGCAGATGAATTCAAATGTCACGATAAATGCAATGTAGAATATGTCAATGGACATAGGGAAACTAATTGAATGCTAAACAAAATAGTATGTGCTAAAAAGAATTCGAAATAAACATAGCATGTCGCAAAGTATGATGTCTATATTAAAATCTGGAGGATAATTATGCTTAAAAATTGGAAATAGATGTATAAATTTATGTAAACAATCAGCATGTGGAATATAGGGAGAGCACATATAGTTAAAAAGAAATAAATTGCAAAAAATCAGTAAAAAAAGTCATTACACTAAATTATACAGAAAATATGGTCCTTGTATGGATAGGAAAGATCTGAATGCACGGACAATATTGTACAGTGATAACACGCTACTATAATACAAAATGGAAGCTCTACATATGCAAAAGTGCGATATAAGTAAGTAAATTAAAAAAGAAACAACTTTTATGATAGGATAATAAAAGTCATACAATTTATAATCTTCCCGGGCAATGTCGACATTGGGTGTTGGTCTCTCTAGGACACAATAGGCTTTGTGACGATAGAAAATGACATTTCAGATCAATGACAAATGACAACAATCGCCTGTTCGATCACTGTTTGCGATTGACACTGTCTTGTTGAGCTTCAAAAATGGGCTTCAAAGATGTTTCCATATGATGAAAACGAAGATAAGTTTGACGATTTATTACAAAATAAGTGCCCTATTTGCATTCGTGCATGATTGTATGGTAAATAGGATGCTTAAGACAAGATGTTCAGCATAGAATAATATCCATCAATTCACTCAGTTGATCATTTTTTTGAATATATGTGTCGACATGTCGACCGCGCGCGTTATGCAACATAATTGCAGATATCTGCTGAGAAATTAATGAACATTGTTTACATCAAGACGCACCAATAGTCATTTGAACTCAAAGTAAGGCAGTATACGAACACATCCTTCAACGAAATGGTAGGTAAATGCAATTCAAGTTGCGTTCCAATGACTACTGTTCATCCTAGTTTGAGAAGTAGGCCTATAAAAGACATAAGGCCTAATATTGCATGACTGACACCAGATATCGCAATAAATTTCCATAGTAAATTCAGAAGATGTTAAAGTACGTATTTGGCAACACAAATATTCTTTAGCTCATATAACAGAGAAGCTGACGAAACTGCAATTGATATCTAGACGCACATGATGTAAAACATCTACCTGAATTTTAGTATTTCTTTCATCATGAAACGAATACTGAATTCCTCAGAAAAGGAAGCAGAAACTTCGGCCCAATCGTCCAGACCGTTTGCACGATAGAGAATGCGATTCCGAAATAATCGATGATTTAGTTGAGGCAGTTATGAACGGTTCAGAGAATTAGATGATTAGGGGATTATGGTGACCTTTAGCCGGTACGGTAGGCCTACCGATTGATAATGTCATTCGTTTCTGACGAAGAATCCGGTAATGTAGGTACATCTTCCACTATTAAGGCTAGTAGATATATATAGCTTTATTTGGCATAAAATATTTATCGTACTGCAATATAGATGTTTGCATATTGGCTCACACGATTTTGCAGTATCTGTCGATATGAGGCCATTTCACCAGTAAGAGAGGCATTGTGACACGAAAGGAAAATTGAAATGCATAAAATGTAACTTCTTTTGTCTAAACTGAAGGGAAACTATTCCATAGACTTCTATATGCAGTTTCTGCAACTTTTACGGCTAATCTAGTCGCCTGTGATTGCATAGATATGTTTTGTATGACACTGTTGTTTTCTTTTACATGCTCTTGTTCTGTACATGTACAAGCATCCACATTTATTGGAATGGTACTGTTGACTTATGACATGCAAAAATAAGCTAAATGTGTAAATTTGGATTACTAAGGCGGATTAAGTTATTGGGGATTCCATAGTTAAGCCCTCAGAGACCTGAGCTTTTTCACACCCTCTGAGACCTGAGGGGGGTACAGTGGACCTCTTTAACATATTCTTAGTTTACCTGCTTAAATCAATATCAAAACATTAGGAAAGTTGATTTTAAGTAAAACAATGATGTTTGCGTGTAGCAGGTCGGTATAACGAATCCCTTGAGTGACTTTCAGCCTTCTCAGTAAACACGCGCGAAAATATGGTGTTTTTGTAAGTCAACCACATTTAGTACAGCATCGTTTTTACTAGGAGGCGGCTTTACGATAATTTGTGTCACCATAAAGCTTCAGATAGTTGATTTTGATGAAATTGATTTAATTCATGCAGCTAATCCTTTCCATTTGTACATTCCTTCAAATTTATCCAAAGCTATCAGAAGTAGACCTAAAATGAGTTAAAATTGCTGTACTTCTAGAACCAAAAACAGCTGTGGAGATCTCAAATTTATCATTACTGCTGTGAAAAGTTTGTCATCAATCAGTTTTTGGTGCTCAACTACATGTATGAATATAATGATAGCTTTCATTTCGGACATCAATTTATGTCGAGTTGTTCATATAGGCCTACCAGTCACGCGAGATCATGTGCAAAAGCAAAATATTCACATTTGGCGATCTTCCAACACATTGCACATCTACGAGCATGATGCAAACAATGAATAAATGACTTTCACTCTTCATACACCATCGTGGACATGTTCGAAATCATTTTTCATCTAATTACAAAAGTTTTGTGATGGAATTTCTACACCCTCTGAGACCTGAGGGGACGTGGACCCCCTTGGCCTATCTGGCATACTTCTACTGATTCAATTGAAATGAAATAACACATGCAGATTCACTGTCAGAAATGATGATTTTGTATGGGCTTGAGTGGTTGATATATCATCAGAGTAAAAAATGAAATAGAAAAATGTGTCTCCGGTGTCCACTGAACCCCCCCTCAGGTCTCTGAGGGTTAGTAAACTGCTGTAACAAATATCGCTTTATTTGACATATGCTTGTAAACTGCATACCCGCATGCAAATTTACTGGAGTGGTACTGAATGCCTGTGACATACAGTTGAAATCTAGATACATGTATGTACATTTTGATTGACAAGAATGATTTAATAGCAAATTAACGATGATAATAGTGATGAGAGATTGTTGATTCTACAAACCAATCAATGTGGACAAATCAGGTTTAACGCGCATTGTCGACATAATGTCGACATTCTTGAAAACAGGTCTCATATCAAGGTTTCAAAATAGGTCTCAATATCAAAAGATCACCCACACATGTTTTTATATCTCCTCAAACGCAACAAAATCAGTTGAAATGATTTTTTTCAATGACTCATTAACCTTAATCGGTCGAGCGCTCCACAAGTGGAACATAGTTTTGAATTGCTGCTGAGAGTATGGTATTTATTGATTTGCCTACTTTTTAGTATGTGGGTTTTAACAGACGGAAAATAGCTGCGCGTCTTGGTGGATTTTTGGCACATTTTGACCTTTGGTGAATATATACTGAATAGGATTTTTCTTTTTGACCTTGTACCGTCAGTCTGGATGCCATCAAATATGGGCCATTTCATGAATTTTTTAGAATTTTTTATTTTCCTTGTTATTTTTTGTACAAATTAAAACTTTCGAATTCATGCTACTAGTTATAGTGCTAGTACTCTGTTATAGCCTAAACGACCATTGAAAGAAATATAGAATTAGTCCTAACTGGTCAAGGCTGATGTTCCACTTCTGGAACTTCCGTCCAATAAAAGGTGTTTTTTTCCGTGACATCTTATGAAATTGCTTTTATTTTGCTAACTCAATTCAAATGTGCTTCCCCTTCTATCACCATTCGATGCATCATAAAGCCCAGTGTAATAAAAGCGTTTCTTATGTATTGCAGCAGGTTTTTATGTATATGATGAAAAGTCAGCAAAAATGGCAATAAACGAGTATCATATACGATATAAAAGTATCCACTACTAAATAGCGATTGACTACGAAAACTTTGAACGAAATCTCAAGTGTTTATGTTGTAAGATGAAAAACAAAGCACTTCTCAAGTAGCGGCTTTCCACACTTGTTGCACTGCTTTTTAGTATTCTTGTGGCACTGCACACACCGTCGTTGCTTGTCGCTAGTGCTGATGTAGTGTCCAGTGTTATCGAATCTCACGCTGGCCACAGCTGGAGCCGCATTACTTTGATGACGGTTCAGGCGACGATCATTCTTTTTCATCAAGCAAATTGAAACCTCGCGAAGGAAATCTAGATGACTGATGCTGTCATCAGGATTTAGTTGCTAGTGAACTCTTGCTGGTGAAATTGTCAAAGTAGAATTCAAGGTTTTGTGGATGATTGCACTTAGAAACGCAGTCACGAACCACTCGCTCGCCAAGAGGCTGTTGAGGACCTGAGACACCAGCGGCTATAGTTTGCTTCTTTCCACAATAGATGTCGAGATAAAATGGAGAGCGATTGGAATCGCATAAGGCCCAGATTTTGTACCCGAATCTGATTGGCTTTGATTTTATATACATCTTGGCTGTATGGCGTCCGCGATATGGGACCATGGATTCGTCGATCGAGAGTTTTTTAGCGAAAACTCCAAACTGAAGAAGATTTTTGTTGAGTACATCGTACAACGGCAGGACTTTGGCGACTTTCGAGCGCTGAAGGTGATTGTTGTCTGTAAAGTAAAAACATTGTTTTATAAGCATGTACCTGTCTCTGGTCATGTAGCTGCTACACATCGATGCATTATAGTCTTCCGATTTCGACCAATAGCTTTTTTCATTTGGGAGACGGACGTAGCCTGAATATAGCAAAATGCCGACGAAACAAAGGAGCTCTCGTCGATCCATTACGAAGTTGTGAATGTTCCTCACCTCACTAGCGTACCGGTGTGATTCTGTCACAATGAGGTCAATCATATCACTGTCAAAAAAGAGGAAAAACGACTCTACACAAGTCCTTTCAACCAGAAGAGGATGCGCTTCAAGGAGAGGTGTGAATTGGGCAATAGGTGCCGTGAGCTCGAGCCTTGCTGAAGTTCTCCATCGACGATCGCCTACATCATCGGATTCGGGAATCAGTTTAGGATGTTGAATCTCAATAGTGCCAGCAACATCAGCGGGGAGATCATCGGGGGCTGTTTCTTCTTCTTCTTCTTCTGTCACTTGACCGTCGTCTTCAGGGGGGGAATAATGATAATTATCGCCTCGTCATCAGCTTCATCGTCTTCATCAGGCTCTTTCATGACGCGTTCGACGGCCTCATCAAGGGTTATGAAGCGACGCATTTTGGTGAAAAATATGACACAAGTCTCAAATCTCAATCAAATGTCATGCATAAAGAATTTGATAGATACTGTATAATGTATCTTCACTGCTATTGCTGTGGGAAAACCCGGAATCTATTCTTAGAAACCTATCTGTAAGATTGTGTGTAAAGGACTCGATTCCATCTCTATGACCCGATATCAAATCTTGTTTTCTTTGGGAAAAACCTGAAGTCTATTTATAGAACACTGCCTTGCTACTCGTATGATGCACTCATAGAAGTAGATTTCTATGAATGCACTCGATATCTCTTTGTGCTATTTGCTATCCTTACTTGTCATATTTCGTGCAGTCCTGTTATTTAGTGATTGTCCAAGCTGCAAAATGAGTTGCGAGAATATAATAAAAATGACGCGTTTTGACCATTATATTGTACTTGATCTATAGCCTACACGTGAAGGTCATTCGGCATATGTTTCGGCCGAAAACAGGAACAACTCATCGTTCGTGCAGGATCTATTAGCTTCAAAATTCAATTGATCTTGAAAAGATGAAAGAAACTGACATCGATTTGACAAAATTCCATTGTATTACAGTCGTCATGCAAAAATTTCAAGGAATCATGAAAAATTCTACCCCTGATCGGACGAATGCTCCAGAAGTGGAACAGATGACCACCGGCTATACTACATCGATTTTTTTTATAAAGGTAGTTTTTCTCTAAAAAGGACCCCCAAAACACTCCAGAATCAACAAAAATAATTTTCAAATAGTGCGCGTTCTATAAGCCGTCCGATAAAGGTTAAAATGCGCGCGTGAAGAGGTTAAAACCGAAATTGACAGCACAGCATTGAATGACTGAGAATGGCCACGTATTTGAAGATATTCCATATCTTTACCGATAGATTTCGTGAGGAATCCACATCCCAAGATCATAGCTTGACAAGATTCTGACATAGCTTGAATTCAGATCGTAGCCTATCTCAGCAGAGTAAACAAAGATACTTTCATAGTGTCATCGTGTACAGTCTAAATTAGTTCAATTGCAATCGGTGTAGTAGGATCATTGCAGTGCTACTGCTTACCTCCACTTCTCCGTTTTTATCCATCGGTTTCCTGTTGTTTCATCATATCCGCTTTTAATTTCCATAACTATTGGCAGCTGTCGGTACAGCATATTAGACGTTTCTATTCCCCCTCCCACATTCACAGCTTACAGTCATGATCTTCCCGTTTGCTGCCATCACATTAGTAGTAAATGCATTTCAAAGAGTGAAAATTTAAATAATAAGATATTTTTTCCATTAATGACTGGCCTGTGGTCACTACAAATCACTTTGATTTGCACGAGATAATCAGATTTCTTCTCTTATCCGGTGCTTATTCAATCATGTATTTACACAACAAAAATCTGATATCCATTTCACCTAATGGAATCAATCATCCGGAAATGACGCAATTTAAGTTCGTGTTGACAACAATCTGGCAATATTTTCTACATCAATGGGCAGACAGTGACTCGAAATTGAGGAAGGAAATATTTATGTCTGCCGGTAGATGCGTATGATGTAAGCGCTTAATTAATGCTGTTGTGTTCACATGTTTGTCAGAGGGAACAGCTGGTCGACAAGGAGATCTCCACAACGTCTGGTGTGGAATATGATCCGAAATAAAACTTGCTTTCTAACCAAATGATGAACTTCTCGATCTGTTGAATGTTAAGAGAGCCACATTCGAACTCTTCTGGTCCGCCTAGTGTTGGGAAAATCTGAACTTAACTTTAATTGTCGATTCGTGCAGTCATGATCTCAAATTCATAAAAAATGTGAAGTGCTTTATATGAAGATTAAGTGAATCGTAGCAATCAGCGGCCTATTCATGGGGACATCGGAGACTGTCCACCCATTTCAGCACACCTAAAGCATAGGCGTGCCCAAGAACGATCAAGAAATAATCCCAATATTTGATGGGAGTAATCAATAAATGATAATTTGCAGTAATGCCATTTATTTGATTGCAATAGTTTAGTTATGATTGCAGTTATGCTAAATCAATTACGAGTGTGTAATTACATGGACGCGGGAGCAAGGTGGGCAAGGGGGCGCAGCCCCTCCCCCAAAATATTTTGATGGGGCAAAGTATCTTTTTGCCCCTCCATAACATTCATGGTGAAAAGTGTTTTCATATGAATTATAATCTTTTGAGTAAACAATATTTCGGCAATGTATTTCTACACTGAATAAGTACAAAATTCGGAGGACGCAACAGCGCCTTACACATATCGCTCTGCTTCATATCAATCAAAACATTTTCTACTCCCCTGACATTCAAGAGATGATAAAGCAATTCATTTTGAGAACTCGAGAGAGGCAATCTACAGGGTGACTCAAAAATCTCCATACATAGAATAATAAAATTATCCTTTGCTATGCATGGAGACTTTTGAATCACTATGTACTTTTGACGCATAGTTGACATATATAAATTTTGTCAGGAATTTACTTGATTTCTATACAAAAAACTTTTATTGAGAATAGTATAATAACATAATATCATTTTTCTATAACATTTAAGACTTTCAGGAATACAAAGAAGAGGTTGAATTTAAATCGAGTTTAAGTATGAGGTAAACTTTGTGTTTGCACATACTTGAATTTTCCAATTTCATTATGAACTTATGAGGATATATAATTCTCTTATTCTAAGGATGATAAAATTTTGAATTAGTTTATTGTGCAGGGTATTGTACCGTGGCTTTGTATAAATAAATTCATAAAAGTGCAAATAAAGATTGATAATGGATGCATTAGGCCTACTCTTTGACATCAACTAACGTCCTTTAGAAAACGCTTCATAGAAAGTTTAGACAACAATTACCAAATAGGCATGCGCTTCCTTTTGCCACCTCAACTTTGAAACTGCTCCCGCGTGCCTGTGTAATTATGTCAATCAATTGCAGTCAATTGATTACAGCAATCAATTAAATGCTATTGTGTAGCTCGACAACAAAGGTCTGCCGCAGTACATTGAATATCTAAAGAGAATGACAACTATTAATTTAATAAAAGACACCAACATCCTTGATTCCCCGACCGCCAAAGAAGGTGCGAGCTCATCTCCACCGGAATTCGGTCCATTCCTAGTTCGGGCGAGGGCAGTCGGGGAATCAAATGTGTTGGTGTCTTTTATTGTAGTTGTCTTTTGATCTTTAATGTGTAGTTGTGTCAATAAATTGATTGCAGTGTAATGATGGCAGAAATTATTAATTGGAATTGTTGTAGCTTAGTTATGCCATTCAATTGATTGCAATCATTAGATGACAGTCTTAATGGCAGGTCATTGACATCATCAATTAATTATTTATAGTATACAACTGTTTATTCTTCGATAATGGAAATCATAAGTTGCGTTACAAAATATGTGGTTGTCATTCAAAGTAAAAGTAATGGAGTTGCATTTGAGAATTGGTAGTGAAGTTAAGTGGCCTGGATTCAAAATCACGCAATAAGTGACACAATGTGAAGTCAATCTGACTAAGGTCGCACCAAGGATTCGTTGTGAAGTTTTGTACAAAAGGACACAAAAGAATCCGCACGTCTCTGTGAATGAAAGACACGTTGTTTTAGATGCCGTGAACGGGGTACAATTTGAGGATACAAATGACACAGAAGGTTTTGAGCATGCGATAGTTTTCGAATGTCTTCAAGGCTCTTTCTTCTCGTCTAAATTTCAATTTAGCAACCGATCACATTTAGACTGAGGATTGCAGATGATTTAAAACATGATAAGTTAAATGAGTTAAACATGCTAAAACGTCACTTTGCAGTTAACTTTTACAGAAAGCCACTCAAGTATCGTATGTTCTTCCGTAATAGTTTGGTAGTCGAATTGTTCGAGACGGTCTCACATTGGAACCAGTGCAACGGGTTGAGGCCGGTTTCACGAATACCTGATCCCCTTTACGAATGATATTTGATTCCTCAGGCTTACTTCGGTCAACTTATCCGTTTGTAGATTAGGGTGGTCCAAAATACAAAATTTCCGAAATCGCTTTCACTCCCATAACGCCCTTGTTCCAAATGCTAAATACAGTCTGTGATTGAATTTTGAGGACTATTGCATCAAATTAAGAGGTCGCGCTCAAGTAATAGATATGATTACTATAATAGTTTACACAGTGATTTTTTTCTGATTTTCAAATTCACACTTTTAAAATTGAACATCATACTAATAGCCTTTAAGCTAACAAATCTGATATGTATTTATTTAGCTTTTGCTTGATTATGTAAAAGACAGAAAACAAATTTATTTTGTAACGCCATCAATAAAATGACGTGATTCAAGCGGAGAGTGTATTGTGAAAGTGAAAGACCTGTGCATGGGAAGTCAGGCTCACAACCGATACTTATGCAACATTAACACGATGACAAGCCAATCGACAACAATGAGTAATTACAGTCACAATTTACTGGTTGGGCTCAGCGCCAAGCAATGGCGCAACATCCCTCCTCTCTGTCGAAGGATCAACGTCAGGATAGCGATGTACGGGCTTACACTCACGTTTAGGCCGACTCTGCTCTGCTGGTACTAACTGAGCATCGTGGGCGGTCACAGTTCTCCCGTCTTCATGAGCGACTAGCGAAGTATTGTTTCCTTGTCGGACGATGAATTTAACTGGGAACACCGGAGCCTTTCGATGTGGTTTGTAGAGAAGTTCCTGCGTTGGTTCGAAGTGGGATAGTATGGGACATTTGACGGTATATCCGAGAAGTATTTCCGCAGGGGTCTTGCCTCCCCTCTGGGCCGTGTTGCGATGGACGAAGAGCAGACGATGAAGATACGAAGTCACAGTACTCTTTGCTGGATTGTAACACTTCAGGCCGTCCTTGATCACTCTTACCATTCTTTCCGCGAGACCGTTTGACTGAGGTCTGTACTCCGGGGAGTGGATCAACTGACAGCCACCGCGATTCAGCCAATTTTTGAGTTCCATGTTTGTGAATTCTGGTGCGTTGTCACAAACCAAACACTCGGGGACACCGAAGCGAGCGAATAAGGTTCGAAGATACTCGATAACCGTCTGCGTCTGACGATTCTTGAAGATTTCAGCTTCTAACCAGCCGCTGGTCGAATCGACGATGACCAGTATGTCTCCAGCAGCACGATGATGCGCCCAGTCCATATGTAACCGACTCCACGGCTTCACACTCTTCGGCCAAGAGTGAGTGGTATCCGGGGCACCAAATCGAACGGCACGACATTCGTTGCATCCTTTCACGAACGCCTCCACTTGGGTATTCATTCCAGGCCAGAAAAATTCTCGTTGGATCAGACTTAAGGATGATTTAACGCCATTATGAGTCTGATGAGCAATTTCAATGATGCGGCGGTACAAAGACTGCGGGGGGACGACTCGTGAGCCAAGTCTGATTACGTTATTGTCAACGGTCAATTAGAATGCCATTCTTTTGAATGGGCGTTCCCACCTTGAGACATTGCCCCACCTACCCGTGATTATTCGCTGAGAGAGTTCACATAAATATCTGTCCTTTTTAGTCTCTTGCTGTATTTCGATTAACGGGATGCACGGTTCGCTAAAATGAATGGACGGGACCTTGGTGGAGTCTAGGCAGTCAACTCGCGACAGAGCGTCGGCAACAGTATTACTAGTACCTTTGATGTGTTTTATTGCGTAGTCATAGCGAAGCATTTTGAGTGAAAACTTCATGAGGCGAGGGGAAATTTCTGTTTTTATCTTGTCTTCTGGACCAAAAATGTGGACAAGGGGTTTATGATCTGTTTGAATGAGGAACTTTTTTCCTAACAAAAAATTTTCCAAGCGTCTGCAGGACCATAGAATCGCTAATCCTTCGCGCTCGATGTTGCTATAGCGAGATTCTGTTGGCGTTAGCTTGCGGGAAACATATAATATGGGGTGGTCATCTTGAGTCATCACGGCTCCGATGGCTTTACTAGACGCATCCACTGTTATCACAGTTGTTTTCGATAGTGAAAAAGGCTGGAGAACCGGTGCTGATGTTAGCTGTCGTTTCAATACTTGAAACTTCTGCTCGCATTCTTCATTCCATTCCAATTTTTCTTTTTTTGCAGCTTCATAAAGCGGTGCACAAATGTCGGAAAATCCCTGAATAAATCTGCCGTAATAGGTGGCCAGTCCTAAAAAGCTTGTCAAATCTTTGGGCGTATTAGGAACTTCAGCATTTGCAATTTTTGAAGTTAATGACGAGTCGGGCTGGATACCAGACGCACTGAAGATGAATCCTAAAAATCTCAGAGAATCAGATGATGAGACGCATTTTTCGGTGTTCACTGTGACATCATGCTCTCGGAGGCGTTTATAGACTTGGCTTAATCTCTTCTTTAGTTGGCGGTCGGATTCTGCACAAATCATGATATCGTCTTGGTACACAATGACGCCTTGTATGCCTTTCAAGAGTTGCTCCATGCACTTTTGAAAGATTGCAGTTGAGTTTTTCATTCCCATTTGCAAGCGATTGACACGAAATAATCCTTTATGTGTGTTGATCGTGGATAAAGAGGCAGCATAGTCATCTAGCTCAATTTGAGAATACGCAGATTTTAAATCAACTTTAGCAAATTTCGATGCATTCCCAATTTTCGAGAATATTTCTTCGACCGTCGGAAGAGGATAGGCATCCGACTGAATGTTGGAATTAATTGTTGCTTTGAAATCGATGCACATTCTATAGTCCCCATTCGATTTTTTCACCCAAACAACCGGGCTTGCGCAGGTGGAGTGCGAAATTGGGGTGATAATTCCTTGGATCTCGAGCTGTTTTAATTCCTTATCAAGCCGCTCCTTCAAGTGAATCGGGACGGGACGCGCTTTAAAGAATTTTAATGACTGATTCTCATCTATCAGCTGGATGCTAGCCGAGAATCCTTTGATGGTGGGCAAAATTTTACTTTCCTCGTTAGAGAAGGTGCAAACGTGGGAGCGTTCCTTGTTTATTAAATCTCGCCCAAGCAGTCCGAAATCACGATCTGTGTCGATTACTAAAAATTTGGCATCATGAGTAGCTCCTTCCCTCATAGCGGTGGTGTTGAGTTGCCCTAATACCCGCATTTGTGAGCGATCATAATTAGTGGGCACGAGGTTCGTGCTAGCCAAGCTGGGAGATCCTAGCTTTTCCCATTGCGTTCTAGACATAAGAGACATTGCAGCGCCGGTGTCCACTTCGAAGTCTAACCGAATGCCATGTGGTCCAACCTCTAAAGTTTGTATGATTTTTTCAGAATCTTTCGAGTCAACAGTGAAAATATCAATGTTGTGAGTCTCGCGAGCTTCAGATCTCGAGTTTTGAAATTGTTGATAATTACCGCCTTTTGGTTTACTTCTGCAACATTTTGCGTAGTGATTTAGTTTTCCACATTTGTGGCATGTGCTCCCGAAGGCCGGACATTGTCTCGGTTTGTGTTTTGACGAGCAGTTGCTGCAACTGAAATCTCTGACTGATTGTCTGCGGGCGAAAAAGCTATCTACATGTACATGTTCATCGGTCGCTTTGACATTATTAATGTTGACAAAATCAGCCACTTGTGCTGACATCTGACAGAAGTCGATAATGTCTGACATTTTATTGCTTGGGTTCAACTGCAG
Organism: Prostheceraeus crozeri; assembly: GCA_907163375.1. NCBI lineage: Eukaryota > Metazoa > Platyhelminthes > Polycladida > Euryleptidae > Prostheceraeus > Prostheceraeus crozeri. The sequence goes on along the minus strand of CAJQUW010000885.1, from coordinate 145,977 downwards.
TTTTTCGAGAATTTTGAGCTTCAGGTGGTTGTCTCTCAGTCCCGCGATGAATCTTAGCTTTACTAATTCCTCACTTGGGTTGCTTGATTTCAACTGTTCCCAATGACAGTGTTGAGCTGATTCATTTAGTCGTGATAAAAAGTCGACTTCACTTTCGTCGCCGTTTTGTGATATTTGTAGGAAGTTCGTGCGGTCAGCGACGAGCAAACGCTTTCTAGGTTCGACGTAGTCAAAGATTGTCTTCTTTATATCTTGGAATAGGGATTTTTCAATGTTCTGACCGGGCATCATAGATACCAACTTTAATAGGGCTTTGGGTCCACATATTTCTAAAAATCTGTCCGTTTGTGGAGAAGTGCCGGATGTTCCTAACTTATCTTCAATTTCTTTCGTTCGGCAATGTGCCTCAAATGCGATTATCCAACAGTGACAGTCTTCAGCGCTGTCAAGCGATAAGTTGTCAGATTTTCCAGACATCAGTGATTAATTTGCTATGAAAGCTAAATATTTTAAAACTCTGACAGTGAACTCGCTCAGGGAAAAATCAAGGATAAGAGGACAACTTACCGAAAATGATAGCGCCCAGGTCAATTGAATAACAATGTCGATAATCAGGTCCGAATCTGTTCCTGACACCACTGTAACGCCATCAATAAAATGACGTGATTCAAGCGGAGAGTGTATTGTGAAAGTGAAAGACCTGTGCATGGGAAGTCAGGCTCACAACCGATACTTATGCAACATTAACACGATGACAAGCCAATCGACAACAATGAGTAATTACAGTCACAATTTACTGGTTGGGCTCAGCGCCAAGCAATTGCGCAACATATTTGAATTACGAAAAATGAGTATATTTCAGAAATATTCAAACTATGCTGTCGATACTACTTTAATATCTAAGAGCATAGTACACACACAACTGTAATTCTTACCAAGTAGGCTACATAAACAAGTTAACTTACTAAACGTCCCATCACTTCTTCACAAAAGGAGATTTTTTGAATTCAGAAAACTGCTTTCGATGATGTTCAACCGATTGCAGAAGATTTTGCCGCATCTCAGGATCTTTAGTCACCTTGTCACAGTAATCCTCGACAAGTTTCACGGCACGCTCCGCGCCATCGTTAACAACTTTCAGGTGCATAACAACATTTCTCGCGAACGAAAAGTCTGCATTTTCGTTCCATGTGTCCACTGTTTCATAAAGCCAGTTTGTGTCAATATTGAGAGCTTGAAATATGAACCATGATTTCTGTTCTATGAGGTTGACCAGGCTGACAGTCTCAATAATGAGTTCTGGAAATTTTGGTTTACCTTTCTTCATCACAGATTGCTTTTGACATGATAGAGGTTTCACTTCAAGTAACCTATTTGCCATTTTGGATTTTGCAGGAACATTAGTTCCAAATAAACTCAGCGTCAACATTTCTGGAGTTAGATACCATAGATGATTCTTTAATTTGTCAAGAGCTGCAGTGGCAATCTGAGAATCAATCAGCTTGAATCGATGAAGATCTATATAAAGTCGAATATCATTCGCTGGCGCATGAGCAACACACTCAGAGGAATCGAACCATGAAGCTGTATATAACAGACAGTTAAAAATTGCGAGTCTATTTAACTTTTCAATGAAATCCTCCGAGTAATCAAGTTGACAGGAAAATATCAGCATTTTCCCAAGGTACAGTACTCTTGACATCCACCTTGCGTGATGAATGGGACCAGGTTTCCTCAACACATCAGGGTTTAGCTCTCCCAGAAGTACCAACGCTACATTGATCATCTCCCTAAAATCATCACGACAGAAGCGACCAGGAATATTTTGAATACGCTCAATAATTAGATTCTTTCTGATGTTAAGCCATGTTGATTCTGGAAGCCTGACAAGTCTTCCCATCGACTTGTCTAATGAGTCCCACTTGTTTTTGAACGTTTTGAACAATGGATTGTCTGGGGCAGTGGATTTTCCAAAAATAGAAGAGCAGACTCCGGCTTCCATAACCTCCATAGTATGATGACGACATGCCAACCACAGACATGTCCTATTCAAAAGTCGTTCTAATATAACAGCAGCACCGTTGAAAACGCCAGTATTAGAAGAAGTCGTGTCAAAAGAAAGTGCAAAGACCTTCCGCTGTTAGTTCCAATCACGTAGAATCCCCAGTATGCCATTCGCCTGATTCATTCCAGACGATGAGTCTATATCAGGAACACCAAGTAATTTTTCGGATATCTTAATTGGAAAGTCTCTGCTAACGACTACCGCCAAATGTTCTCCAAGTTCTCCCAACAACTTAGTATCCCAGTGAACAGTACAGAAGTTTGGGAATGTGGTACTAATTTTCACTTCTTCGGAGACTTTTTGTAGATTAAATGTTCGTGAACGTAGTGCTGAGGTAGGCGAACGCACAAAATCTTGAACTGACGAAGATGTCGATTCATTCAATACTGTAGCCACAGTAGCGAATAATTGTCTTTTAGATAGACCAAACCGATCAGCAACACCTGAAGATGAATGTACATAATTTTATATGATTTATCTAATTTCATAAAATCGTATACGCACCTGTCACAGACTTAGTGAGAATTTTTTTTGGAAGCGTGACGGATACATATTCTGTATCAGTTTCCTTGGACGAAGAACTTTTACGCAAATGTTTCATGAATGGTTTGTACAACATGGTAGGCTCATTACCGGCAATATCTTCCTGTTCGCTATTACTAGCGCTACTGTTTTCCATGGTTGTTTCGAGTAGTCTCTTTCTTTCCTCCTCTTTTTCTCTGCGAATCTCACATTTTTCGTTTCTTTCCTTTTTGCGTTTCTCTTTGAGGGCAAGTTCCACATCTATACCAGCCATACGCTGCTCTCGAACATCTTCACGCTGGCTTATCAAGAAGTTGATGTCCTCTTGAATTGTCATTATCTCCAAAGCATTCTGATGTGCTACGTCAAATAACTCCGGAAGATCTGCTGTGAACATAGACTCATGCATACGAGCAGAATCACTTTTCTTGTATTTATTCTTTTTCAAATCATTGTACTTCGTTACCAATCTCGTTAGCTTTGAAATTGCTTTTTCTGTCATCATTGTTGGTATTCTCGCTCTGTTCCAGAAACCCAAGACCTCTTCTAATGTTGCTTTGCAACTCTCGCGAGCAGTTTGATTCAACTCTACATGATGATACATGTATTTTAGCAGCACGTCATGTTTAGATGGCAAACCTTGAGTTTTGATGGTTCTGGTAGATATTCCGATCAGCCAGCAATCGGACCCTGATCGTAGCTTTCGAGCCATATCTACAAAGAAAATATCAATATTGAATATAGGTACGTGTACTGCGACAGGATATGCATGTGTACAGCAAGTGTTTCAATATACATTATCAATTCATGAAAACTTCTATTTTAACCACTAAAATACGAGTACATAGAAATATTTTTCTGGTAAACAGACATGCAGGGTAATACGAATAAAATCCCCAACAATAAGTACATGTAATTTTTATCATTATTTATTTTGTAACGGATTTATCAATTGAACCAACCATCAATATTATATTGCCTAAGATCCCCGAATTTATTAATTATTTATTCTGTAGCGAATCGCTTAAGAAACTATCGGCTCGAGTTTATACATGTACAATTAGATGATCTCAAATAAACTCACCTTGATTGCACGGATTGATAAACAGTTGATACGAGTGTGTACGAAACAGGGTGTAGATAGCAGTCGGAAAAAACACAAGACGAGTTCAATGTACGGTATAAGCTTATTCAGGCCGACACCTCAGGGAACGAATGGCATTGAACGTGCAAGATAACTGAACTCTATTATGTGAAAGGTGTATTTGACCGCTCGGTGGCAAGTTCTTTAATCAATAAATCATTTCCTTCCCTTCTGTTCACTCATAGGCGTGCGCTTCATACAGAAGTGACTCATAACACGCAAGAAGTTGTATTACGATTCATAAAATGACGCTCGAAGAAACGTGAAGTCTGACTACTCCTGAATTCGATACTTGGGCGCGACCGCTAAATACTCTCCGATTGAGCTGAAATTTGAACTGGAATTCCAAAACATGCATTGGAACAAGAAAATAAAGGGAGCGAGGCGAATTTTGAATGTTTTATTTTTCCCATATATTTGTGGACCACCCTATTGTAGATATACCAGGTATTCTCCAATCATATCCGTGTAAAGAAGTAGATGGAACTGTTCCTTCGGTGCTATGTTGTACCAGAATACCATATCTAAAGGGTTCCCCGTTAGTTCCTGCGGCCATATGATGCCTTTTAATGTTCATTACACTCTGGACTGTAGGCACACCGGTACAGAGGTTCGACATTTCATTTCTTCAAGAGTTTTGCGAGAAGGAGGCGATGCAACAAGCGTTCTTCTCTTGAATAGGTAGCCAACGCTTACTAGACCACAAACGAATGCGTAACATAACAATTTATTTGATTCTGTTTGCCAGATAACTTTGCCAATTTTCTTAAGTCCGATAGGTACACATCGACCGATTCCCCGGGATTGCAATTCCTTCATCTGAATATATCGTAAGCTGCAAATTTATTGAGTTCAAACGCCATTAATAGATACTTTTGAATACCGTCGCCATCTTTCTTAAATTTCTCGTCGATCTGATTGAACACTTCAAAAGCCGGACCCTCAAGATAAAAGGGAACAAAGGCAGCTAAATCAGTGACCTTTTAATTTGAGCCACGAGCTTTACCTTCTTCAACCAATTTGCTATATTAGTGAAGTCGTCGAAAGGTCTGATACACAGAATTAGACAGGTCGTCTCTTCTTCTGTCTGACTAGAAAAGAAGCATTGGAACATGTGATGCTGATGAAATGAAACAATCTGCTGACATAATACCATGGCAATCGAACAATGAGCAGCCAAGTTCAACATTAAACACGCCAAATTGTGCGAAGTTTCTGTGACTGTTATCAACCGGATCACACAGCAAAGAGACACAGACGATGTCAAGTTCTACAGGGAAGTTTATGAACGTCTTTTCGTGTTTTGCGCAATGATCTGAATTCTTCGAATCTGAAGGAATCGTGGCTATCGGAGCATTTTAAAGGAATTCATAGCAATCCGCAAGCGACGCACGACTATTTTTCCTATCTGTCTAAGGCATTGAAAATTTCATTTTCCCCACTTAGTAAGAATGTACCTTAATGCACTTAGTCCTGCATGTGCCACCGTTTTGAATTCGTTTGCACTTCCAGCAAAGTGACAAGCTTAAACAATCTAATTCTGTGGGAGCACTATTCGCACACGCGGAAGAGACAGTGAAATCAATCATACACAATGGTAACCCATTAATGACGAGTAACAGCTTTTTATACCATATCGACTCGCATTTTTTGGGACAACGTTGTGAGGCATCGATACCTAGAGCGCCCGCAAATTGCATTTGAAAAAATATTTTGTGAAAAACTCTAATTTTTGAAAAAATCTTGTCATTAATGGGTTAAACACAATTTGTGTTGCTGGTCATCGTGTCTTCATTATAGGCAGTCACCCTGCGTGGATAAGATACCAGATAGATACAGCATCCCATCTACTTGGGTGGTGAGTGAATTAGGCCTTAGTTCATACCTACAGGTCAATTTATTGAATGTCGATTGAATATGCAATGAACATCTCTATCAAATATTCATTGAATGTCAGTCAAATATCAAATCAAGTTTCAATCACAAAGTCATACTAATAAGCTAACGATTATTCAGTAAAGCATTTAGTTATTTGAGTGTTAAAAAGGTACTATGCAAGTAGCCTACGTATGCAAGCCTCATTGAAGCGATATTTCTTGATGCTCTTTAGGCTCGGAGATGTTGAAAAATTGACCGCCATCTTCTGATGGAGGACCACATGTACTAGACCGCCACCCAAGAGAGAGAGAGAGAGAGAGAGAGAGAGAGAGAGAGAGAGAGAGAGAGATAGATGGTTGAAAAATAGACTATCATGTGGTTTATTACAGGTTTTGTGATATATTGACAATTTTGGTAGAAAGGTAGAAGGAATTATTCGGGGTGATGCTGCATACGGGTCTGCTATTGGCGCCCTTTCTCCCATTTTTCCAAAAGTCTTCGTACGCATATGCTTGTAGGAGATAGCATTATTTGGCTGCCAAAATGCGGTTAATCCCAGGAATTACATGTAATCCAGAGTTCCATTCATTTGCCAGAGTCTGAAGCGGTTGATCTTCGATACCACTAGACCTAGTTATTCTCTTCATGACATCATTGTACGGACCTGATATCCATCGCATGACACCATGTCATGCGATTTTGATACAATTGACATCCTTGCATCTTTTTGGAAATATTTATGTGTATAAAAGGTTATTATGGAATTATGAACAGTCTTTTGCTAATTCCAGTGGACACATTATTCACTCTGCGCTCAGTCCGCTCATGACCGGCAATATGAAACTGATCAAAAGTCAAACTGGAACCGTCCTACGAAAAGCTGACTGAGCGAACAACATGCATTTTCCTTTAAAGTGGAGCTTTGATTTGAATTAATTAAACTTGTAAGTCGAATATGAGCGAAGGTAACTTTTCAGTTTGAAAAATTTTGAATTTTTTTTCAAAAGTTTCCTTTTGAAAATATGAAAAATGCAATATGTAAAATCATTGCTAGCATTCATCTACAATAAACGCCTTGTCCACTCAGATCGAATGTCAATGCGAAAGTTTTTTTATATAGGCCTATATTTTTGCATAGCTACATGCAAATTTTTCAGATTGCAGTTCATCATGCTTTATGCCATTCTCTCGTCTTTAGCTTGTAAAACTAAAAATAAATTATCAGTTTTCGATAATTTTTCCATGTCTCTTGATGTCTGAGTTCGGTTGGCCTTTTGTATTATGTAACTAGTTCGATATCAGCGTATGGATCATTTTGCTTTATTTATTCAATATTTCCTCTATGACTTTCCGTTAGGGCATTTGTTTAAGCATATATTCTACCTTTTCCAAGAGATTCGTAATTTTAAAAGCATGTCGTGTTTTGATTATTGCACCGCAATGGGTGACCGGACGATTGGTCTAAACACAACTGGTCTAGAGGACGATTGGTCTAATTTCTTTAAAAAACTTTTGTGATCATTTTTGTTATAAAATAATTGCATCGCAAATTTTCCACTCCCAAATTACTGACAGTGAGTCATTTTGTTGCTCTATAGCTGTTTGATGATGTAATTCGATATGTCAGATTAATGAATTAAATATGAAATTTCTGCTGTAAAGTGATCCTAAACGAATATAACTGCCGCATTAAATTTTGCAGCATTATACTGGCCACCCGTCGTCGGAGTCCTAGCAAAAGCCGGAGTGCTATTAGTACCCGGAGTCGGAGTCCTATTATATTGATAGGACTTCGCATCCCTGCTTTAAAGTGAAATTTCATATTTAATTCATTAACTTGACATATCGAAATACATCATCAAACAGTTTGAAAACAGATTTTGGAGTGGGAAAATTGACGATAACAAAGATAATCACATCAAACTTTTTAAAATTTGTACCAATCGTCAGTTAGAACAGTTGTGTCTAGACCAGACCAATTGCGCTTCGACCAGTTGTCCTAATGCCACCGCAACGAATACTATGGATTTGCAGTGCTGACCTGTCACCCTCATTGCACAGTCTATAGCGGAAAGCATCATTTGTCTGTATTTTCGTCTGTCAATTCACGCTTGCTGTTGTTGTTCAATCATTTAAGTAATGGACTTTTATAGCTTTCGATTCATTAATTAATCCCTCAGAGCAGCTTCGAACGTTTATTTTAGATGGTTAAAGGAAGTATAATGACATGTCCTTCACCGACGTCGGAAAATGTTCTCGAATTATGAAACTTGTCATCCCTTGAATAAACAGGAAGTTATTTCGTCATCAGTTTCCGTCATAAAATGATATCCACTTTTCAATCAATTCCCACAGCGGTTAGTAAAGTACCTGCTATCCGAGTTTGCAATCTTTCCGTGGAGTCAAATGCAGTCTGTGAACGTAGGAAACAGGTTATACATGTGAAAATTGCACGGCGGAAATTGTGGCGAAAACAGTTTGAATTAGAAAACAAGACAAGTACAATGATGTGCAAATGTACGCTATTTTCCTGACCAAGCTCTTGGGATCAGGATCCTATCCCCTCTGGCCTTGTGGAGAGCTTTTCTTTCGATTTCTAGCTGAATTGTGGTCGAATGCGTACCAGGGTTGGAACGGGCCTGGTTTCTGGTGGCCGGCGCAAACAAAATCGGCCGGTTTTGCATCTGCCAAAGGGAGAAAAATAAATGACAGTCATTGCTTGTCTTGAAAAGGAAAACCTTAGGTACATTGACATTTTTTTGACCAATTTCATAACAAAGTTAATTGGCTTTCCTAAAATCCTTTAGGCTATGCCTGCTTTTTTCGCAATGCACTGTTGCGATCTAGAAATCTTACTAAATCACACAATATCCCTTGCCCTGATCGTTCCTTTGTTAATGGTTTATGTTAATTTACCCTCTGTCCATGAAGAGAAACTTCCATGGTCTAAACCGGCTAAATAAAGACACTGATTTTTGCCGCTCGGTCAATTTTCTTTTGTCAAAGGACGTCTGCAATGTCTTCGGGAGTTTAACAGGACAATTGGCCTTTTTATTCCAGCAAATGTCAATGCATCATCCTCTTGCAACAGTCAGGTATTCGAGATTGTTTTGCAGTTAGGGTTGTGGTTATATCATTCTGTGAAAGTTTCTTTTTCGACCTAGTTCCTTGAAGAAAGTAATGCTGGTGAGCCGGACTAGGAGTAGCCTGGGAATCAGGTCGACTGTGCACACAAGTCTCATTATATTTTTTTCCTTTAGATAAGCAGATGTGTATTCCTCAATACTGGCCATGGACTTCTAAAAATCTAGCATATGGACAGGAAACTTTTCCACAAAAATCAATGAATGTAGCGATCGCAGGCTGAGATTTTCATTATTGACTTCTGTCTAATTTCGATTGCGCATTATTCAACCTTGGTGCCTGTATGTTAGGATGATGCTGCTGTCATGGAAACGCAGAAGACACAACATTTCGCCGCTTTGCCCTGAAGGGCTGTTGGCTTCATCAGAGATTCAATGTTTCATTTTCAATCTTCATGTTATTGATTTTACATGTACAACATGGAGGCTTATTAATCGTTCAAGAACATGAAGTGAAGACAACACATGATAGAAATACTTGGAAGCGATGTTCGCATTCAAAAATGTTCTAATCAATGTTGGCAACGTTCTATTATCCAGATACAAAAGTGGAATAAATCTTCTTCGTATGTGTGTATGGAGGGAAAGCCAGGCCAGTCCTCTAAAAACTTTGTCCAACAAATAATGGCAGATTATTTATCATCAATGATTGAAAAACTCTCAAACGTGCTCATTAAAGAGCATTTAAAACATTTATAGTAGGCAGTGTCGACTCAAAAAAAGTATCTGCATACAATGAAAATGTTTATATCGAAAGATTCAGTTTTTTGCGGAGATTGCGCTCCTGTGATCCAAAAACATATTATAGGAGTTTTTAAAACCTAAAGTTTTGCAACTAATATATGCTCTTGAAATGAAGATGAGACATGTTGGATATCAGGAGGAATGAATATCTCCTACCAAGCATCCTGACTAATCGGAAATTAAGCTGATTATCAAAGGAATTTCATGAACCGCATTTTAATGCAATTCTTCATGGAAAAGTCGAGATCTTATTGTGCTTTCTTGGCTGAAATTTTAAGGTTTTAATTCTATTTTGAACGGTATGATTTTATGATCCACTAAATTTATACGTTTCATTTATTGAATCTGAATAGCAATATGGACCCATTTACATCTTTTAAAGTCAATTGAAATCATAGTCCTATTGTGCTTTGATTATAGTATTTGCTCTACCAGTGGCACGTTGCCAGTGATATGATCGCGCTTAAGAAAATAGGTCCTACTCTTGAGATTGAGCATGAAAGTAATAGAAACCTATGGGATTGCTAATTTAGCAAGCTTTACCTCTCCAAGCCTGCCATGACATGGAGGATCTGTAAAATAATTCTGCATTGCTATCATGATCCGTCAATTCCGTGGTAATTTCTTCAATACCGCAAAGATTTGCATATCTCACATTTGGTACAATACCCAACTGTGTTCAATTCGAGTTTCTTTAATGAAATTCAAACTGTATTCACATTGAGGATTTGATAAATGCCGACTTGCTACTTTACCTGATATACTTAGGCCTACTCTATGATACAAAATATGGAGAGTTTCAAATTATGTATCTACAGATTATTCTTCACAAATTGTAGTAAACCAATTGCAGGTTAGTTGGAAGTGTCAGAAACACATCACTTGTGATGTTGCCTGTGAATATTGTCCATGTGAATTATCATTCACCAATCGACCTATCCATGGAGGTTTGAGAAATTATCATCATCGATATTCACACTCATGGTTTTAGTTAATAAACAATTGCAATATTCTCCTTGAATGAGTACAGATGCAAGTAGTAGAAATTGATACAAATGAGGCATAAAACAAATTTTGTCAATGAGTTTCAGAAAACATCTCAGCACACTATACACCATTTGTTATGTAATATGTGGATTAAGGCTCAAACAAACAAGTTGCATATTGTCAATTAAAACACAATGAACATTTTACAGAATTGCTGTACTTTCAGTCAAAAGAAATGTATTTGTGGCTGAAGCAAATATGACAATTCAATGCTCCTCGGGAGAGCGAATTAAAGTATAACACAAATATAAAGTACGGTATAGTGTAAATTTGGTGTTTTTTGATTACTCCATTGTTTAGTTCTTATGAACATTCGCCGTGGGGAGGTAAAATTCGTCCATTCCACAAGACTTGCTACAGTACAAACTTTTGAATAATTTTGTCCTTAGAAGGGAGATGCTCTATTTCTGCCCGTTTAAAGCGAATATGAAACATTATGTCTAAATTGATACCAGATTATTGAATTTTGTTTTCAAGGTGAATTCATTTTCGGTTTAATGCATAATGAATTGAAGCTTGTTCATAGCATAGAAAAGAAATAGACATCTCATAGAAGGCAATCTCGTCGTAAAGTTTTGATCATCTGAGCCTACAATGGCACACACAAATTTTATCTTCCTGTCCAGATGCTATATATCTAGTAGTCCATGAATACTGGCATGCAATTCTCTTCAACAAGGTAGCTAATAAATATCTGAAAGATGATAAATTTTCACCGATTTTGATTCATACGAAACGCATTGCCTGAAATATGTCCTCGTTGGAGGAGATGACAGCCTTAGATGAAAGTCTCATTAAGCGCCAAGCAACGTGTTTCTTAAACGGGCATGTTTAAATGAACTTTAGATTACAGGCAACCGACAGTTCTGCAAATTCGTTCAAAGTTCATAGCAGATTGCTGTTCTGCATCTTCACTTGTGACGATTTGAAGTGAATGCAGTACGTGGATGATTGAGAGAGACATTCTATTGGCGAGTATCCAATAATCGATCATTTATTCGGTGTTCTCTACGGCAATCGATCAATTATCTCTAATCATGACATTCTTAATGACATGTGAATCAGAGTTCACCTATGGAGCCGGATAATGACACATGGTTAGGCACGAACCTCTCAAAAACAGCATTGGCACTGACAGCTATTGCCTACAGTTTTGTCCATGGAAATTCGACACTCTATCATAATGAAAGATTAGGACAGACATAGACACTGAAAACAATAGTGCGTCGTGGATATGTGTTGTCATGACAACAGTAACTAAACGATGGCTGCTTCAAGTGGATGACAATAGGAAGATGGCAGCTGTTGATCAGTGTATTTTGTAAAGATTTACGGTCATCACCATTTTTTTATGTAGAAAATCATTTTGATAGAATTACTTGAAACAGCAGAATTAGATTGTTTAATTGTGTCACTTTGCTAGAAGTGCAAATTCAAACTGATTCGTGGGGTCGCTTGCAGATTGCTGTGAATTCCTTCAAAATGTTCCGATCGTCACAATTCCTTCAGATTCGAAGAATTCAGATCATTGCGCAAAAGTTTCCTCGATAATGTTGGTCCCTCTTATCATTATTAAAAAGATAGCAGGCGCATGAAAAATCGCTCACAAACTTCTCTGTAGAACTTGACATTGTCTGGGTCTCTTTGCTGTGTGATCCGGATCTGTACAGTCACTGAAACTCCACACAATTTGGCGTGTTTAATGTTGAACTGGTTGCTCATTGTTCGATCGCTATGGTGTTATGTCAGAACGTATTGAAAACAATACTACGCAATGGACATGTGTATTACAGCATATAGTAGGTCAGGGGGCGCGAGGACTAGGAATGACTAAAAAACGGTCTCCCGAAGTTGGTTATTTAAAACGGAATAATATCGAATGGCGCCAGACATTACAATTTCAAACCTTCAGTCAATGGGAAGTAATTTTATATCACTGTTTAACTTTAAGTTCCCTCATTGACCAGGGCTCCGAACCCGAAATTTGCCGTCACAAGGGAAAGCCGTGCAATTTGAAATTGACTAATTTTGAAAAAAAGCGATTAAAGAATTTTTGCGTTTTTCCATATAGAACATCCGATATTCTTGAATAATGAATTTTTGAATAAATTTTTGATGAGCCACCTCATCGTTCAAGAAGCTATGTAGGCATATAATTTTCATTGCAATTTACTTATTTTTTACAGGGTGGCCCATGGTATATATCAGAATTTGAAAATCCTATCTGACTGGCGAAACCAGCAAAACCATGTAGATCTTTATCTTAAAGCGAAACCATGTAGATCAAGTTCTAGTGCGTTGTTCGCAGACTATCTTAATATGTACGATGGTAATAGTTTATTAAGCGAAGTTGTCTTTTGCTACAGCAAAACCATGTACATTGAAATATTTGTAATTATATTTCTGTAGGATTATCTGTTATTAAAGAAGTGTAACAGTTACGAGGCCTAATTTTTCATCCTGAATTGCTCTACAGCATTTTGCTATATTTGCATGACTGAAGCAATTATCAAACCGACTTGGTGATAAAATCTCATTATGATCTTTCATGAAGCAACTTGATTATAATTAAATCATAATTGTCGCTTAATATTGTTGTAATATTCATTATTCTTACTTAATATCTAACAACATTGTAAAAGGCAGTTTCAACAGCCTTTAAAATTCCTACTCTAATTCAGCTTAACATAAAAGAAAAAGCAACTTAGAATAAATGAGTAAAATATGCATAATCAGGTCAAAAACACTAATTGCTTTTAAAAATAGACTAAAAATTACCGGAAGGCCAACACACATAAGTTGATATTAATCCTACATATTTACTAAATATTCGTTAAGACGTGCATGTAGATCAATCAGAAATTTCTGTCTGGAGATGTGGTCAAGTCTTCAACATCGTTCGATACAAGGGGAATATTGTCCACTCTAAGGCATGGTTTCAGAAACTTTTTTCAAAACGTTAAATTTCACCTCTCCAATACCTCGTTTTTTTCTGTCTTTCGGACATTGACCAGGGGAATCATATATTTCTGAACACAGTCTTGAACATAATTGATTTCGACTTTTTCAGGAAGGCAGCTTCTTCAAATTCTTCTTGTTGAAAATCATTGGTGATATGACTGTTTATTGATCATTTTGTGAACATGATCTTTCGCGTATCAGAAAATCGGGGAAGCTTTTTTAGTCAGGAAGATTCAAATTTGTACATGTCCTCATTGGCGAGAGCCAAGACATGAATCCCATAAAGAGATTGAAAATTAGATTCTTATAATCCACAAAATCGCAAATTTTGTCGTGAGATTTTATTTTTTTACTATGTTGCCATGACTGCTGACATGTGTGTATGTCCAACCTCCAGATATTTCATACTTGTATCGTTCTTGACTTGATCATGTGGTCATTTACTTTTCTGATCAGTAATTCAAAAAATATGCAGTTTTTATTTGTGAATTATAATTATCACAGCAGAAAATGATTTCCTCAGTATCTCGAGCAAACTACAAAATATTTTCAATATAGGTAGTGGCGATATTACTCGTCTTTTGACCGGATTCCTCTTCATTTCAAAGAACGCAACGTGCACAACCATTATCGCTGACCGATGAGAAAGTCTCATGAAAGTAATTCAACTTCCTTGAAAAGAAAGATTATTTCGTTGAAAGTTTAGGTGTATGCAATACCTTCTGCATGTCTAACGCTACACATACAATTTTTTCGTCAGATTGGAATGCTCGATTTGAATCAAGGCGCATGCTTCCTCTTGACGCTCTACTTCTATCTGTGAGCAGTGATGTCACAGTTTTCGTGTAAGCAGTCATGATGTATAGGCTCTTGTAAACTTCACTATGGTACTCGTTATTATCTCTCATTTCATGTCACTTTCATGTATTTTACGATTTTCACTGACTGAATAAGCGCTTACTTACTTATAGACATCAACTGTAGGAGTAAGAACGACATTTTCATCGAGCCTTGAACAGTTTTCGACCAACAATGATCGCGAATGACGAAGCTTGTATCAAAATCGACATTTTCACACTCAAATGTTTACATCTGTTTGACAATTTATTGTGGGAGCAAGAAGAGCATCAGTCGGGTGTTTCAAAGCAAATTTATCTAACTTTCGTTTTTTGATTGAACTCGTGCACCGGTATTTACTGAATCAGCATTTTGTTCTTCATTCGAAATTACCGGGATTAGACAATCATGTATATACTTCGGCCTTTCTAGTGTTGTCGTCTTCATTCAAAAATTTAAGAAAACTCTGTTGAGGTAAATCTAATACAGAAGCGTTCATTATATAGTTCCAAGCATCAATCGACGGTCCAACCAAAAAAGGAGCCACATGCGAGGTCTAACTAATGTTGACCACAGGATCATGCTGCATAGGTTGAGTCACATCTGAAGACAACACGGTACCATTGACTGCTGCAGCAGAGCCATGATCGTGTATTCCCGCTGTTAGCCTCGATTTGTATTTGGCTGGTCGTATATGTATATCTTGCCAATGTTCTTAATCTTGCTCTGCTTTAGTGCCGCTCTCAATTGCCGAAGTCCGTAACTATTGCTATTCATATCTGAGCCTGCACTAAGTCTTCTGTAGCTTACAACTGAATGAACAATTGAACTATTAAGTCTTCTGATCTTGCAACTTTAAAAATCTCGAGTAACCGGTAAAGAGTGGTCTTGTACAATTATTCGACAGTATATTTTGCGCTGCCTTGATTTTTTACTAGTGTATGATGACGACGAGATGTTTGTGAAGTGACACTCTAATAGTTATTTGTATACCTCACTAACCCAAAAGTGCCACATTTCTTGTTACAACTTGATGTCAGTGTGTCAATAATGTCATGTACCGCATATACGATATATGTACGATTAACACAATAGGCGTGCACTGTAAACCGTAGACCGACAATAATTCTACAAAATTGCTGACAAAATCAGCTGACGATTGTCACCCCCGATATCCTGCGATATCCGACGAATTTTGTAGGTTCTCCACCGATGTCGAATCAGATGCTTTGTATGCAAATTAACTAAACAAAAGCTGTTGAATATTGATTAATTTTTTCGATTAGTGATTGCTTGACTTTCGGGCAATCTGCATTATTGTGTGGCAAAACCATGATTTACTTTGATATAATTTAATTAATTACCTACATTTTTGATAAGATTTAAGCTGTAATTCATTGCTATTCAATTTGTCGCTTTTGTCAGATATTGTAGGTGTTCAGTGGCAATCATCCTACAAGAACTAACAATGACCGACAAAATAGATTTTGTAGGATAAATGTCTGTCAATTGTCAGTCAACGTTTTACAGTGTACATGTAATTTAAGCACGATAATCTATTGTAATGTACGGCGAGTGCAATAGTCGATCAAAATGATGAAAATTTATAATGATTTTCAGTGACCATTAGTGCATGGCTTATAGTTGAAATCAGGTATACATAACCTTCAGTATATTACTTTAATTTGTTTATATGAACGAAGTAGGGTAAAATATTGAAAGGCAAAGACCTATGCATGATAACAGACGGTTTTGGATAATTCATTCAATTTAAAGAATGTATATAAGGTAACATGGAAAACACTGTAGTTTAAACTACATGGTTTCGAATGATTAATTTCAATATCAACTATGTCACACTGTACCGAAGAACCCTGCCGTTTTAACTGAATGGTTTTACCAAAATATCGCAATAAAATCTACCAAACTACATGGTTTATCAAATCATTAACTTCTACTCAAAGTAGATTTGAACTTAAGCTTCTGCTAGCATGTGCATCAGCATGTGCTAATTCAATTTCGGACACACTAGGCAAAACCATGCAGGTCAAACTACACGGTTTTCCCTTGTGAAGGCAGAAATGTCTCACGTTATTCTACTCGTATTTTCCGTGTATTTTTGCATTATTTACACTTAATTGCATTAATTTGAAAATGAAGTTGTCACCAAAAATTTTAGCCAGAGCGAATTCTTGAAATTGGTCAATATGAATATCTGAAAATCATCTTGGCTAAAAAGATGACAAATCTGTCGCCGCTAAGTTTGGTACATTAGAGTAATGAGAAGTTTATATATAATGCAAAAGTACACACAAAGAACGTGTAGAATATCGTCAGACATTTAAGGTTCGGAGTCCTTCCTTGCCAATGAGAAAATTTCAAGCTAAATATACTCAACTTAAAAGGACAAACTTAAAAGCAGAATCACTGTCCACCGAAGTAGTAAGCACATTCCAGACGCAAGTGCAAAATGTGAAATGCTGACTCAGCCCCCACCCCCACCCGCACCCCCACCCTCTGGAAGGAAGGTGAGGGAGTTCGTCAAGGATGTGCTGGGAGGAATGGGTCCGTGAGGAGGAAACGGGTCCCCCACCCCCACCCCCTCCTGTCACACTTCCACCTTTGGTTGTAGAGATGGTAGAAAGTCGTGCCATAGCTCATTTGAAAGCTGAGAATGAGAAAAAGGCAGTGAAAAGCTCAGTTTGGACTCATTTTCTTGGGTTTAGGGAGGAAAATGGCAGGAAACTGTCAGAGTTGGAAAAAGTCAGGTTTTGGTGGTTTTGGGATGAGAAAAGTCGTTTTTCGGACAGAAGGAGTGCTTGGATGGGAAAATGGAGTGCAAATTCGGACGTTTTGGTCAAAGTTGGGTCTAGGAACGTCTTCCCAACTCAATCGGAGAGAAAAAGTTCTGACCCTCACCCCCACCCCCACCCTCACCCCCTCCTGTCACACTTCCACCTTTAGTTGTAGAGATGGTAGAAAGTCGTGCCATAGCTCATTTGAAAGCTGAGAATGAGAAAAAGGCAGTGGAAAGCTCAGTTTGGACTCATTTTCTTGGGTTTAGGGAGGAAAATGGCAGGAAACTGTCAGAGTTGGAAAAAGTCAGGTTTTGGTGGTTTTGGGATGAGAAAAGTCGTTTTTCGGGCAGAAGGAGTGCTCCGATGGGAAAATGGAGTGCAAATTCGGACGTTTTGGTCAAAGTTGGGTCTAGGAACGTCTTCCCAACTCAATCGGAGAGAAAAAGTTCTGCCCCCCACCCCCACCCCCACCCCCTCCTGTCACACTTCCACCTTTGGTTGTAGAGATGGTAGAAAGTCGTGCCATAGCTCATTTGAAAGCTGAGAATGAGAAAAAGGCAGTGGAAAGCTCAGTTTGGACTCATTTTCTTGGGTTTAGGGAGGAAAATGGCAGGAAACTGTCAGAGTTGGAAAAAGTCAGGTTTTGGTGGTTTTGGGATGAGAAAAGTCGTTTTTCGGGCAGAAGGAGTGTAATGATACTGACGCAATTCAGTAGAAAACAAATCCAAAGTTTATGATTCCTTTATGGTCAGATCACAACATTGATGGACAAGTACAAAATTTGAAGTAAATGTCAAAAGTTACCACAGCACTAAGAAAGATATCTTGAGCATATAGCATGATACAAGACAAGTGAGTGTTGAGATATCAAACCATCGAGAACATAGTTATCACAACATATAAGAAAACATAGTTTTCATAACACTCCCCAACAGAAGCGAATTGTACTGTTCCTATGCGATATTCGTAACAACAATGTTGAATGCACATTGCTCGCCGAAATCATTCTTTAACACCATTTTAGGGGAAGGTAAAAGCAGTGTAACCATTTCAAGTTCATAACGTTTGGTCACACTTATGGAAAGATGAGCACTCTAAAACTGATATAGATGCTTTTGCAACACATAAATTCATCAACTAACAACAGACAAATTTATCAAATAATCTCCAGATTATGTACAAGTCTAGTTGGCCGCCTCAACTCCTTTCCGTTACAAAAGAGAGTGACACTTCTAGCAATCTTGTCACGCCCGTAGTGAAGCTGCAAAATTTTTGCCATTGGCCAGAAGTCACGCTTTGTACCCTCATCTAGTAGAACAATGTCTCCTATACTCAGGTTATGACTTCGAATTTTGAGGGGTGATTTGTTCTCTACCAGCGAAACCAGATACTC
This sequence comes from Prostheceraeus crozeri, assembly GCA_907163375.1. Classification (NCBI taxonomy): domain Eukaryota; kingdom Metazoa; phylum Platyhelminthes; order Polycladida; family Euryleptidae; genus Prostheceraeus; species Prostheceraeus crozeri. Next base: position 127,445 of record CAJQUW010000885.1, on the reverse strand, counting down.
AGTTTTCCAGCGTCTCCAAAATGCATTGAACACTCTTTTGGTGTCCTTGAAGGTAGTCAATGCGCTGGCTCTATTCAAAACTTCACTAGATTGACTTGCTGTGATTCCTTCTTTTGGAAGTAAAAAATTCATTGGTGTCAATGGCAGAGTTTCGTCCTCTTGACAATAGTATGTTATTGGCCTGCGATTAATCAACTCTTCAATTTGACAAACAATGGTGTGAAAGTCGTTTGGACTGGTCAACCCTTTCTTTAATGCGAATCGTAGGGAGTCCTTGACACTTCGTATAAGACGTTCCCACACGCCACCAGTCCATGGAGCCTTTGGAGTATTGAATTTCCAGTCAATCCGAAACTGCAAAGAAGTCATAGAAGCAGCCTTCTGAAATGTCTTTGCGTTATCAGAAGTAACGCTTGATGGAATTCCTCTACGGGCAATAAATCGAATGAATGCCTTCATGAAGCCTTCAGCGTCTAAACTTTCAGCAACTTCCATATGGATCGCTCGAATTTTCAAACACGTGATTAGGAGAACATAAAACTTCTTCTTTCCTGTGAACAGAATGATCGGTCCAAAATAATCCAGGCCTATGGATTCGAAAGGTCGCATTGATGCATCAGAAACTCGATCTCGTGGTAAGGCTGCGAATCTTTCCATGTGCGGCTTAGTACGATAGCGTTTGCATTTGACGCAGTTGTTGATAACTCTTTTAATGATTCTTCGAGCTTTTATTATCCTAAATCTTTTACGAATATCCACAAGAATGATCGAGAGTTTAGCATGAAACAATTGCGAATGACGATGTTGAATTAACAATTCTGTGTAATGACAATCATCAAGAATGATTGGATGCTTTGTGTCGTAAATAAGATCGGCTTGCGACAATCTTCCCTTTGCTCTCAAGATCATGTCATCATCCAAAAATGGCTCGAGATTATGGAGCTTGGAGCTCTTGGAGATTTCCCTATCACTGATCAAATTTTGATAATCATCTGAAAATGATTTTCTTTGACAAAGCTTGATGACCTCGTTATCTGCTTTCAGAATTTCATCTCTAGAGAAGAATAGACTGCTTCCGTTTTCACCTTTGCATCGAGAAATGAAATGCATAATATAGCATACAGTTCTGAGCAATCGTTGCATTTGAGAGAATCTTGATATATCAATGAAATCTTCTTGTACGATCGCTGGAAGCACTGGACATTCGATGTCCTCGTACTCCTCCTGTTCAACATGTGTTGCAGTTGATAAGCAAAGAACGTCATCGGGATTGTGAATTTCAGTAGGACCATTCCACCATAAATCTGAATTCAGCCATTTACAAGTGGGCATAGCTTTTGTCGTATAATCAGCTGGGTTTTGAGTCGTTGGAATGTAGCGCCAATTGCTTGCTGGAATCAAACTTTGTATCTCAAGTATCCGGTTCTTCACGAAAACAGGCTGTGTTCTTTTCTGGCTTCCTGTTATCCAATAAAGACACACCTTCGAATCAGACCAAGCGTACATTTTCGCCACTGTGATATTTGTGAGCTCCTGCTTCATTTGTGTCAAAATCCTTGCAGTTATCAACGCAGCCATTAATTCTAGTTTAGGGATTGATAAATCATTTTTCGGACATAGTCGTGTTTTCGATACAATTAAGTTGCTTATTGCAGAGCTAGAATTTGGTGTTTTCAGGTAAACAACTGTGCCATATGCCTTCGCTGAGGCATCTCCAAAACCATGCAATTCAACATAATCGAATTCTGCTTTCAACCCTAAACAGCGAGGAATCCGTAGATTCGCAACTTTCTGAAGCTCTGTGTTTAACGAGTTTATCTTACTCATTATGGCTGTGGGGAGTTTGCTATCCCAATCAAGCTTTAAATCCCAAATATCTTTCAATATCAATTTGTACTGCAAAGTAATGGGCGATATCAATCCCAACGGATCAAAAATTTCGTCTAAGAAACTTGCGAATTGACGTTTGGTTTCCAACTTCAAGTGCTCAGTGTTCAAGCTGATTGAAACATGATCCTCTTTGTAGTTCCACTTGATTCCAAGAACTTTGACAGTGTCATTGCTTTCTTCAAATTCAACGATTTCGTTCGAATTGGACCTCCACTTATGCAATTTCATGGACATAGCATCGAAAATTATAATCAAATCTCCTTTCAGCTTGATCAGATTATGTGGTGAAGAGGCTGATAGCACCAAATCATCGACATAAATGTTGCCTTGCACTGCTTCAATGGTTGTTCTGTGAGATTCTTCGTATTTCCGTAAATGATGAGCTATAGTGGAATTTAGCAAAAAGGGCGATGCTCGAAATCCGAAAGGTACTCGAGTAAAGCGAAATGTGGTTTCTTTTGTTTTCGGCCATTCATTACCCAGTTTCTCCTCAAACCAAAGAAACCTGGTATATTCTCGATCATCTCCGAATAATGAAATCTGCAAGAAGGCACGTTGAATATCTCCAATCATCGCGAATTCATACAGTCTGAATCTCGTCAGCACACCGAGAGCGTTTGGTAAAAGATTTGGCCCTGCGTACATGCAATCGTTCACAGAGGTCTTGCTGTCATCTTCTGCCGAAGCATCGAAAACTATGCGCAATTTGGATGAGATTTTCTCCTCCCGAATGACAGCATGATGTGGAATATACCTATGATCATCATTTTTGAAAGGCTCGTCAACTTTTTCAATAACTCCTTCATGCAAATAATCTTTGATTATGTTGTCGTAGTCTGTCAATCTACCCGTGCGTAAGAGTTTATTCATTGTTTGTTTTAATCTACCTTTGCATTGATACAAGCAATCAGAGCTCAAACAAGCATCAGACTTCCAAGGAAAGCGGACAACATAACGATTATTCTTAAAACTCATTGTTTTTTCATGAGCGAATGACACATCTTTGTCGCAAATAGAAAGCTCACCCTTCGGAATTATACCTGCGACCTCAGTGTCCCAAAATTTCTCAATGTCAATGCTTTCGACTGAATTGTCTGTCAAGAGTGGATTACAAGTTACTGTTGTACGATTACCATTTCGAGCCAATTTTCCATGGACAGTCCATCCGAAGTCTGTTTCAATTGCAACGGTAGTTTGATTCAAGCGAATACATTTTCCTGTAACGAATGTATAATACAAATCGGCTCCAACGATGACATCAATGTTGATATCATTGCAACTTGGACAACTGGGAAGCCCGTGATTATTCAACAAACTAATCACAGTACTATGATCATCGAAATGGAAATCGCAAAGAAGTGGTGAAGCGGTCATCTCTACTGGTAGCTCTGTGTTGTCTACCACAACTTTTACGTCGACAATATCACAATTTTGTGTCCAACTATCATTAAATCCAGAAATTCTCAATGTTTGAGTTCCGGTTTTTTCATAGTCAATATCTCGAAGTCTGTCCTGCTTTATAAAAGTCCTGTGACTGCCTGAGTCGAGCAACGCACGAACGTTGACCAGACCTCTTGATGAATATAATGGCATTGTAACAATAGGCAAAACGCATTTACCTTTCGGGATCAAAGTGGATAAGTTTACTGCTATGTCGTCAACATCATTTCTGCTTTCGAAATGAAGCAGTGAATTGTGAGGCTTACCACATTCCTTGCAGGTAGACTTCATCTTGCACTCACTGGCCTTATGTTGGCCGAAGCAATTAAAACACAGCAATTTTTCTTTCACTAATTCATATCTGTGTTTGGGAGACTTTTTTAGGAGTTCGGGACACTGAAAGGACTTGTGTAATAAATCGTTGCAGAAATTGCACAAGTTTGAACCTGTTGTGCTTTTAGTATTAGCGACAGGAATAGGATTGTTAAATGATTCTTGTTTTGATACATCTATTCCTGACTTGTTATCATAAAATCTGGAATTATGACGCGATTCTGGCACAATGTTGCATGCTGTAATTTTAAGATTTTTGCTCATTGAAGAACGGGGTCTATCGAACGTGTCACTAGATCGGATAATTTCTTGCAACTTTGATTCTTTTTCGACTATTTTGAGAAGTGAATCCATAGTCATCTCACACTCATCGAGCTTGGCCCATTCATGCTTTATGACCATCGGAACTCGACTGATAAGAATCTCACACAAAAATATTTCATAACCGTCCGATGCTACTGATAAAACTTCGAGACCTCTCATGTTTTTCCTAACATTGTCAACAAATGCTCGCAACGATCTGACATCTCGAAAATTTACATGGCTAATGTTGAGCAATTCTCGTACATGTGCACGGATACGACGATTTTTTGACCCATACCTTTCCTTTAGGAGCTCAAATGCAACTGTGTAGTTCTCATTCGTCAATGTTAACCCAGCAATGGTATTCAGGGCTTCTCCCTTCAAATTCGACTTGAGGTAGGCGAACTTTTCGACATTTGACAATTTTGTTCGGTCGACAGCAGCTGTGAAGCATTCATCAAACTCATGCCACTCTAATACATTGCCCGTGAATGACGGTATTGTGAGTTTGGGGAGTCGCAAACCTGAGTTATTTGACATGTTCAAATCACTTTGCAGCACATTCATACCTTCATGACTACTCTGAGCAATTTGCGCATTACGCTTTTTCGATGAAGCTTTTGCTATTGATGCACTGATCATCATGCGGTACTCCTCCATTTTAACATATTCCTCTTCAAGTACACAATCATCACTTCCAATCAAATCATTCTCAATCAACTCGTTTACACTTTCTAAGCGACTTGATTGATCTTTCAAAATATTCAAACAAGCATCTATGTCAGTTTCATCGCTGTATGAATCATTTTCACAAAGATCAGAGATGCGCTTGATTGTTTTTGTTACAGATGCCCTCATAACACGTAGCTTTACTTTCTTGCTCATAATGTGTGAGTATGAATCACTAAAAACGAATACACAAAATTTTCAGAATTCAAGACAATATACATATACAATCAGTTATGCGATTAATGAGACCAAATACTTGTAATTTGATTGATTGACTATACGATAAATAGCAAATGTTACTAGTTATTGCAAAGTATGTGAATTTATGTCCAATGACAACTCTATCAATTATTCAAATACAAATTATCTTACTTCAAATCCTTTGGTAAATGTTTACCCACAAAGATGCATGCGCCAATATCGAGAAATGTTCAAAACCACAATTCAAGTGTACCAAGACAATGTTTGTCACCAATGTGAAAGGTCAATTGTTTGTCCAACAAATTCAAATGCTCATCGAAGGTAATACGTCATCCACACGTATCAAGAATTTGCCAATGTTTGCAAATTCACCATTAATGTATGTATATATACGTCATCTACACGTATATTGGCCGTGATCCTCACCCGGGGCACCAAAAATGTAATGATACTGACGCAATTCAATAGAAAACAAATCCAAAGTTTATGATTCCTTTATGGTCAGATCACAACATTGATGGACAAGTACAAAATTTGAAGTAAATGTCAAAAGTTACCACAGCACTAAGAAAGATATCTTGAGCATATAGCATGATACAAGACAAGTGAGTGTTGAGATATCAAACCATCGAGAACATAGTTATCACAACATATAAGAAAACATAGTTTTCAAACCCCCTCCTGTCACACTTCCACCTTTGGTTGTAGAGATGGTAGAAAGTCGTGCCATAGCTCATTTGAAAGCTGAGAATGAGAAAAAGGCAGTGAAAAGCTCAGTTTGGACTCATTTTCTTGGGTTTAGGGAGGAAAATGGCAGGAAACTGTCAGAGTTGGAAAAAGTCAGGTTTTGGTGGTTTTGGGATGAGAAAAGTCGTTTTTCGGGCAGAAGGAGTGCTCCGATGGGAAAATGGAGTGCAAATTCGGACGTTTTGGTCAAAGTTGGGTCTAGGAACGTCTTCCCAACTCAATCGGAGAGAAAAAGTTCTGACCCTCACCCCCACCCCCCCCCACCCCCACCCCCACCCCCACCCCCTCCTGTCGCACTTCCACCTTTGGTTGTAGAGATGGTAGAAAGTCGTGCCATAGCTCATTTGAAAGCTGAGAATGAGAAAAAGGCAGTGGAAAGCTCAGTTTGGACTCATTTTCTTGGGTTTAGGGAGGAAAATGGCAGGAAACTGTCAGAGTTGGAAAAGGTCAGGTTTTGGTGGTTTTGTGATGAGAAAAGTCGTTTTCCGGGCAGAAGGAGTGCTCCGATGGGAAAATGGAGTGCAAATTCGGACGTTTTGGTCAAAGTTGGGTCTAGGAACGTCTTCCCAACTCAATCGGAGAGAAAAAGTTCTGCCCCCCACCCCCACCCCCTCCTCTCACACTTCCACCTTTGGTTGTAGAGATGGTAGAAAGTCGTGCAATAGCTCGTTTGAAAGCTAAGAGTGAGACAAATTCAGTGGAGAACATGGCTTGTTCGTATCTGCCTTCGTTTAGATGTGATGCGTCATTTAAGATTTTGGGAAATTGGCGAAAAACGACAGAGTTAGAATGTTTATGAAAATCGCTCTAGCGGGTGAAGCAAGCCTCGGACGGGAAATCAGAGACCATATTTGGCATCAACGTGTCATGTTGCACCTGAATGTTATTCATGCTATGTCTCCGAAGTGAAAGGAAGAAAGATGACAGAAGCAGTAAAGTTTACGAATGAATTTTGTTCACTACATTTTCATCGACAAAGTCTTCGTGGTGTGATTAGGGACTACATCATCTCCTTTCATCATTAAAAGGCACACTTAGAATTTGCTATCGCTAAAGGTTACTTCGTTTTCCAACAGCTCATGGACAGTTTGATGAATAAAGATGTGAAAGGACGATTAGTTGCGGAGATTGAATTTGAGAAAGTGACTGATGAACATGCAGGTGAACGTGTAGTGTTTCATTTTGCATCCTATTCTGCAGAGACGATACATCATCCCAAAGATTTCTATCAGCGACACATGGCAAAAATTGCATCTCGACTAGATTCATTTCATGAGCATGGATCCAACTTGCTCTTATGTCGCATAAAACACATTCATATTCAACTCAATGTGTTAAACTAGATTCGACTACAAGATTTGGGAAAAGCATTCATGAGTCAGACGTCCGCGTTCCTCCTTTTCCCTGCCGCAACGAAGTCAGGGGAGAAACGGAGGACTCTGATTGGCTCACATAGTGTCAAATGTGGATTCGCAGGAGATTATAAAAGCAGACGTCTCCCCATTTTCTCTTCATTTCATTCTCTTGACTTGGAAAGCGTGTGTGACTTGCTGAAGCCATTCTCCCCTCTCAACTTTGTCTGATCAATCCTGTTTGCAAATTTACAAGTGAGTGTCATGACTGTCTGGCCTAAACCTTACCAACATTTTAGAAGAGAGACGCAGGAGAGTGTGTGGCCGATGATTGTACAAGCTTATTTTGTTGAACCATTGCCGCCACCGCCACCACCACCTAGACGCTTTACCTTTAAGTCTTTTAGGGAATTGAAACTCAATTCGGGTCCTAAGCCCAAGACATTTAATTTACTGGACGATGACGAAGACTTGGACTTTGGTGATCAGCCTTAAATCCTGTGAACGCTCCAAAAGGTCCTCTTAAGGGCCACCTCATATGTCACTGCTAAGCTAACAATTTTCTTTTCTCTGATGATCATGAATGTACTTAGCGGTATTCTTTCGTTACAGACTGCCATGGCCATGAATCCTACTCCAACTGCTGCATCACTGAATCCTAATCATCTCGAGCTGTGGAATCCGAAAATTGAAAAGGTAATTCACGGCTATCCTACCTACAAACAACAAGTGCGCTACAACGGTGTTCGACTCTATCTTCAAACGCCGGCGGTATACTTACCAAAAGTGGATACGCAAGTAAATCGTTGCGGTCAAAACCTGAGTATCCCTATTGATAATTGGTTGCGTCAGCAGCTTGACATTTTAGAAGACTTTGTGAGGCAAAAGGCTCTTATTCCTACTGAACTATTACAGTTGTGGCCAGAAAAGAAAACTTCTTATTATAAACCATTGTATCGCGGCACTCGCTGCTATATTTTACAAAGCAAGTATTGTAAAGTCACTTCAGGAGTGACAGTTGAACAGTCAGTTGAAACAGAATTGTCATCGCTAGGTGCAGGCTTTTATTCATTTCATATTGAGGTGCCTGCTGTTTATGTGGGACCTCATCAATCTGACGGGAATTTGATTTCTCTCAATTTGCGCATTGCTCAAATTCATCATCAACCTGAGTTAACAGGACTTGATCACATTGAGAAAGTCATTGATTCTTGTGTCAAAGAGTGTCAAGAACCTGCCACTAAACCTAAACGTCGTCGCACATCAAAGAAAGATGGTGCTACCACCAAAGAGAAATCTTAAGTATTGTAATCAGTTAGTATGTAGTGAATGTGGAAAACGCGGTCTTGCGCGTTATGTTCAAATAAAACATTGTCATCATGTTGTATGTATCTTTTGTTATGTAAAGGACAGACATTCTTGTAAAGTTCCTGCTCAATGTATTATTTTGTAATGAAGTCTTTTTGATATTGTAGGTTATCATCTTCATAGACAGTGAGGGAACGCCCATGCAGGAATTGAGTGCTATTGCAATGAGAGAAAGTGATCAAACTGTTGTTAGTGTATATCATAGATTTGCCTACTGTCCTCCACACAAAGACGAATGGTCACGACGTCATGTGCATGGACTTGATCCTTCTATTTTGATTCATATTGGATTTGTAAATGAAACGTATTTGATAAGTGATTTCAAACGGTGGCTGTCAGGTTTTCAAATTGTTAAAATATTAGGAAATGATTCTGAACGAGAAGCAACAACTCTTCAGTTGCACATTGATAATTTATATTTACCATGTTGGGTAGATCGTGTAAGACAAGACTATCATATGCATTGTGATCAAAAGAAGTTTAGAGATGAAATGATTTTTGACATGGCAATATGTTTCGGTGAGAGACATCACCTTTACAGACCACCATCCCATTGTAATACTAGAAATAAAGCTACCTACATTGCAAAACTCTCTTCACGCTGGCATTGTAGTCTCAATGACGTTTATGAACTGTATCTATATTATTGTCAACAGCATGGGTCTATGTAAAACATGTTTTTGCTCCTTGTGAATGAATGATGATCATTTTATGAAGTGTATTCTGTACTTGCGAATTTTGTCTGGTGTTGAATAAGCTTACAGTGGAACATGATTATTATTTCTGTTTTATTCATAGTGGAAGTCATTGAAGCAATTTGAAATCTATAGTTACATCGTTTATGATGGCGCATCGTACCTTAAGTAACCACATGTGTCATTTGACACTTGATCAACAAGGATTCGATGGATTTTTACAAGATTGGAAACTTACATTTAAAATGAAGATGAATGATATGAAAGTAGTGCTCACTGAAAGCCTTCCTCTCTTCAAAAGATTGATGGAGAGTTTACAACCTCAAGATGTGAAGGGTAGACTCGTTGCTTATATAGAGTTGAAAGATTTACAAAACCACTTCGTTTTGGATCTTATTGCACAGAATGGATTACTCTTAGTGATCAATTTTATGGTCGTCATATGGAGAAAATTATGGAGAGAATAGAAGAGACGTTGGAAGGAAATGCGTACGTTGTTAAACATATCATGATTCAACTGAGTGTGTTTACATCCACGACTTTGTTTGATGCGCGATACATTGTGTAGATGCAATAAAGCTTTATGCATTACTATCGGGCTCTTTGTTAGATAAATGAATGCGTCTTTGTTCGAGAAAAGGGCGTGTCACAACATGAGTCATTGCGCTTTGTGCATTACTATCAGGCTCTTTGTTAGATAAATTAATGCGTCTTTGTTCGCTAAAAGGGCGCGTCACTCAAGTCTTTGTGAGGACTAGAACGACTTTGTAAGAGGGAAGGTTTCCACCCACGCAGTCAAAAGTTCACGTGTGATAACTCTTTGTCACATAACAAAGACAGGGAAAACGAGAAAAGGGAAACGCATGTGATTGGAGCTAGGTCTGCTTATAAAACGGACGACTGATCGCATGGCAATCATTTCCGTCGTTGCGCTAACCATGCAGTTGCTGGAAGCCATCAACGCCTCTGCTCTCGCACTGGGTACACTGAACTCCCTTACTTTACCATCGGATAAAAATGCTTTCAATCAAAAGATAACTCATCATGGAGAAGCCGTAACCATAAAAACTCCAAGTCAATGGATAGATTATCTAAAGATTATGTCAACAAAGCATGGAGTGGCCGTGTGTGTGCCGTTAGACTATTGGACACGGTTACAATTCAATACTCTTGAAACATTCCTGAAAGAAAATCTCACCATTCCCAAAGAAATTGTTCGACACAATGGGAAGCGGCCACAAGTTCCCATCATGGAAAGACGATACATGTATGTGCATATGGATAGACACTGTCTCATCATCCATGAAAAGGAGGGCAGCGAATTCGACTTACTCAATTGCAAACCACTCCCCATTTTGGGAAAAGGATTCTACTCCTTCGAAATTAAAATTCAAACCATCTACATGGGTCCGCGCAGGGACGGAAGGTTGTTTACGTTGAATCCCTATCTTGTCTCCATCACCTTTAAAAATGATGTCCATAGTGATGATGATGATCAACTACAGTAACACTCTAAACACACTGAGAACGCACCATCGGTCTTTATGAGACCACGGCCTAACGGCCACCGTATCAAGAAAGAAAATGTACACTCACCATGCCACACATGAACATGACTCTCTCCTTCTTTCTTAGGCATACCCTTCTTCACTCAAGTTTTAATCATGTGGAAATTATCAGAATGTCTCCATGTATCATGGAAAAGTCAGTGTGTTACACTTCATGATACGAAACGTCAACTTCAGATAACTCTAGAACGCTTTCATCTACGAAGGTTGCATCGCGCTATCCTATCCCACTCTTGCCGTGTCATTAACGTAGGAGACGGCATTGTATTTATTCGCATTCAAGAGATGACTCTACATAATGATCACTGCTACATTGTAATTCCAAAACCCTCATGAGAAAAGTATAAAAGGGAAGTTCACTCCACCCTCATGTCATTTGTGAGTCATGCTCCCCATCCGCATCATCAACGCCATGCGCGAAATGAATCTCAGAAGAGACATCGATTTAGAACAGTTGCATATCCATCTTCCCGATTCAGTCTATCATCGCGGTCGTCCGCAAATGTTGGTCATTCGCATGAGCAACGGTCGAAATCTTCAAATCTTTCGCTGCGGCAAAATCCAAGTCCTAAGAAACCTTTCTCATTTCGTGATGCAGTCCATGTGTTACGAAGTCGTCAAGAAAATGCGAACACTCATGCCTCATCTCCGCCTCAGTCCCCTGACATTGAAGAATATAGTAGTGTCTGTTCAATTGAAGATGTTAGTGAATCTAGCCAACATTAAAACCAGTAATCATTGTATATTTTATGAAACTGAACTCTTTCCTGCTGCTCTGATTCGGAAGTGGCATCCTGTACATATTGCAGTGTTTCACAACGGACATTGTATCATGACTGGTTTACGTGATATCAGTAAAGTAGCTGACATTGTTAAATCTTTAATGCGTTATCTGTATGAGTCACAGTTGATAGAATCGTGTTAATCACATGATGCGTTTTGAATGAGTCATCACAATGAACTATCGTCCACACACGTGTCGGTTAAAAGGTCATCAACAAGGTTTTTCGCTTTATGATGAGTCAGCGCTATTTATAGACATGAAATGATGTCCACACACTTGTCGGTGAAAAGGTCGCGCTGTCTGACGTGAGGCGCCATCGCTTTGTCTGATAAATAAGGCCCACACACGTGTCGGTGAAAAGGTTGAACAAGACTGATTAGATTCGTAAGACTGACGCCTTACTCCTTCATGAGTCAGAGCTATTTATAGACATAAGTCAGCAAAGTGGTTGATGTTTCCTAAGCCGAAGAAATTGCCATGATGCTACATGCGTTGATGAGGATGTTAACTTACAAACTCTAACATGGTTTTGACTTTATTCTATACTTTACCTATCTTGCAAATAGTGAAATACTTATGACTTCATTTTATATTTCACCTATCTTACAAACTGTACAAACAGTGAAATGATTTTAACATTAATTCAGACTTTACAATCATCAACTTTATTTCTAACTTTGCAAACTCTAACATGGTTATGACTTCATTTTATATTTCACCTATCTTACAAACTGTACAAACAGTGAAATGATTTTAACATTAATTCAAACTTTACAATCATCAACTTTATTTCTAACTTTGCAAACGTCAACTTTATTTCTAACTTCATTTATATTTCACCTATCTTACAAACTGTACAAACAGTGAAATGATTTTAACATTAATTCAAACTTTACAATCATCAACTTTATTTCTAACTTTACAAACGTCAACTTTATTTCTAACTTCATTTATATTTCACCTATCTTACAAACTGTACAAACAGTGAAATGATTTTAACATTAATTCAAACTTTACAATCATCAACTTTATTTATAACTTTACAAACGTCAACTTTATTTCTAACTTTACAAACGTCAACTTTATTTCTAACTTTACAAACGTCAACTTTATTTCTAACTTCATTTATATTTCACCTATCTTACAAACTGTACAAACAGTGAAATGATTTTAACATTAATTCAAACTTTACAATCATCAACTTTATTTCCAACTTTACAAACAGTGAAGTGATTCTAACTTCATTTATATTTCACTTATCTTACAAACAGTGATATGGTTATAACTTATTTTATACTTTACCTATCTTGTAAACAGTGAAATGATTTTAACATTAATTCAAACTTTACATTCATCAACTTTATTTCTAACTTTACAAACGTCAATTTTATTTCTAACTTTACAAACTCTAACATGGTTATGACTTCATTTACATTTCACCTATCTTACAAACAGTGATATGGTTATAACTTAATTTCTAACTTTACAATCATCAACTTTATTTCTAACCCTACCCATCTTACAAAATGATTAAAACTTTTACTTCTATCTATTGAGTGAGAATTACATCTTTATGTCAAAAGGAAAACAATACAGTATGTACATGATATGTTATTCATCATCACAACCGATTTTCATCACAGCCACATGCAGTTAATACTGATGGTGGCAGAAAACAAAGTTTTATATCTCACATCACCGGAGAAAACAAAGTCACTGATATGCAGGGAGAAAACAAAGTCACTCATGTGCAGGGAGAAAACAACGTCAGGAAAACCAGTTGATATGTAAGTCATGATATGAAGTGATCAGGAGTTGGACGCATGTTACAAGGCACTCACTCACAACGCCGCATAGAAAACGCCATGGAGTAAAAAGCAAAACATCAACCACAACAGAGAGGAAGCATTCATCATCAGACATCGCCGGACGGAGGAGGAGAAAGTTTCTGTCTCTTGGGTGGAGGTAGATGAGTGTCTGGATGGCCGTACGGTAATGAGTTGTTAGGACTCATCCAGCATCGCTTGTCTTCCCAAGCTGAGAGACCTCGTTTCCTAAACATCGTTGTTCTGACTTGATGCGACTGAGATTTTAAAATGGTCATTTCTACTTTTTTGATTTTAAGTGAATCTAAAGCATCTTGATAGTCCCTATGTGTCATTTTTCTAACGATTGACTTCGAGATGCCTTTCGCCCGTTTTATAGAAAGCTCTGAGGATTTTAGCTTCATGGAGTACATCTTGGGGCGAAGCAAGATCATCTCCTCTATCTGTTTGCCGGCACACTCATCCTTGACGCAGCCAAGCTTCGCTTTATTTGAGGTAGAGTAAAGCGGATGGTCAGTGGGATAGTTGGAACTATCAAACTTGGGTGCTAAATATTTTAAAATGTCTTCCTGCTTGACTTGGCTCGTGGTTGTCAAAGCTAGGAAGAAGCTGTCCGTATCACCTCCTACTAATTCCACACGTTGGAGAAGTGGACATGTCTTAAAAGTGTGGTAAAATAACTTGTACATTTCTAACTTGGAGTGATCCAAGACAGCTTGACCGACATAAATGGGCTTACAAAGTTCTACTTTAGATTTTAACATTTTAAAACCAGTGATGTCTTCGGAAATGACATCATGGTGGCAAAACAACGGCGAGCGACATAACTTGATACTCGTTTCCGGATCAGTTACGATGCGATAGTCCATGCGCTTTCTTACATCCTTCATGGTTTTACCAAAGAGGGCATTATTCTTAAATTTAAAGAAGTCCTTTTCGAAAGGATTCTTGGATTCAGCCCGTTTCTTGCTATTAAATTCTATATACGGTTTTAGAAAGGGCTTCTTCCTAAACTGGATAGCGCGATGGACTTTATCAAGTTGCATCCCCATACCTAGATAGAATTTGAGGATGGAATAGTGCACGATGTAATGCTGCTTGTTCAATTGGGTGAGCAACAACTTCCTAGTGGCTTTATACTTTAAGTCATTTTCCGCCTCATACTGCTTATTGTGTTCTTCCATAAAGGGAGAGAACATATCTGGACTGACTATGGCAGATTCGGGTGCGAGAGGAAAATCAACGGTCCTATTCTTAATGCAGTCTGGATAGATGAGGTCGACTTCAAATAAATAACCTATGTCGGCCTCATCTCCCAGTGCCATGATGTGTGCTGGATTGGAGAAGTGTTCAATGTCATGGGGCTCTACCGATTGGAAGTCAGACTGTGGCAAAGGCTTGGAGAGTGCACTCCCATACAAATTATTTTGGTCTATGTACATTAAATGCGTGGTCGATCCTATGTCTTGGGTGCTGTTGACAACATGTTTGTTAACAAATGTCAAGCCACCCCTAATACCACGTTCAAATAACGTATACATTTCTGCATCTTGTAGTAAATGAATGCTCTCTTTCGTCATCTTGAAGGCTGACTGATAGGACAGACCCGGCAGACTAACAAAATGAACGGGGTCTAAGGCGTCCTGTTCTAATGTGACTTTCCTAAAAGTCTCAAACACGTCAGCCAACAGATAGACGTCTAATTTTAAGTAGGCAAGCATGTAGTCACCAAACGTGTGACACCTAAATTCTAACCATGCTTGCTCTGCATGCCTATAATCATCCAGCGAACAGTCCTCACCCGTCAAATCATTTTTAAACTTATCAATCGACGGAAGGGATGTCTCCTTCAATGTATCCATTGAACTAAAATAACTATAAGGAAACACCCCTTTCCGTCGTATCAGACCATCACTTATGTTGGGATAGTCTTTCTTTAAATGTTGAGTGAGAGGAAGTGTTTCTAAATTATTAGCCAACGCGGCTAAGGAAGAAGACATAAACTGGAAACTGTCTAGAAACTTTATGTCATAGAAGAGAGGCTTCCCCTCCTTCGTCTTATCGACTTGGACTTTAGCAGTGATGCACATAAATTTTTCCTTACTTTGTGCAATCACTTTGGATGACCAGGATTTCATTTTACCGAATCCATGGCGAATGATGATGTGAGCATCATAACATTTAAAGTTATGAAAGATGACGGGGAGCGTTCGCCGTTTGAACCTAAGTCTCATATTGCATTTACTGCATAAGGCAGACCTAAATTTACCACTGAGATGGCAATGGTCCCTCACTTTCTTATGTTGCTGATCATCAAAGGATGAACAGCAGCGGGGACATTCCGTGGTCCTATCAAATTTAATTTTATCGGCTTCTGTGAAGCACATGGGTTTCCTAGTTAGCTCCGTTTCATAGCGTTGATGAAAACGGGCTTTCCTATCTAAAAAGTTGAGGAAGTTTTCAACGCACTCTTCGCCTTGCCACACATGCATCTTATTTTGGTTCCTATAATATGGGTGCCAGACTTCATAGCAGGCAATGGCTGCTGGCTCATGACTTAGATCTTCTTGTTCAATATAACATTCAATGTCCGCATAGATGGTACATATGGGACTGAGCTCATTGCCGTTTTCTTTATACCTATAAAATTTATCTTTGGGCATGACTTCCAATTGAAGTTTACCCCGAGAGCACCACTCGTAATGCTCTTCAAGAAATGCTTTTGATGTGAAACGTCGTGTGCAGCGATCACAGTAATAAGAATTATCCCTATAGGTTGCTTGATGATGGTATAACTTTGAAATTTTGGGAATGCCACAATAATGCCATTCTGGGTGGCTGTCGCTATAGACTAGGAGGAGATTGACAACCCGGTCAAAGTTACTTTGGCGATTATTATACCTAACGCCCTTCAGACCTTTTTCCCAGAGATGGATGACAATCTTAATGTTATTCAATTTTTCAAATTGGGCGATGCCTTTAAAGTCTAATGTGTTGACATCTAACCCGTCAAACTTAAGCTCATCCTCCCATTCACGATACTTGGTGATTCGTTCACGATTTATACCTATGTCATTATAGTGAAGAATGGAGAGGACTGCATACTTGAAACACTGGGACTGACATTCTAAATTGATGACAGCCTTTTTGTCAGCCAGTGCTTTGGGGAGGGTGAAACAACCGCTCCCTTGTAAATTTTCTAAAAGATTAATTTTGATGTCAACCTTCTCTATCCCATCAAAGACCAGACCGCTGTCTCTTTCATTAAATTTATTTAAATTGCTGACGAGATAGGTCGCATGTCTCTCTATCCACTCGTTTACATCACCTATGAGATCAGCAGCACAGGAGGCTATCCTAATGGTCACAGTGGACTCTACTTCTCCCGTGCTACTGTCTACCTTATTGAAACGAGCAGTGAGATAGAACATGCCCTTAAGTAAAAATCTATCTAAAGTCGCCAACATTTGATGAATTAAGCCTATGTTATTCATCAACAAAAGATGAATGTCCTGCACAGCTTCAGAGCTTTCTAACTCATAATCGCGAACGAGCCTCTCAAGGGAAAACTTGCTCAGCCTTAGAGTGACGTTGTTGTCAGTGTAAAGCTCAGTGGAATGAGTGTGACAGAGTGTGTGTGAAGAAAGAACACACTCTGTAGGAAAGGTCTTCTGACACGAAGAACAGGAAAAGCCGACGTGTGATGAAGGATGCTTCCTACCTGTTGTTGTCGGTGGTTGCCTCACACTGCCACAGGAACCGCCTTCGATGTGGACTCGCAAGTTGGTGCTGTTGTAGAACGTGCGTCCACAACCTTCACACTTGGGCCGTTGAGGGATCAGTCGCCGCTTTCCTCCCCTGCAGCCACGGCCAGCAGTGTGACGTCTCAAACTGTAGGCTGAGGCGAAGACCCTGTCACACCGCTGGCACTGAAAGTCCTTCTTTTCGACTTCCACCTCCCTCTCCTCTCCGACGATCTCCAACTCCATTTCCTGCTCCTCCAACAATCTCTCCACCGACTTGACGGAGAGGAGAGGGAGGTCGTCCGCTGCAGGTGGTGGTGGCGATGCTGGGATAATGATGGGACGGGAGGGAACGTCACCGTCCAGGAGGCAGGCCGCCAAATCTGTTGAGAAAAAGAGAAAAGAGATTAGTAACATGATCAACATTTCAAGTTTGAAGTCTCAACCCCCTATTTCCCAATCACGATTACTTGCCATCTAAAGACTGTAACTGCGGCAGCAAGGATGGACGCGGAGGAGGCAGGAGAGGGACACGAGCCGAGGGTGGAAGGGTCCTGGGCTTTGGTGTCGGAGGGACGTGATGGCGAGGAGCAGGTACCGGAGCTGGGACAGGCGCAGGGACGGACACAGGTACAGGAGCTGGTGGCGGTGGAGGTGGGGCGATAACGATGCCCGAGAAAGGGGTCACAGCTTGGGCGGAGGTAGATGAGCGGGAAGGTAGGGCCGGAAATTCCTCGCGGTATTTCCGCCTCGCGGCTTCCTCCCACTACTTCTTCTTCGCCATATCTGTAGAGAGGAAAGAGAGATTAGATTAGAGGTTGCGGAGATAATAATGATGGAGAATGAACTACACGGATACAAACGTGCTAAAACATGACATTCCAACTCTCATAGGTGAGGATACTTACACTTTCCGAGCCGCTCATAGGCTTGCCCGATTGCTCCTTGGGGGACGGGTTCCCCATTACGAATGCATTCATGTACTGAAAAAGAATGACGGCAAAGATAACCAGAGGTAAAATTTGGATTCGGTTTTAACATGAACAAAATAAGGGAGGGGCTCTTGATTTTAATGAGGATGACTACACTAATGATGTTAGTAATAGAGTCAACCTTGATACAAATACTTACATTGCTCGATGGTGGCCTTTTCCATCTCGACAGCAATGCGGTAGTTCTCAATTTTTGTCAATTCCATGGTAGATAGTCGATTGTAGATGATCAATGGTAGATAAGTAAGATTTCAATCACTGAATAGGAAAGATGAGAATCGTTTCATTTGCCTAGTCAACGTTTGGGAACAATCATTGAAGTGACATCTAATGAATTACATTTCCCTCTACTCCATATCATAAAGACTAACCTTTGTCGAATGGCTAAAGTACTCTGACCTGGCGAGAGAAAGCGTCACGTTGAGTATGAAGTCGAACGCCCAACATGAGCAACGGCTTAGAGGTTTCGGTCTAACAAACGACGAACAACCCGTGCAACGCAATCCCTCTACGGCAGTACCCGCCGTCCCGAAGGAACGCTCAAGCAAAGGAGGTATTACAGCGATGATATGTTTTATGAGCAGAAGATGTGATAGCAAGAGACTATTCAACTTGATAGCAAGTCAAAACAACCTGATAGCAGGAGCTCACCGACACTCACCTTGTGAAAGATAAATGTGAAGAGCAGAGCTGGTGCACTGCCTTTTATAAGATTTTCCTAAGTGGTGAATGGATCAGACCTCTCATCCAATCACAGACGAGCTAGAGTTCCCGATGTGCATACGCACAATTGTAACGCGTTATTGAAATCGTGTTAGGCAAAAATGTTGTTTAGCAATAGACTCAACCATGGCACCTGAAGTCAATACATTGAAACATGATGATTGCTCGATTCGTTTTCATCAAGAGTGCTTCGGAGGCTTAATACAAGATTACATCCTTGAGTTTCAAAGGGAGGAGACAGAATTTGAAGCATGTTTAGACTACACACGAAAAATATTTGCGGAGTTGATATCTTATTTCAAAGACAGTCTCATCAAGGCTCACTTAATTGCACATGTCAATTACATTCATTTTCCAGAAGGTGAAGTAGCGGAAAGTGTTGATTTTCAATTTCGTTCCTATGGACAAGAATATGTTACTGATGCTTCTGAGTTTTATACACGACATGTACGGAAGATTATTTCTCGTATGGACAACTTTCATGGTTACGGCGATCATTTGCTTCTGAATAAAATAAAGCATATTGTCATTGCTATTAGTAAAGTGGGTTTCAATGATAATAAATCAAAGACCAAATAAATTATTTTTTCATGACACTTGTGTTGTGCTAAACGTTGTAATGCTGTGGTGTACACTATTTTCATATATAACATTCTAAACTCTCATTGCAGTAGAAAACTGCTTTTAGTAAACCTGATGAAGCGAATCTAACAGCCATGAATTTTTCTAAAAAGGGAAACATTTGGCAACTGTCACCAATAAAACTTTCTAACACTGAAAGTAAGTTACAAGACAATCTACACTGTGCAGTAAAACCTTCTAAAACTTTCTAGTGCTGCTGTGAGTTCGGTCAGTCATACAACGTCAATGATCAAACTTTATTTTCACAAACGTGTGTCGTAGTAAAATTATTTGACTATACTAAACTTTGCTTTTGCAAACCATGATACACTTTCTGATGACACTCACGAATAAACGTCATGATCAAACTTTTCTAACTATACATCAACCTGTGTTGCAGTAAAAACTTTTGTACAAACCATGATACACTTTCTGACGACACTCACGAATAAACGTCATGATCAAACTTTTCTAATTATACATCAACCTGTGCTGCAGTAAAACTTTTGTACGACACCGACAAGAGCCTGTTCACTAGCGAAGAGAAAAGTCTGTGATGTGTTGCGTGCGGCGCATGAATGTCCTCCCTTCATTCCATTCATCATTTTTCTTCCCCTGTGCATTCCATATCCGAAAATATGTGGCGGGCTTGGGACCGCTTTAGCTGCATTAGAAGGTTGGCCCTTAAAAGAGCCCATGGGCCGTTCTCCGTCCACCGACACTCTCACTTCTGCAAACACTCTGAAAGAAAAAGAATAGGAGATTAGAGGCGAAAAGGAAATCATGATATTGAAGTAACTTACTGGGCAACTTCTTCCGAACTTTTCGGACGACGAAGTCCTCCAGCTCTCCAGTGATGTTCAAATTGATATGTAGGCACCGGACTCCGTCGCCCTCATAGCATTGCTGAGTCACATTAGGGTCGTCAGTGATTGTGGGGACGTCACATATATTATTTTCAAAAAGAGGAAGATGGACTTCATACACTCTTCTTTTTCTACTCTTCAAACACTCATGCAGTCGCTCAACTTCACCCGCCAACCTCTTATTTATACCCTTCAGTTCCTCCGTCTCCTTCACCACGCTTCGCATCCGCTCTATCTCTTCATCCTTCCTCAACAAACTCGCCTGCAAACTCTCCACCAAACCTGCCTTCCTCATCAACTCGCTCCTTTCCGCCATCCATTCCTTCTACTTCTTTCTCATACTCTCCAACTCTTCCCTCGTTGCCCTATACCCCTCAACCTTCGCCACCAGCTCTTCATTCTCCTTCAAAACTTTTCTATTTACACTTTCCAAACCCATCACACGATCCTTCAACCTAACAAATGCCTCCGTATCACACCCCTCTTCCCGCCGTGGCGATGACGCTGCCATCGGCTTACCCACTTCCTCACCCTCCCCCTCCAGATCACCGATATCCCCAAACAAATCCTTAATCACCTCATCCAAATCAACATCATCCTTCTTCTTCATTTCCGCTCTCAACTCAACTTCCTCACTCGAACTCTCATCACTCACCTTCGTCACCACTTTCTCCCCAACCACGCCCTCAATCGTTGCCACCGCCTTCCTCACCTCTTCCCTTTCCAACAACTCTCCCTCAAACCACTCCTTGAACCCTGCCATAGCTATATTACCAGTTGGACACTCGTTGTGATCCTTAATAAATGCCACCTCATCCCCTTCCCCACATACCACCCGATGATGGACGCACACTCTCAACAACACCTCTCTCATATGCACGCCCACCGTCCCCTCTTTAATATGCTTCCTCAGCTCACTACCTCTGGCAATCTTGCCGCAACTACATTTGCCAACCAACATTTTTGCATTGCTTGATTTCGTCATTATGATTCTGTAAAGATAGAGTAAAATTTGATGGCAAGTCTTTATAGGATACTACTTGCTGATATGCATTGAAAGACTAAGTCATCAAACATTTGATAGCAAACGTTGGAATAAAATCGTCAACCAAAGTTAAAGAGTATGAGTCCTAGCTTCATCCTAAATCCCAAAGTTTGATAGCAAACCTTGTCAGAGCACTCACCGTTCGTCTTGCAACTTGAAACAGGAGTGAAGACTAGAGAAAAGTCGCGCTTTATATACCCAGCGAGCACAAAGCTATGATTCAGACCTTCCTTATTTGGTCATGCTTTTAACTTGACAACAGCAGTTTTACCATGTATGGGCATCGGCAGTGACCGTGCTTTCTGTTACCAACTCCCAACACAAAGACGGATTCCTCTATGACGCGAAAAGGTTTGACGTCAATGCTTGCAGTAACCATCCCATTTTTACCAAGTTACAATGACAAACGATAGACGTTGCCAAGCCTAAGTTACTGAGGCTAGACGAAGAAGGCCTGATAGCAAGCCAGCAACCGTTTGGGTGTTAAGCTCTTGAATCCGTTACAGGCATTACTCAGAGGGGATCTTATCCCAGCTCCAAGGCCTCGACCCACAAATCCAACCTCGGGCGTACAGAGCGTGCGTCATATCACTGTGTTGGTATCCGGGCCCCAGGTTTGACATGAAAACCGGTGGAGTTATTTACAAGAGGAAACGACCCAAGTCACAGAGACTCATAAACGACTGCTTTTTATTCAAAAACTTTAATTATTATCATTAAATATGAATTTATATTTTTCAGTATTTTAGTACTACTCATAAAACGTTTATAAGTAGTCTGTCACCTACAGCACAGCAAGAGCTGTTGAATGTTTTTTGAATCAAGTCTAAAGGACTTGTAGAAGCAAAGTTATAGCCGTTTGAAGATTTCGGCCTACTATCATCAAATGGTCAGTCATGCTATACTGACTAACCTATAAGTCTGACAGCTTAGCTGATATCAGCAATGGAAAGTCAGAAGTCCGATATCGGAACTCAAGAGAAACGACTTACCTGTAGTCAGTTTCTCAACTTAGTGAAATTCCTCTCCCGATCCCATTCTTATATACCCTGTGAATATGCAATCGATAAGGGGGGGGTGGGGCTCAAAACATCATTTGTCTCAAATTTGACGCTGATTCCAAATCTGGTCTCTGATTTCCCGTCCGACGCTTGCTTCACCCGCTAGAGCGATTTTCATAAACATTCTAACTCTGTCGTTTTTCGCCAATCTCCCAAAATCTTAAATGACGCATCACATCTAAACGAAGGCAGATACGAACAAGCCATGTTCTCCACTGAATTTGTCTCACTCTTAGCTTTCAAACGAGCTATTGCACGACTTTCTACCATCTCTACAACCAAAGGTGGAAGTGTGAGAGGAGATGGTGGGGGTGGGGGGCAGAACTTTTTCTCTCCGATTGAGTTGGGAAGACGTTCCTAGACTCAAAATTGGCCAAAACGTCCGAATTTGCACTCCATTTTCCCATCCGAGCACTCCTTCTGCCCGAAAAACGACTTTTCTCATCCCAAAACCACCAAAACCTGACTTTTTCCAACTCTGACAGTTTCCTGCCATTTTCCTCCCTAAACCCAAGAAAATGAGTCCAAACTGAGATTTCTACTGCCTTTTTCTCATTCTCAGCTTTCAAATGAGCTATGGCACGACTTTCTACCATCTCTACAACCAAAGGTGGAAGTGTGAGAGGAGGGGGTAGGGGTGGGGGTCAGAACTTTTTCTCTCCGATTGAGTTGGGAAGACGTTCCTAGACCCAACTTTGACCAAAACGTCCGAATTTGCACTCCATTTTCCCATCCGAGCACTCCTTTTGCACGAAAAACGACTTTTCTCATCCCAAAACCACCAAAACCTGACTTTTTCCAACTCTGACAGTTTCCTGCCATTTTCCTCCCTAAACCCAAGAAAATGAGTCCAAACTGAGCTTTCCACTGCCTTTTTCTCATTCTCAGCTTTCAAATGAGCTATGGCACGACTTTCTACCATCTCTACAACCAAAGGTGGAAGTGTGACAGGAGGGGTGGGGGTGTGGGTGCGGGGCAGAACTTTTTCTCTCCGATTGAGTTGGGAAGACGTTCCTAGACCCAACTTTGACCAAAACGTCCGAATTTGCACTCCATTTTCTCATCCGAGCACTCCTTTTGCCCGAAAAACGACTTTTCTCATCCCAAAACCACCAAAACCTGACTTTTTCCAACTCTGACAGTTTCCTGCCATTTTCCTCCCTAAACCCAAGAAAATGAGTCCAAACTGAGCTTTCCACTGCCTTTTTCTCATTCTCAGCTTTCAAATGAGCTATGGCACGACTTTCTACCATCTCTACAACCAAAGGTGGAAGTGTGACAGGAGGGGGTGAGGGTGGGGGTGGGGGTCAGAACTTTTTCTCTCCGATTGAGTTGGGAAGACGTTCCTAGACCCAAACTTGGCCAAAACGTCCGAATTTGCACTCCATTTTCCCATCCGAGCACTCCTTCTGCCCGAAAAACGACTTTTCTCATCCCAAAACCACCAAAACCTGACTTTTTCCAACTCTGACAGTTTCCTGCCATTTTCCTCCCTAAACCCAAGAAAATGAGTCCAAACTGAGATTTCTACTGCCTTTTTGTCATTCTCAGCTTTCAAATGAGCTATGGCACGACTTTCTACCATCTCTACAACCAAAGGTGGAAG
The DNA here is from genome assembly GCA_907163375.1 of Prostheceraeus crozeri. Classification (NCBI taxonomy): domain Eukaryota; kingdom Metazoa; phylum Platyhelminthes; order Polycladida; family Euryleptidae; genus Prostheceraeus; species Prostheceraeus crozeri. Next base: position 103,552 of record CAJQUW010000885.1, on the reverse strand, counting down.
TGTGAGAGGAGGGGGTAGGGGTGGGGGTCAGAACTTTTTCTCTCCGATTGAGTTGGGAAGACGTTCCTAGTCCCAACTTTGACCAAAACGTCCGAATTTGCACTCCATTTTCCCATCGGAGCACTCCTTCTGCACGAAAAACGACTTTTCTCATCCCAAAACCACCAAAACCTGACTTTTTCCAACTCTGACAGTTTCCTGCCATTTTCCTCCCTAAACCCAAGAAAATGAGTCCAAACTGAGCTTTCCACTGCCTTTTTCTCATTCTCAGCTTTCAAATGAGCTATGGCACGACTTTCTACCATCTCTACAACCAAAGGTGGAAGTGTGACAGGAGGGGGTGGGGGTGGGGGTGCGCGGCAGAACTTTTTCTCTCCGATTGAGTTGGGAAGACGTTCCTAGACCCAACTTTGACCAAAACGTCCGAATTTGCACTCCATTTTCTCATCCGAGCACTCCTTTTGCCCGAAAAACGACTTTTCTCATCCCAAAACCACCAAAACCTGACTTTTTCCAACTCTGACAGTTTCCTGCCATTTTCCTCCCTAAACCCAAGAAAATGAGTCCAAACTGAGCTTTCCACTGCCTTTTTCTCATTCTCAGCTTTCAAATGAGCTATGGCACGACTTTCTACCATCTCTACAACCAAAGGTGGAAGTGTGACAGGAGGGGGTGAGGGTGGGGGTGGGGGTCAGAACTTTTTCTCTCCGATTGAGTTGCGAAGACGTTCCTAGACCCAACTTTGACCAAAACGTCCGAATTTGCACTCCATTTTCCCATCCGAGCACTCCTTTTGCCCGAAAAACGACTTTTCTCATCCCAAAACCACCAAAACCTGACTTTTTCCAACTCTTACAGTTTCCTGCCATTTTCCTCCCTAAACCCAAGAAAATGAGTCCAAACTGAGCTTTCCACTGCCTTTTTCTCATTCTCAGCTTTCAAATGAGCTATGGCACGACTTTCTACCATCTCTACAACCAAAGGTGGAAGTGTGACAGGAGGGGGTGGGGGTGGGGGTGCGGGTGGGGGTGCGGGTGGGGGTGGGGGTGGGGTGGGGGTGGGGGTGGGGGACCCGTTTCCTCCTCACGGACCCATTCCTCCCAGCACATCCTTGACGAACTCCCTCACCTTCCTTCCAGAGGGTGGGGGTGGGGGTGGGGGTGGGGGCTGAGTCAGCATTTCACATTTTGCACTTGCGTCTGGAATGTGCTTACTACTCACCGACAACATGTCAGATATCCCTCTACCGCTCCTCTCCCAGTAAATAGACATTTATCCACATGCAGTGCTGAATTTGAGCTTGATAGCAGTAAGGGGGATCAAAACGAAGAGAACATCGATTGTTATAGCACCACTCTCATCCTTGCACGTAGAATGCCCGCGAATAACTTCAAAAATTGTTGAACCGTAAATGGAATGAGGAGATGGGCGTGTTTGAAGCTTGAAAGCGACATTTAATGCATGCATTGAATGCTTCCCGTATCTAGTCCAATGATGCTTCAAATAAGGTCTGCAGATGCCCTTTTGAATCAGAAATTTATGCAAGGTCTACGCATGTGAAGATCCCAATTAGCATTCCTCAGTAGATGATCATTCTGCAATTTATTGCAACTAGACTTACAATCCACAAAGATCTGACTTCTATCAACATTCACAGAGTGAAAGGTAAACAATGCTCCCAAACCTGATTTTCTGGATTGTGAAGAATTTTATTGCATAAATATGAATCAAATAGCATGTGTGCGTTGTCGACAAGACCCTGACAGAGACAAGATGGCATTCTGGATTCCACTCTCTTTGTGATGGCTTCGTTACCATCTCTGTGAATAAATTCCAGTTAGCATTTTCTGCTTTTCGATTTCATTTGACATCTTTCTGAACAAAGAAAGTTATTAATGATTAGACATTATTCATGAAGAATTGTGAGGAGATTAGGTCTGCACCTGTCAATTTGGCTCATATTCACAAAAATAATAAATTGCTGCTCAATCAATCTGGTTGAGGCAATGTAAGGCCAATCTACCGGAAATTTTCTCCCCCTCAAGGAAGGAAGGTATATCTGTAGTCCCGGGGATGAGACGACGCAGTGCAGGGGAAATTCTCCACTTTCCTTCCCCTCAAATCCAACACTGACCACATGTAATGCCAATACTCCCGATGATATCAAATTCGAAGTGCCTCAATTTATCAGTTACCTTACCACGCTAATAAAGATCGTGAGAGAAAGGAGAGACATTTTACTTTAAAATTCAAAACTCAACTGAATTAGGGTTAATTAGCTTGTCATTCATTTTTATATGCCTGAGGACATAGAAATTGACAGCAATAAAACAACTAGAATGGAAATTAAGCTTCATGCAATGCACAATAACGGCACATAAATCGCACGCATTTTCACTTGGGAACACTTGTCACCGGCTGAATCATTGGGTCAGAATCAGTCACATGAGTAAATCGAAGCTTTTAATTGGTTCTTCATGCCCCAATTTAGTTCCCCCGGATGTGCCGCGACCTTGAGTCAATTTCCATTCTAGCCAACTTCAGATAAACAGTTTATTTCTATGCTTGAGGAGAGACAAAAACTCTCTGAAATTCGGATTGTGCATTTTCATTTTACAACAATGGATCTTGGATTCACGGTTTTGGCTTTGTAACTAATGTAACATGCAGTTTGTCAACTTTATATTCTATTACTAATTCAGCATTGTTGCTTAAGCATGCACCGGTTAAAAAATCATGCAATTTTATAACATAGGCAATGATTCGCGATGAGTGCACCGAATGGCATTGAATGCTGCACAATAAATATACTGTATTAATGTTACTAATCTCGAAGTGCCGACGTAAATAAATACCCTATAATTTCATAGTTCGTCCGTACGGGAGGTTAGTCATAATTGTGTGAAAAAAACAATCGCTCCCTTTGTTTGACGTAAATCTATTTTAAAATTTTTTTCAAAAAATCACCCGACGCGTTTCGTCAATCCGACAGTCTCAAGGGCTTAGTATGTGACACAAGTGTTAAAAGGTAGGTTTATGTACAACAAATCAGCAATCCAGTCAGGGCAACTCATCATGTCAGCTCATGACGTCTGTTCAATAGCGGCATTTTCAACGCAATGTTACATGATTCAGCCATCCTAGTAGTAATCGCCGAGTTTTGCTTGTCCAAAATCTTATAACTAAAATCATCAATGGTCATCACTTCATCGCAATGGTCTAACAAGTTATGTTCAGTTAATGCACTTTTTGTATCTCGATTCTTTAAACTACGTTGGTGTTCGTTGAATTTAGTTCTAAAAGGTCGACATGTTTGACCTATGTACTTCTTCTGGCAGCGATTGCAAGATAATTCATAAACTACATATTTATGCTTACAGTTAAATTTTGGGCCGATTGTCAAGCAAATATTGCAAGTATACTCATTATTAGATTTTCTTTTAAATGCTGTTGCTAATTTTTTACCATGTTTTGATGTGATGCGTGCAGGTATACTATACTTATTTTTTACTTTATTGATTTTTCTTAAAAAACTTTCACCCACGTAGTCAAGGGAGAGATTAACGTCGTTATTTCTTCCGTTATTACTTGCGTTAATTTTATCATTTTTATAACTATCCACATTATCAACATGGAACCCATTACTTTTCAGCCTATTTTTCATAATTTGTTGTGCTTTGAACGTATCAAATGTATCAGAACATCTATCTTCAACATACCGAAAACTTTTACTAACAAAATTATCTTTTGCATAGTTGGGGAGCCAACTGTCTTTTCTTAAGCTAATGCCTGAATGGTACGGTTTGCTGTACCATTTGTAACTCAGTTTGTTTTTAACGGATATACTAATGTCCAGAAAATCAAGATAATCGGTAACGGGGGTTTCTGAAGTGAATTGAATATCACTGTTTACAGAGTTATAAGTATCGAGGATAATTTTCATCGTATCTTTATTTTTGGGAAATGGTCCCATGATGATATCATCAATGTATCTTTTAAAGATGGCTGGGACAATACTATGTTTTGTTTTTAATGTATCGAGCGCTTTATTCTCTATGTTGTTCATATAAATTATTGAAAACGGCGGGGAAAAGTGTGTTCCCATAGGACAACCTTTTATTTGTAAATATGTTTTTTGGTTATACGTTATTTCATAGTTGTAAGCTATAAATTTAAGAAAATCGATCAAATCCTCAACATTTAATACATAATTATCAATGCTACTCCAGTATTGTCTCGCGAAATCTTCTACAACTTTCAGACCATCTTCAATTGGAATACTTGGATACAGATTAATTACATCTAAGGAGATAAAGAAGCAATTATCCGTGTTATTTAACTTATCGTTGCTATTTCTAAGACATTCAATCAATGCATTGGTGCTATCCAAATGTGATGGTACAAATTTAACTAATTGATTTAATGGAATGCTGGCAAAAATGTTGGGTAGGGGTATTTATTGCTGATGCTATTGGGCGTAAAGGATAGAATCCATTCACCTTTTCCTTGTGATCCTTTATATTAATTTGAAAAGCGGTCGGATGACTACCGGAAGTCAGTAATTTTTCATGATTAATTCTTTGTAATTTACTACATTTTCCGCGAAATAATCGGTTAGCTTGATTTTCAATGGATGATGCTTTTGATTTGTTACGAAGACTATAGATTTTTGTATCTTTAAGTAAATTTTCGGTACCGGTACGTTCAGTTATACTGTTTTCATTACTTATAACTATGCGGTTCGACTTATCAGACGGAACAATAACCAAATTATTGTTTTTGAGGAAAGTATTTGTCTTTCGTTTAATTCGGTTAGAATTTTTATATTTTGTATTGCTTCTAATATTTTTAGCCTCTTCGCGTAAAATACGTTTAACTTCAATTTCAAACAATTTCAAACTGTCTTCTTTTTCATCTGTCATACGAGGTGGCAGGTTAACCGTTTTTTTCTCAAACGGTATATTTAGCTTATTGTCATTACTTGTATCATTACTGTTGAAGTGATGAGACCATCTCAGTTTATACGCTAAACTATCAATCATAATCTCATTATCATTTGCGAAATCTTTATCAATGTTATGGGGCAAATGATACCTCGGACCTTTACTCAAAAAATTATTTATGTCACTAGGGATCCCAATATTTGTTTCATTAGTTAAGCGATTACTATCGCAATTGTCATAGTTTTGAGGAGATGAGCTACCCCTCCCTACTGAACCACAAAGCATCTTCATAATGAAAGAAAAACCAACACTTGTTCTTCAAAACATAGAATCTTTCAGAACTAAATTCAACGAACACCAACGTAGTTTAAAGAATCGAGATACAAAAAGTGCATTAACTGAACATAACTTGTTAGACCATTGCGATGAAGTGATGACCATTGATGATTTTAGTTATAAGATTTTGGACAAGCAAAACTCGGCGATTACTACTAGGATGGCTGAATCATGTAACATTGCGTTGAAAATGCCGCTATTGAACAGACGTCATGAGCTGACATGATGAGTTGCCCTGACTGGATTGCTGATTTGTTGTACATAAACCTACCTTTTAACACTTGTGTCACATACTAAGCCCTTGAGGCTGTCGGATTGACGAAACGCGTCGGGTGATTTTTTGAAAAAAATTTTAAAATAGATTTACGTCAAACAAAGGGAGCGATTGTTTTTTTCACACAAATACGTTGTAAGTCTGTCAGGTCAAAAATTAATTTTGCTGAATTACGCTTCCTTTTAATACATTCTACAACTATGCAACTTCTATGGAAAATATGAGATTTGGCATGCATGATGTGATGACGTGCTTGGTAAAGAATACAATAGACAGTCATATAAATTTGCCCACGCAGTCTCTTTTCCTTAAAACGTGGCCTGGTCGATGTTGAGAGATGTGAACTAGGATTCCTGACATTGGATGAAATGGCAGCTATTCAGGTCTGTTCCCATTCATTAACTGAATATTTTTCAGCAAAATTTCTCAATTCTGTGTCCAATATTCATCATTGTGAACCGGTTGAAATTATCATGCAACTGAGATGGCACGCATGATAGCCTATTTAGTCAATCCCAGTTATTTAATGCACTATGCAGAAGCATGACTGCAGAAAGAAAATAAAATATAAAGCACTGCGGTTTGCAGAAACCTTGAATTTCGACAATCGAATTTAAAAAGCATTTAATTTTACCTGTAGAAAATTTAGAGCAGACATTTGCAGAAAGTAAACAACAACTCCTGATTCTCCAGTGGCCGGTGAGGGATCCCAACATCCCCACCAGTCATGTATTTGTCCTTCATTTCTGAGTAAATTGTTGCTACTGTTTGTGCCCAATGACGCTCATACGACTGCAACCTTATATTTCGCATCAATTATACAAGAAAATTCTTGAGTGGGAGAGTGGTCTATTTTACCGATTTCCTCACCATTGTCCAGGGGCTGAATATCGCCACAATCGGAGCTCTGATCCTAATTATTCCCCATCGTCGACCACCTAAGACTTCATTAAATCTCCCTTGATTACCCAACTACTTTCTATCATGCTGAGAAGACGCAATAATACGATTTTGATTGATAAGAACCATTCGTTGACAGGCTGTTCCACAAGCCATTCATTTGAAACGATGGAATCTCTAAAGTAATTTCATCATTCTCTCTACCTGCGGTATCTGTGCACCTAAGGAGAGGGGCGACCACACAGCCACGGATACGAGGAACCGCCAATGATGGTTCGATCTTCCTTCCTCCGCTCTGTGTAACCACTTGACCGCTCTCTCCGCGAATGAGGTTGAGGGAGAGTGCAATAATTGCCTTCAGCTTGCATCTTGCTTCACTGTTTATCATCCTTCGATAGTGCATCGTCGCCGTCCAGCAAGACCATGTTCCCCAGAAGGACTACACATCTTTTCCATGAATTTTTGCCCATATGGGGCCTTGTACTTATCTCCCATTTCTCCTTTTTTCTACCTCATGTACATACTGCTCAACTTCGCTCTGGTTTAACCACGCAAGAGCGCCAAAACCTCCTAGACCTTCACAATACCTTGCGTGCTCGGGTGGCAAAGGGAAGTGAAGGGTCGCAACCTTCGGCAGCTAATATGGTCGCTCTGGTGAGTTACTATTTTCATAATACAAGAAAAAGCTTGAAATCTTTACACATGCTCTATATACAAATCTAAGGCTGCATTTGATTTCAAGTTTTTTCAACTAAAAATAGAAAACAAAACACAAAAAAATTTAAAATACTTAATATCAGTTCTCTTAGAAAAATAAAATCAAAAAGAATCAAATTATAGAGCAGTGAATTTAATGTTTCGCAAATTCAAATTGTCTTTTCAAATATGTTCATCTTACCGTGAAGTATCAGGGAACAAAGTTAAAAATGTTTGAAACTCCTTCGTTGCGCATCTGATTGAGGAATTGTCAGTATTGACTCTTGGCATGGTACAATCAATTTCGCAGAAATCGGTAAAATGTGGTGCATCCACTCAGAGAAATTACCTTGTCTGCGTATCTAGCAGAGTTGGAAAAGTCGGAATTGGAATTAATTCCGACCCTTAATTAATTCCATTTTTCGTCGGAATTGGAATTGGAATTGACCTTGATAAACCTCAATTCCACTTTTTCGATAGACCTGTGATAAATCTATTTGTACAAAAATTGAAATCACAGTATTCGGCAGTTGTGATAACTGCACGCAGAGATAAGAGAGAGAGATAGATCGACAGAGCTAGTTTTATTCTATTGTTGAATAAAGAGTGCTAATTGTGACTTTGATGGGCTTACAGCCCCCGGATAATGTTAATTCAGCAATTAAGCAAACAATGAAAAGATAATCATCTTTGTTCAATCTGCTATTTAGTTATTTATCAGGTAAGATAATTAATCAAAATAAAACAATTGTTGAATTTAGTTATTGATTAGATAAGCGCAAAAATTGGAGATCAACTTAATTGTTGTACACACGAAAAACAATTGGTTTGGAAAGAGGAAAATTCACCCTGCATTAAAGGGCAGCCTGACAGTTCAAATCACAATATAGACAATGTCAACAAATTATTCTAATAATTAATGATTCAATTATAATGGCAATGGCATGAAATATTATTCAACTTCCAATCACATCAATTGACAATATTAATTTTCAAGACTATAGTTATACAAATACGATACTCAACGATAAAAGAAAAACTTTAAACTTGCAGTTCACTTCTTGATGTTGAATTCACTTCAGTTCGATCGGACTCACTTATACCAAAATAACATCATAAATATCATGAATATCAGTGTCATTTATACCGTCAATCTTCAATCGCGCTCGCTGATGTGTTGCCGCATACGCTACTGTGTTGTTGTTCGCTGGTAGGCAGTTGTAGTTGTTACTTCTGTAGTCAAGTTACACCGCGAGAGCCCGGAGTTCTTCTAACAGCTACTGAAGATGTCGTATGTGTTGCTGTTGGTAGTTGTTGTTTCAATTTCTCATCGTCTCTAATTTATGCAAATGTTTGACACTTGACGATAAATCCACTTTCTTTTGAAAATTGAAAGAATTTCCTTTAATCTCTGCTCGTTAGCTTTCGACCCGACCACATTTCGTTCTTATCACGGAATTTTTAATCTCCTTTTTTAACATGGACCATTAATCAGTTTTCATGATATCATTCTTATCGTCGTTTTTTCTTTCATCAACAATCACGTTATTCACACATTGAATTTCTTTCTTCTGTCAGTTTATTAATAGATTTATTGGCATCTCTCTCTCTCTCTCTCTCTCTCTCTCTCTCTCATAGAAGTAGATAATAGTACACTAGAATGGAAGTTTGATATCTTGCCTATGCACAATGATGGCACATGGAAAAATCTATGGTTTGTAGATCAGATTCGATCTAAAACATTGTATCATAGTCAAACTATATACCAAGTTGGTTGTGGAAGTTGTCGGCAGCAAATTAATGCAGGATTTTTATGAAGATAATATTAAGTGAGATGGTGGCATTGTTTCATGTGGCATATAGCCTACTATTCCCTGGGCTGCACGTATATTGTGTCGATTTACAGCAGTCATTAACAACTATTTTTCAAAATTCGAATTAAAAATTGGTCCACAAAGTCATAATTGAAAGTGGGCGGTGCACTGGTTGTAAGAATATCTCAAGAATTCAATAGAAAAAATTCTAACCGTATGATGATTTCTCCTTCATACGGTTAAGAAACCTAGCGCTTTTGTCGAATAAACACATTGAAAGCTTCTTCACCGACAATAATTTCTCAGATAAGTGAATAGTCGCTGGAACTTTTCAATTAATCATTAAATGACATGTGATATAGTGTGATGATATTTTGGAAGCTGACATTCGATAGCATGTAAAGATTTTGAAAATTGTTCAAATATAGTGAACAGGGGAGCCTTTTCAAGTAAAATGAATACTCTGAGATTTCTTGACCTCTGATTTCAAGCTGGAGCAATGCATGTTCTGTAAATCGACATTGCAAGTTGCATATGTGACTGATAATACTCTTGATAGATTATAGGAGCGATATTTCAAAATGATGAACGTACAGAACGTTTTAAAGGATTTCTTTCTTTGTCATCCTGTTGCCGCAGTATTTTGTAATTCACTATTGCTTTTGTGTATAATCTTTGGACAAGGGGCAGCAATCCAGATCACAATTTGGCTTGATTAATATAAAGACAAATAAGAAAACATGGAAACCAGCTCGCACAATTTGCGTTTTGCCACAACTTAGTTCCCCCGGCGTGTGCCATAATTTTCATGCAATTTCCATTCTAGGACTTTCTATGGTACTGTTCATTTCCGTGCTCTCTCTCTCTCTCTCTCTCTCTCTCTCTCAGCGTTTGATTATTTGCTGACCGTTAATTTTCTTTTCTCTTTTTCACAAGATGTTGAATATCTCGTTTATGAAACGAAAATGGCGTAGGCTGACCGGCTACATATATACATGTACATGTACACAAGAAATGTGAACTATGAACATGAGAACGCACATAAGAAGGACGCAGGGAACGGCACACAGGAATAACGAGGATAGGATACGGACACATGGGTTAGATTGAAGCGAGGAAACTTTAGATACATTAACATACACGCGCCATGCAATTATCGGAATTGAATATCATTATGGAATTGGAATTGGAATTGAATTGAACTGGTTCGATTGGAATTGGAATTGAAATTTCTGTTCTGGAATTGGAATTAAAAAATTTCAGTGGAATTTTTCCAGCTCTGGTATCATAGTTCCCACCAACAGTTACGAGAACGAATCCATCTTTGTGGGCGCAATGCACTGACATTGTCAATGACAATTGACAATTCACACTTGTCAGCCATGCTACTTTCCACGGAATTAGCTTCTTACAGTGAATGACTCCTTACACTTGGTGTGTGACAGTAGACGTACTGCGAGACGATGATTTCTATTCAGTGCGATAAGGCGAGTCTTTGAGTTCAATTTTAGCCGATTCCAGGCGCCTCGGAAACTTGATTCTTTGAGTTGTCTGTTTGGGCCAAATGCAGTTTAAACTCTGTGGGTGTAGTACCAGTCAGCTGATATGTACACAGATTCAACGATGCGTGTGCAACTTTCATTGATGATTAAATTGTGATCACAATGAAGAAACACATTCAACGTTCTGTGTAGTAGTCTCAACGCTTCATCTTACGCTTGCTACCTTGCAAACCATTGATCAAAAGGGTTTATATAATCAATAAAATTTGCGTACATTTATGCGGATTCTTCAGATATCAAGGCATCGGGGCGATCGAAACTATTTGAAGGAATTCACACCAATCATCCAGCAATGAAGAACTTATTTCTCTTTTCGTTCAATGCATTAATTATCTTGACTACATAGTTCCTCCATTGTACTACCGTTGCAAAGTTGCATTCTTCATAGATGGTTGTACTTGTTGATACGTGACAAGTTGGCATTACCTGAAGACTGATGAAATAGTGTAACTAAGATTGTCATCCTTTTCTGATTGAAGATTTAAAAGTGGCTTGCGTTTGTACATCTATTAGATACATAAGGTGCCGATACCGATGTTTGGCGAAATCACAATTAGTGCTGTAACACTGAAAACAGGAAGTGTTTGCGATTACAAAAAAATATGTCAACATGTAAACAACATCAGTGCACATTATATAAGTTAAATTGATACAAAGGTCTTTCCTAGCAAAAAATGCTCCACGGTCTGAAAGTCCTTACTTTTGATCCGTGGTTCAATGGCCTGTGACTAGCAATTTTATTGTATTGATATGACTTTGCACCTGTGGAAATCTACTTAATAGAAGACTCACTTACTGGAATGCTCACTTACTAAAATGTATAGCCTATAAGCATGTTCTGAAAACATTATGTTGCATGTCCCATGCTCTGACAAAAATAAATGGAATTGCGGAGGGATTGATCATTACATCAATGCACTTAGTATTATTTGTATTATCAAATATGATAGACAATTTGTGCGGAATATGGATATTTGGAGCCACACCGAGTGTCATGCTTACCTAGCGCTTATATGCGGTAATTAATGTGTAGATATTGATTGCCCTTTACCGACAGTAATTAGTATGATACTATGAAGATAGGATCTGTACATCTGGTACAAAAGTCCGAGAGAAACAGCCATTGAAAGTTTGCAATCGGACTACATTGTATCAGCATCATAAAGCCGCTCTGGTGATATTAAATGCGAATGTAAGCATATGTAATATTATGCTTTAAAAAATAACTTTAATGGTGATTGAGAACATCCTTGATATACAAATGTGGGTTCTTAGAAAAAATGGATTTTTGCCTTGAGGATGACAGTTGTCAGGATCCTGGGCCTGCCGCCAATTGGCTTCGTGGATGACGCATGCTATAAATATTTAACAACCGATATAATCAATGCAACATATTTCAGCTGGCTATAATTTGATACTTTTTTTGAAAAATTTTAGCAATGTTTTCAGGGAGATATTTATACACTGTTACAACAGATGTCATTTCGATAATGAGGAACTAATGGGAGCTCCTGGCTGTACGTGCGTTTCACATTGCGATCTTGCTGGTATCTGTGGAGTGAAATTCTAGGTCATTGCTGTACAGTGTATACATATGAGTGGTGATTAATTAGTTCATAATTAGAGAATCCATGACTGAGCATTTTTTAAATGACACGAAGCCAAGAATTGATATTTTCATGATTTTGCATCTACCTGTAGCCTATTTATCGCGCCTACTGATAATATGAAAATTATCAAGGTGCCGACTATATATTGTGATCTTGAAAATTCATCATTCAATTTAAAAAAACTCTAATAAAAAAATGGCAGCGGGTTCATTTTCTCCAATCATATTGCAGACGAAATCATTGACACCATTCTGCACATCCTCTTAAAGAACATTTGGTCTTATCTCGGTTTCTGTCTTAGAATAGCATCTTCGTGTAATCAAAGACAGAGATAGGGTGACGAAATCAGTTATGACATTTCTTCAGGGGTGTGTTTAGTGTCTCATATCCGAAGTATTGTTGATAAAGACAGTCTATATTTACGCTCTACGATGAATTAAATTGCTGCGTAAATGTTTTTGAAGATATGGTTCAGTTCTGTAAATGATTGATATGGAATCCTAACATTCTGGAGGGACTATGATTGCGGGTGGCGTAGAAGTAGTCATGGATATCTAAAGAGAATGACAACCATTAAGGCCTTCGACATCCTGCACCTGCCAGTCGTGGTTTTTTGTGATGACCTCTGCACTTCGAGACCTAGACCTCTCTTTCTCCGGGAGTTTTGGATAAGATGATCTATCTTAATGCGTGCAGTAAATCATCCCGTAAATTGTCTGGTCAATTGCGTGCAAAGTGCACGAAATACAAAAACACACTTAAGAGATCTATTTGACGATATGCTTGCTAAACATAATTTTCTCAGAGATTTTCAGTTATCAAGGTAGTAAAATTTCGACGGGCATTCATTAAATATCACTTTAAACACACTGCTGGCAAATCACCTAAATTTATTATTGCAGGCGCACTAACATAGGCGATGTGCCAATAGGTAGTGTGTTTGAAGTGACATTTAATGGATGTCCGTTGAAATTTCACTGACTTCCTAATTGCAAATCTCAAATTCACCCGGCTGCAACTTTAAATAGGCAGTTGTGTTGATATTGAGAGCTGTAAACTAGACCAGCTGATGATTTCTGATATTGGATGAAATGGCAGCTATTCAGGTCTGTTCCCATTTTTCAACTGAGGATGCATCTCAACATTTTATTATTTTATTCATATAATTATCTTAACACAAACTGATAGCCGTCAGGATTTCAACCAGGAGCTATTTCGTTCATAGCGGCAACGCATTCAGCATCTCTATGGCCTGCTCAATGTTCTCATGTCAACTTTTAAAACTCTTCTTTCTGTTCAGCAATAATTAGTTATCAGCATAATGATAGAGTGAATACTAAAATTTGTCAATAGTCACATCCAATGTATAGCTGTGTACTTTTGCTATGAGATTGCTCAAGTCGCTATCCACAATGATGTTAAGATAAAGCTATTAAACGCGACTTGTAAAGTATGTAGGTATGCAGCCTGTCTAGAAATTCTTGAAAGCAAAATATCAAAATCAAAAACTTCGTAATCAAGAATTAATCTAGTCAACTGAACTGTGGTAATGATGCATAATTGCAATTAATTGATTAGTGCTCGATTCAATTAAAATCAATTGATCGCTAGGATAAAATTTGTTGCAATTTGTTTTTGATGACCCTGGTAGGGAGGCAGGTAGACAGGCGTCAAAGAAGTTCATGGCATGCTGGAGGAAGTGCAGAAGAAAACGATTAGGAAAATGAATATCAGAATATCAGAAACGTATATTTTTTCAATCGAAAAACACGTACGTGTATACAAAAGAGAATGAATGAGATGATTGATGACAAGGTGATTGAGAAATTTACAGAATGACAATAAAGTGGAGGTGAGATTAAGTAATGGCACTGAAATACGAGATGACACTGTCTGGAAGGAGAGGACATTTTCATTCATATTTATGATGTTTAAGCAACTTTCATAATTGGAAATAGGCTCTCCCTGCTTTTTTAGACACTTCATTGAAATTAAAAAATATGATCGTTAAAAACCCAACGTTTCGTCCGTCACGGACTTAATCATGGGCAACAAAAAAAGTTAAGTTTTTTAAGTGTTTAAGCAAGTCATGATTTCATGATTCCAATAGTGGAAACTCAGTGAAGAAGGTCTTGTACTGGCGACATTCGTGTGTGCTGAAGATGACAAATCCGTGTGGATAGGAAATATCAACACAGCACGGAGGCCTGCTTTGAAAAACGGCCCTATGTGTGAAAGAAAGAAGCTATGTATGGCACACTGAACTGATGCAAACACTTGCGACAAATAGCTAAAAGCGCTATCTACATGCATCATAAGGTACACATGGATCATCAACCTGAATGTATTGAATAAGGGATACGCGTGATGATACATCAGTGCCCCGGTAAGTAAATAGATCTAATTGAAAATCCTCATCTACGAGTATCTTCTAGATTGAATAATTCACTTCATGTCATTCACTCAAGTCCTAGTTGCTTCATGAGCGACTGAGATCCCAGAACAAGAGTTTTGCTTACTGTTAACAAAGGCAACAGCGAAGACTGCTACGAGTTGATAAGACATGAAAGCGACATGGAAAAAATGAAGCAGAAAAAATGATTCATATATATATGCTCGTACCTATTCGTTTCAGTTACTATCGGCGACAGTTCTTTTCAACCGACTGAGGAATGTCCAGGAATGTTAGAACAATCCTTGTGAACTGCACGTTTTTTACAGGAGAACACAATTCTCCGTTTTCGATCAATAGCGCAACATACACGATCATATACGACCCGGATGACTCTTGCCAAAGATTCTCACTATATTAAGGAAAACATTAATTTACACAATGCATAGGTTTAATATTAGCTTGACTAAGCTTATCATGCCGATCGTAGCAATCCCTAGACAATTAATAGGTATTGGATGTGTAATGTATTATCAATGGTATAATTTTTGTGACAGGGAAAGTCGATAAACCGCATTTTTATAGACCTACAGTACATTCGAATCATACATACACGTGTAGACTTACAAGTATGTAACTAAGTGGCTACTTGTAGGTGGTTACATTGCTGACACACATGCTTTCGCAGATAATGTGGTAGGCTTCCTCACGGCGTCGCACGTATATACACGCAAATGCATGCAATACACATTAATCAGGAACGTATCTAGAATTTTCAGAAGGAGGTTGGGCCATTTTCAGAAATCTCTGTAGTAGCCGCATGGCTGTATAATTAGATAACTGATCATTTGCAATTTAGTACCTGCAAGCTTATACCATAGGCTAAAATGCGTTGAAGGGCATATTAGAGATTTTGACGAATTAATACGACATAATTGGTACACTTTTTATCTACAAATATATACAGTTTCAGTATTAAGTTGATATATCTTACAACCGTGCGCCAAGAAATCGACATTTCCGTGAAATCTGTATCCCACAATTTAACAGTGAAGACATTCTACTCAGAGAATTAGATTCATCTGCGCGCGCTTCGGTTTCCTAGAAAGGAAGAATTGTATGCAACCTTAATGCCGAAATGGCACATCACAGAATTAGACAACTTGCTTCTTCTCGAATGGATAATTCGTGTAACGCTAGCTATTGGAAATGGCAAACAATAAGCTGTCAGGAGAGGACACTAGAGCCAGTGAGAGATGCGTGCGTGCTGTGATATCACTTCGCACACACCAAAACACACATCGATGCCTGGCTTCGATTCAATTTATGCACTATATAGTGAGCAATGCCGAGGAGAGGATGTGAAATCATCAAGTGAACTACTTTTCGTACGCCTGCTACTTCTTTTAATAATGATCGGAAGGACCAACATTATGGAGAAAACTTGTGCGCAATGAATGATCTGAATTCTTCGAATCTGAAGGAATTGTGGCAATCGAAGCACTTTCCTTGAACTCCCATTAATCCGCAATCGACGCACGACTTTTTTCCCTATCTCTGTAAGGTATTAGGAATTCCTTTTCGCCCACTTGCTAAGTTCCTCGATGTGCCGTCGATTTCGAATGAATCACGCTTTTAGTAAACCGAAGCAGATAAACAAAATATTCAATTTTGTGCATTCTACCACTTAGAAATTAACTATTGGGCTTGATTTTGGATTTAACTAAATTGAAAGCAGATAATGAGGTACATGCAGAACTTTGATAAAGAGATAGAAATGGTTAAATTCATGCCAACTGATTTCTTTGACATTTTATTCACAAATTTAGCCACAATGGAATGGATTTAACAGTCAATCACTTGGTCCAATCAAATGGCAATTGATCTTCAAACAGGTAATTAATTTTTCCTCTGCTTGCATACGGAGTCGTTATCCCTTTAATTGCCTGCTACTTCGGCTTTGTCGGCCGGCCGGTTATCCTTCACTTTAAAATGGATTCGTCACAGAAGATAAATGAGAACAATTGGAAATAGATTCGGCAATTCATTAATGTTCACTTGACCTTCCAGAATGTCATCTAGGGCGACTATCGGTACGTTTTACCACTCATTTACAGTTTTTTGATTCTTAAATGTTAACAGATTGCCTGAATCGATATTGTTTGAACTTCATCGTTTCTCTGCACCGCCTTCCATCCCATTAGTACTTTAGACATTCCACGCAACTTCCCTTTTGGCCGATACTATAGGGTCACTCCATGTGAAGTATCCTACATTTCTCACGCGAACCTTAGTGAAAGGGATTTACTTTGGATTTTTTTCCAAGTTCACCAAGCATAAAATATGTTGGAAGACGGCCAGACACAGGAAAATCAAAGTTCATAGATAATTATTCATCACCCAGTAGAGGCTGTTTGAAATGTCAACTGTCTTTGAGACGGAACTACGGCGCCAGGGCTTCCTTCTAAACCAATTCACACGTCCTTTCCAAAAAACCTACACTGCAGACATCATTATATTGCTTCTCACAACGTAGGAGTCCTCTAGGTGGAATATGTGTGATTGTTTGCCTCGAAGGTGTTAGACCAAAGCTGCAACGTGGAGCTTCGTGATCCACATGTTATCGCAACTGAATGGCTAGGATGTTGATTGAGCTTTACACAAACTGATTACAATGTCTGTCAAACAAACACTCGCACTTTTCGTTCAGAAAATATTGGAAAATTATTGAATTTATAGTATCTCCAACATTATATAGGTAGGATTTGGCTATGCAAATATGACTTAACTTGTAGTCACTGCATTGGAAAAATGTTCAGAATTGACAATTTCCGCTTGCAATATCAGTGCGATACTAGAGATCTCCGATAACAAAATCCTCCAAGTTCGCGAAGCTTAAATGCATGTCTGTATGTATGTAGAGCGGAGCCCTGCTTCATCCGATTCAAAACGAGGGGAAAGGATAGGAGAGCTTCATGTTTTCAAAGAAATGCTGTATTTCTTAGGGATAGAGGTCAGCCTTAGGCATAGAAATTGATAAGAAATTTAACCTCTAGAATGGAAGCTGCATGCAATACACAATAGTGGCAGAAAAATCGCACGCATTTTCATTTAGATACCATTGTCAACGGCTGTATCATTGGGCTAGCATCAGTAACATGTGTAATTCTAAGCTCTTCATTGGCTTTTCACGCCCCATTCTAATCAGCTTCAGATAAACAGTCTGTTTCTGTGGCTCGGGGTATTAGTGTAATTCAGAACAGCATGAGTACTGTTGGTTTTTTCAACAATTTCACAGATATCAAATTTA
Organism: Prostheceraeus crozeri; assembly: GCA_907163375.1. Classification (NCBI taxonomy): domain Eukaryota; kingdom Metazoa; phylum Platyhelminthes; order Polycladida; family Euryleptidae; genus Prostheceraeus; species Prostheceraeus crozeri. Next base: position 85,715 of record CAJQUW010000885.1, on the reverse strand, counting down.
CCTGTTATTAGCTAATGTTCCCCTCCGTCAAGAAACAATTCGACGTGAGGGCAAGTATTTGTACCGAAAGTAAAGAGGAGATCATCCTATAGGAACATTTTTTTCAACATTTTTCGGAAAAACGACAGAGTTAACGCCGAATTTGGGATGGTTTTGGGCTGTACAGCCAAAACGAAGCATCGGATGGGAAACGGAGGCCAGATTCGGATTCAGCGTCAAAATGACATCATTCCCAGCAATGCCTAAAGCGTCTGCAAAATGACAATGAGGAAAAAATTGAAAAACTTGATTTTAAAAAATTGTTCAGTCAACGATGAGTCTTCGGCGTCGCACTAGACTTTAAGACATGCTATTCTTCTCGAGAAGTTTCTCAGGAAATTTATGTTGTTAGTCTTCTTGAGGAAGCATTTTCTAACTGTGAGGTTGAAATATCAAAGTTATTTAAAAAATTCAACATCCCCTCGATGAGTTCTTCAATAACTATTTCAATGGAAATGCTGCCACAACCCATGCGAAGTTTTCAAGAAAAGTTTTGTACATGTGTCAGTGTTTCGCAAGTACGAGCCTATATTCAGTAAGATTAGATTCACAATGTAATCAATGGAAATAGAATAGTTAATATTGAGTTGCATCCTATTCCTCAGTTGAACAATGGGAACAAGCCTGAATAACTTGCTAATTTCTAATCTCATCTGGTCAATCCTGATTTTGACTATGATTTGTTCTTGGAAGTGTACATTTTACAAAACTGTGTAGTCATTTTCATTTTTTGGGAAATAGTTATATGCAAAACTAAAATTGCATTAAAATACTATTAATACTGAGATAATCACTTATGTAACACAGCTCAGGTAAGTACTTAGTTTAAGAAGCATTTTGATTCCTCTTCATTATACTGCACTGCGGTATGTTGACGAGTATGGCTTTCAAGTTGAAAATCCGGGAAATCAAAGGATCATCGCAATTCATCTGTCAGACAGGATGAATATGTTAGAATATGTAATAATCAAAATTCATCAGTCGGTAATATCGCAATGAAAAGAAAAATAACTTTCTTCGACCGATTTGTATTATCAACAAAAAATCAAAATTAAATACTCAATATTTCGCCAATTTCTGACTTCGCCAATGCTATTCGGGAGAGAAAATGAGGGAGAAATTAGGAGATCACTGAGAAAGGCGGGTCTGAACCAGTTCATATCAGTCAATGTCGAGTCCCGTACATTGACATCTATTCTACGTGCTGGCAGAAGGAAAGTCTGTGTCTATGGTGGTGAGAATTGTGTGATCTGTCAAAGTGCATCAAACCATGATATCTGCAACATCAAATTCTGCGTCTACGAAATACAAATCAAATTTATTGGGCAAAGTATAACAGTGAAACGAAGAGCACTATCAGGTCAAGATTAAAAGAACATTTATCATCATCGAATTAATTAGTGCATAGACATCTCATTTCCAATCCGACCTTCGACGCAATTTCATGGAATATCATTCATAGTGGACTGAAAAATACCCACATAAGAAGAGCTTGAGGAACGAGAGATCCGCTCCAAGAATCCCTTTATAAATGTCCAACATTCAGTGTACTGATTCTTGACTCTTGAGATAGCCTACGGTGAAATATTCAGTATTTGATTTTGATTTTATGTTTGTAATACAAATCGGTCGAAGAAAGTTATTTTTCTCTTCATGTTAGAATATGTTAACGTTGTCGGTGTTTGCCAACCTGGAAGGCAAAGCTGAATGCTTATTACGATTGTGAATTGTGAGAAGTAAAGGACTGCAATGGCGAAATCAGATAAGCAGTCTAGGCTGCGAACAGATAACAATTATTGATTGGAATTGGAAGATGCATCAGTTGGCTTATCAACCAATCAATGAATTGGTTCCAATTAATTTTTGACATTCCATCTTCCGGAGATCTCGATTCTCAGAGCCCGGTGATTAAGGCGTTAAAGTCCGTCTTAAATCTTTTCTCATTAACGAATGTCAGATTATCAGATCCAACTAGCAGTCAATAAAAGTGAAGTGATTGTAACAGACATCCTTAATGTGTACCGAAATGTCTGTCAGAATCACTCTTGAATATCACTCCTCACATTAGAGGAAGCATCGTGGACATTGAACACTTGTCAATGTATCAGAGAGTGAATGCGTGGGTTCAAGTGATCGTGGAAGTTTTTACACTAATGGGAAGATGAAAACTCCATGAGAGATATTGTCCTTTATAAGCAAAGACATGGCATTCTAGAACCAATACTGATAATCTCATGAATTGAAGCGTTTTGCAAGATACGAATTGCGAACTTAAAGTAAATTATCGATTTCAGTTCGTGATTTAAATTGCCAAACTGCGGAATTTCCTCGAAAATCTCTTTAACCCACTTATGCATGAATTAATTTTTAAAAACATAGTTTTCTTGAAAAAATTAAAAAAATCAAATGCTTTTTGCGGCGGCATCTAGGCATCGCACGAGATTGGGAGTGGTGCCAGTAAAATCGCAGAATAGAATTGGAATAACATTGCAGCGTAATGTTGTCCCAAAAATGTCGGTCAAAATGTTGCTCGAGAGAAGCAATATGCAAGAATGGGTTAATTTGTGTATGCAGCAGGATAGGTAAAAATTAACTTGTTACTAATAACTCACTATCTAACACTGTTTTTGTGCGGTCGCCCATGATTGCTACCCTAATCAGCAAATGTTGATAATTTCAGGAATGGAGTGATGAACTGGAAGCGAAAGCTCAGCAGTGGGCACAGTCTTGTGACGCTGGGGAGATGGAATCAGACACTGGACGGCGAATAGACCCTTACCACTACGTTGGACAAAACACCGGACTCAACCCATCATCTCAACGGATTGAGGAGGAGTAAGTCACGCTCTATTACTGATGATAAACTTCGAAGTGGGGATTTTTCCTCTGACAAAAACATCCGGCATATCCCATGATACATAGTTCAGCAGATCCATACCATAAATATCCTTAATTTAATGTGAATATTGATAGGTTTAATTACAAACCTAACTAAGTTCATGCATCATAATTACAGTGATATACAATGAATGAATGATAGTATGTCCTTGTTACAGAACATATAAATGCAATGGAGTTTTCTTATTACTATTGTAATAGAGATACTACTGTATATGTCATGCATCAAATAGTTGATGATTAGAATTCTAAAAGCGATCAGTTGTGAATTAGATATGCATAGCAGGTAGGCTTAGTGCCTGATACAAAGCACTGAAAGTGAGATGGTTTTCCTACGAGGGTGATTGGTGACCGCACTGCAAGTAAATCAGATAATGTAGTGAATGCTATGCGGCATTATTTCATTGATTCCGTCCCACAGCCAGCAACAATCGTCATAGAGGCCGGCGAGCGTCCACTTCACCATAAAATGTCCAGTTTCATGTAAGCCTGTTTCAGTTACCGATGATTTGAGGTGACCATGAAAGATCAGAGGAAATACAAAAGCCGAGAGTCTTGGTGGTAACATATTTAGAAGTAAGTGAACTGCCTTGGCATTCCACAGAATGTTCAGTAAAGCGTATGTTTTGGAGTCGCGTGACCAAATACTGACATTTAGATGAGGAAAATTCCATCTGCCAAAATGAGGCCCAGTCAGAAACTGTCACAAGAGTATAACGAATATTGTATAACCGCATAATAGAGCATAATAGAGTATAACAAGCATTTGTGGAATATACAGTTATATCGTCAGCAAAGAGTAGTAAACTTCAATCAGACACAAAGTTAGGCAAATCATTCATGGAAACTGAAAATATAATTGGCACGAGGACGCATCCTTGAGGCACACCAGAAGATAATGTGCCGATAGATGAGGATGCACCATTCACCGCCACATGTTGCCTGCGATTTCGAAGATAAGCTTTGATTCATTTTCATAGCTTTCCGGCTAAACCATGTGCCTGACACTTTGATAGCAGATTATTATGCCGAACTCGCAAAAAAGCGGAAACTTGGTCCAAGGGAACAACGTGGACTAAATTTGATTGCTCGAGTGATAAGTTACATGTACAGTCATTCATCAAGAGAGAAATAGAGTCGACATTAGAGTGATCGTTGCGGAATCCAAATTGCCACTTAGATAGCATGTTACATTCCCTAAGATATTTGCCTATGTATGAGACAACAATCCTTTCGATAATTTTTGAAATCATTCACAGCAAACTGATGGGACGGTAGTTGGAATGGGAGCATGTATCCCCTATTTTGTGAATCGGAACGACTTGAGCAGTACGCCACTGATGTGGGGGTAAATCCAGATTCGAAGAACTTTCGGAATAGTTGTGCAAAGGGAAAGTGCACATAACGTGAAATTTGCTTCAGAACAATGGCTGGGATGCCATCAGGTCCAGTAGCCGTATTCGATTTCAAAGAATCAATGAAAAAGCAAAATGATTCAGTGATATCAGACTGGTTCAGGAAATATTGATTTAGTGTTTTATCAATTGTAGAAGGACAAAATGTAGGGGCAACCTCGACGATCAAAGATAAAATACGTGAATCTTTCCTACGATTCAAGATTGAGTTGACGAATTTCTACCAATTTCTGTAACCAGTATTTTCGACTGAAGCTGCAGACTGGTTGAAGTAGGCTAACTTAACTCGTCGATTTTCGGCGTTCAACTCATTTCGTATTACTTTGTATGTCATGAGATCAGATGGGTTACCACTCGACTTCCAATTCCTCCACAAAGTACTCTTTTCCTTAGACCGACTAAAGCACGATGAGTCGAACCACGGTCTCTTTGTTATCGAAACGAAAGTGAAGTAAAAGATTACAGGAGATGGTCACCGTCTTCATTTCTGAACAAACGCTAGAGATAATACTGGGTGGTCACCCTCATTACATCATAGCCAACGCTAGTAAATGACTATAGAAGATAGAAGTCATCTTTATATGAGTGGAAATATAAACAAATGTCATTTTTCATAGCCACGCCGCTTCTCTAAGTGAACTTACATGCGGAATGAAATTGCATCAGACATTTGGACAGAATGTGAACATGACTTTGACTCACGAAGACACAGAGATATTGACGAAGCAGATGACAACAACAATGAAACACACTACCAATCAAAATGAAGCAGAACCAACCGAGACGGATCAAAAGATCGGAGTAAAAATTAATACATAAATCGCAATTATTGGAAATCAGGAAAAACTAACAAGAAAATAGGAGATAGTCACAAAAACCTCAAATTGAAACGAAACTCTTTATGGCTTCAACACTTGTATACAGACACATTCTAAAATTGGCAGTGAAAATTTACGTGCTCGGTTTAAATTTTCACTGTCAATTTTAGAAAGTGTCTGTATAAAAGTGTTGAAGCCACCTTTGTGTGAACAGAAAGAGCTTCGTTTCAATTTGAGGCTTTTGTGACTATCTCCTATTTTCTTGTTAGTTTTTCCTGATTTCCAATAATTGCGATTTATGTATTAATTTTTACTCCGATCTTTTGATCCGTCTCGGTTGGTTCTGCTTCATTTTGATTGGTAGTGTGTTTCATTGTTGTTGTCATCTGCTTCGTCAATATCTCTGTGTCTTCGTGAGTCAAAGTCATGTTCACATTCTGTCCAAATGTCTGATGCAATTTCATTCCGCATGTAAGTTCACTTAGAGAAGCGGCGTGGCCATGAAAAATGACATTTGTTTTTATTTTAATATTGTTCACATGAGCACAAACTAAACGAGTATCAGTGGAAACATTGACTTATGTATATGGGGCCCTTTCTCCAACATAATTACGCCTATCAAAATGATCGTTCATAGCAGGGGTGTCGCCACGGGGGACACGTAGAAAAATGAGGCTCCTTATTTCTAAAAACAGGCGCTTGTATGAATTTCTTTGTTGGGCGGCGCCTAAAAATCAACTTGTACGGCATCTGATCGATCTGAATCTTGGGATAACAAAGAAATTGATCTTCAACGCGGAACTTAATCTGCTAAGGCTACTTTAAGAACGGATTACATAAAATCTCCGTCTCGTTTTGTTTACACAAGAGCATGAATGGTGAATGAGTGAGATTGGGCGCTGGGCGCACTGAGTTTCTCTGAACGCTTGAGTTTCACACAACGCTCATTGGTAAACGTGTCACTAGACATTATTTGAATAAATTGAGCTGCTTCACTATCTTTTGCTGATGTATTTAACATGCTCACATAGGCGCCTATCCCTACAAATCACTCTTCCGATCGCGCATTGCAAATTGTAAACATTAATTGATGACGAATTTCTTAAGGCATATACTAGCTGATAGTTACTGCTTGCAATATGACTGACACTTGACGAATGACTTCCACATCTGTACGCGCAGCGGGATTTCGACCAAGAACTACTTGACGGAATAATGACTAAAAATTCAGAATTCATTAATCAGGAGATGCTCATACATAATGAATCTGGCAGACAGGCCTGCAAAGTTTTCAGGGAATAATCCATTGTGTAAACATGTATTTCACTGTGCTCTTTCAAAACGATTGCTTCAGAAACGAAGTTTAGAATGCTAGGTTAATTTGATTGACTTTTGAGTGAAAGGATCGCCATTGGAGCAGAATCGCCTGGTTTATGGCTTCACTAGATCGATTTTTTAGTTCCATGTCTTCGACAAAGCACGTTTGATCCTTTCAATTCTTTTTTTTGAGTGCTTTTGTATTTCTTCGTCACTTTGGTCAAGTTGACCAATTTTAATCATCCAGAGGTTCATGCACATTTTTATGCTACTGCGAGACTCAAGGATTGGGAACATAACATAGTTACGATCTCCGAAGAAAGTCAAACCTTAAATTAAAAACCAATTTTTTTGTTATTGGATTTCCTGGAATCATATAAATCTTAAAATATGAAAATATGAAGTTTTTTTGTTGAAGTTGGAGTCCAAAGAGTTGAGACGCTTGAAAAATCTGCGATCTGAGTAACATCAATTCGCAGGTTCTTCATTAGGTTATCATAACTATGATCATATTGCACAATCATCAGACATAGTTTGAGGTATAATAATTATTTTTCTGTATAATGGTCAAATCTAGTGGTGAAATGATGCGATTACGTAACATGCTACTTCACGTGCGTTATCACGCAATGGCAATTACGTCACAAAAACCTGCCCTCCCATTTCATTGTAATCCTTTCATCCCATATTGAGATTCTTTAAGAAATAAGGAAGTAAGATGCAATTTTTCGATTGATCAAACACAGCAGGGCGGCGTTCCAGGGCATCATTGCACGATGCCACATATATGACAGCATCAGTCAGCTTGCCTAAACCATGATGTCTCGCCCCTTTGAATTATGTTAATCGACGCTTAAGCATGTAGGCCGGCAATTCATCTTTTCCTGTATTCAAATCAGATTGAAATTCCCGAGCTAACGGGAAATGACAGCAGAGAAGATCTGAATATTCTTATGTAATTCACGTGACCTTCTGTTATGTTCTTTCGGAAAAGGTCAACTCGTCAACTGACCACAAGTCTGTTATGTGAAGTGGGAGAGAACTTTATCTTTTCTCTTGTGTCAACAGCAGGACGCCTTGTCCATGTCAGTTGTTTAATTGATGGATTAACTGCCACTCTATGAATGACGTAACTTACAGGTCTCTCCACTTTACTGTGTGATAACAGGATGGGATGCGGCGATTGTGTCATCAGAACACCTTTACGTTTGGAACAGCAGATCTGGAAGAGGATTGCTTTCAGAATAAATTAGTCGCAAGCCTAATTAGAGATTCTTAATGTGATGGCTTGAAAAGGCATGAAAATGGCATGAAAAGAGTTACACTTATGTTTGTTCTGTGTTCCAGTATAATAGAGATAATATTCATTAGCATACTGATATTTTTCCAGGGTGGACTAATATTTTGGCCACTATGATAAATTTAAAAACAAAACTAATATCCTGAAAATTAAATATGTCAATGATAGCACCAGCCGAAAAATACGCACTCTTAGTAAGAACCACTTACCTGTAACTTTGGTTGATATCCCCAACTCTAATTTATATAGAAGTCTGCAATGTAAACCTAAAATTAAAAAACACGAAAACTGCATCGACTATTATTGGCTACCTAGTAACTACAATTTGTTTGAGAAAAAATCTAGTTTACCAGTTCACTTGCAATTTTTGCGAAAAGGAGTGTGTCGGACAGACCAGTCGCCCTTTTGAAATCCCCTTCAATGAACACAGTCGGTCTTTCAATAGCAAAATTAGCAGCGCTTTGGCTGACCACAAATTTGTTGTAATCAAGTTGTATCAATGACACCTGACTAGATGCATGTACGCATATTGGAAAAATGCGAGAACTTGGTTGAGCGAAGCTCGGTTAATTAAATGCTTGAAACCTACGATAAACTGAACCGTAAGCATGCTCTGATCGATTTCTGGTTCTCACACCACCGTGAAGTACATACACAGAGCAAAGACACCGCGCTCTCCTGACCCTCAGCTGACTTCTTTTAGTTGTCAGTTCTGTGTTTTGACTAGTTCTCATTTCATATTATACCCTAGAGCGGGAGTAATGGATTCATGTTTCGCATTTCTATATAGGTATTTGTTTGTACTTCACGTTTTTAGTCAATGAAACATGAAACAAACAAAAAATTCTACCAGCTGATTCGATAGGCCAATGTATAATCAGTGAATGCTCGAAGTCAGTCGGTGATGCTTTGAGATTCCATAAGTCTAAGAAACAAAAGCATTTAGAAAATTGCGCTCATTGCTTTGTATATGGAATGGATTTAGGCCCGGACGGAGCGGGCTGGCGTCTCACCACCAGTTTTTGTCCTTAAAATGTACATTAAATAATTTGAGTCAAACTTTGTCCTCAGAAATACTTGCATTATATTCACGCTGGTATCCATTAATATCCATGAAGGCAGCACAGTCGAAGGAAATATTCGTTGAGGTCAGCTTTTCTGTTTCATTGGTTCATGTCTTCAAAACTTACTACAAATAAGCGCTGAATTTTGTCGGTAATTCAGCATGGTTACATTCTACAGCACATACTGAATCATGATTGTGCAGGAGTTTGAATTCTAATTATGCTTAAGATTCGGTCAAACAAATGCAATGAAATAAGAACTCAAAAAATGTATTGCAATGCAGCTTGCATTATCTACCGAAATAATTGCATTTTTATTCTTTAAAGGACATTCAGTCCTGGATTTCTTATTAGAAATCACACTCGTTGGTTCAGTGAGCCACAGATGTCGCAAAAATCATTTGCAAACACATTATTCAGTCATAGAAATGTCATAGAATTCAGTCAAAACAGTCGAAATAATTTAGAAATCCACAGAGGATAGCAGCTCTTCAATGAATGTGATTTTATATTTAGATGATGATAAGTAAAAAAATAAATTCTCTAAAATTGAATGAATTCTAGACAGATACCATTCTCAAAAGTGAACAATGAAATGATTTGGAGAATGACTGAGATTCTTTCCATTTTTCAGAGTGATGCAACGCTGGTATGATGAACAAAGGTTATTTTCTCCTGGAGAAGCTCCCAGCAGACGATGCAGAGGAAAGCAATGCGGACATTACACTCAGGTAAGATACTGATTATTGACTTAGGGACTTTGCCTCATACACGTGAGTCTTTCCATGATCCGGAGAATGCGATCTTAGACAGGAAATATACAGCAGAGGAGATTTCCCAATATAAGACATGAGTGAATAATGTGCTGGGACATGATACACTAGATTCCATTCATTAGTTTAATGTCGCGTTCCAGAAGATCTCATGAATCTCTAAGCACGGATTAAAGCGGTTAAATTTTTCTATAAACCTGTCGATTGGCTAGCCTCTAAGCTATGTAGATGTCTTTAGTCTTTTCTGTTCTCCTTGATTAAGCAGTAGTTGGCTGTTTGGTAGCATTCGAAGTCATCAAATTGCCTGCGCAACTGAATAGTTGAATAGCAGCTCGAACAACAAAGGAAAATACATAATACCTATTGAAATTCTGCTGTGCAATTAATCAGCTTTTTCTATCATAAATGAATCAGAGCTGGTCGAGGGTAGTCTCACTGGTACACTGGATGGCGGTTTCATGAAATTTCCTGGCATGCTTCCAACCCAGAAAACAGTGGTTATCAAAAATTAATTGCGCTGCAATTAATTGCAATTAATTGGTCGGCATCAATTGATTCATGTCACAGAATAATTGCGATTGATTGATTGATTGGTACATCGAATAATTGCAATTAAAGTTTGATAACTCATGTCTGCAAGGAGTGCTAGAAAGATTTTCATTATCACGCGAGATTTGTAATCCCCTCGATAGAAAATATGACAGAGTTTTTTAATCTGTAGCTAATGAAATATATCAAATGATACAAAATATATTACAAAATCTTCACATCAGAAGATGCTTCAACAAAATTCTTGTTATTCAGTTTCATTATTACTCTTCATGACAACCTATGAGTGACTTGTTTCAGCAGAAGGTGCTGCTGTCTCATATGAAATTCAGGATAGATAATTGAATTTCCTTAATTTCAGCTTGTTTGGGCCTACACTCGGAAGGTGGGATGCGGCTATGCACGATGTGATAACAAACCGAATCGTCGATTAATGTGCAATTATGGACCAGGGTGAGTGAATCTGCCGAGAAATGAATTTGTTCTTCTGTAGTTCTTGAATGATGAAATTCACTTTATTTTCCTTCGCTGGAATCTGCATTGATTCTAGACGAGGGAGGGAGCAGGCATTCACAGACGTATAGTTTATTGATGACGCAGCCACAGAACATTATAATCGAATTTCTGCTTTTTCTTCATCTGCTTCGCATTACTATTAGGCTAAATCTGTCTGCATTTTCTGTTGAAGCAATCTGACTGCATTTTCTGAAGTAATTTGTGCATTTTTCTGTTGAAGTAATCTGTCTGTAATTTCTGTTAAACTAATTTGTCTACTTTTCTGTTGAAGTAATCTGCTTGTATTTTCTATTGAAGCAATTTGTCTATTTTTCTGATGAACCTATCTGTCTGTATTTATTGTCAAAATATATTACTAGGGCAACCCAAGTATACTATGAAGTGTCATAAAATGTTATAAAGTACGGCGAATTTATATAATTTAACATTAATACCATAAAGTAATATTTTTTAATCGCCTTTTTGTCAAATGACTTGTTTTTCATAATGGAAGAGCTACGTAATTTTCCGAACATCTATCCTACGGAAATTCTTTTGTCCTTTATCATCCGACACTGCACTATACACGATTACCGAAGGGAATGCTTTAAAATTCCTTTACCAAGCTAGTTTCTTGCAAACTGTGTGCGCATCCTATACAAGTGTGCTGCTCTGAAAATGAAGTTGATTTTTTAGTTCATTGATCAGTTGACCAGCTGTGTTGAAGTCACTGCAATCAAGTAAGAAAAAGTCTATTTGAAGACATCAGTCAACAAGCGATTGTCATTCGGAAGGCTTCGGTTTAAAGCTGTCTATTTGACACGTTATATACGTATAGAAATATTTTATTCCTTATGGAATCACGCTAGTATTGTACTCCTTTGATATTAATTTAGTAAACTGTAATAGACCACCATTTCTTATATTTCGGCAGCATAAGTAGTGAATACCAAGGTATTTGTATGTGAAAGGCATGTCCTATATGCTGTGAGATGTCTGCATTTCTTCATGTGTATTTGTGTCTTTTGGATGTGTCTTTGACTTCTTCATTATTAACAATGGTATTACTGCCTGCAATGTTTATCACGATTTGTGCTGTGTCATCTTGCTGACTGTTGAGCTTTTTACTCGTAAACGGGCGAAATCGGTCTGAATGATTATTGTCAATAATGTATATGAATCATTTTGTTGAATATTTCTATCAGTTCTTCATTGAATGTCAGTCAAATATGTACTTAGCATCATATAAAACTTCAATCATAAAATAATAAGTCACAATAATAAGCCGAAATGCAAATGATCTCATAATACTTCGGAGGTGTTTAATAAGGCATTTAGTTATTTGAAAATTTTGTAGATGGATCATACACGTAAGCACAAGCTTTGTTGAAGCAACACTTCTTGATACTTTTATACTCGGGGATGTTGAAATTAGACCGCCACCCTCTTATAGAATCTCACCCAGGAGAGAGAGGGTTGAAAAATAGACCGCCATGGTGGTATATTACAGGCACAGAATTAGATTGTTTAACTCTTTCAGTTTAGTAGAAGTAAAGAGTAATTCAAAACGATGGCACATGGTGGAACTTAGTAAGTGGGCAGAAAGGAATTCCTAATACCTTACAGAGATAGGAAAAAAGTAGTGCGTCGCTTGCGGATTGCTGTGATCATTCAAAATGCTTCGATAGCCACGATTCCTTTAGATTCGAAGAATTCAGATCATTGTGAACAAGTTTTCTCGTTAATGTTTGTCCGTCATATTCTTTGTTTAGAAGTTGGCAGGCGTGAGAAATTTAGTTCACTCCATGGGTCACTCATTCTATCCGTAGGATTTATCAATGAATGGTAATGTAACAGCGAAGGGTGACCGAACGAAGAACTCGATGTGAATGACAGGCACGCCGCCGGCTGCTGTCTGAGGTTCACTTCTTATTCAGTGACGACTTATTGTTTGACCGCAGATCGTGTGTGGTGTGAGCCATTTCATTATCGCATACGAGATGTGACGCAGCCCTTCTAGGAACCAACGACTAGGGAATGAGCAGTCTAGTTCTGTGACCACAGGTTTTTGAACGTTCTATGAAGCATTTCAAAGCAATCAATTTGAAGTCAATAAAGTTACAAATTCGTCTTCTTTAACAAAAATTTGGGTTGTCCGATATATAACTCTCAGTCCTTGCGAGTGAACGTCGCTAGACTATGAAGTGAACTATACATGGCATTAATCGTCACCTGATGATCTCCACTTACCTCTTCGATAATCCATCTTACATATTTAATAATAGTAATAGGATTTCAGGACAGTCGAAGGTCATTCCTCAGTGATTATATTTTGACAAGGATTTATGACACATGCCCAAAATGCTTCATTTCCACGAACTGCACTGAACCGACCTAAGGACGTGAACCTGCCTTTCAGGCCGCCTGAAAAAAACACAAACTGTCCTCAAATGACATGAACCAGTATTTAGTCGTTCATTAAGGATCTAGCAAACATCATCAGGTCAGTATGCTAATCAATGCAGATAACAAGCTAAGGAATTGCCACGTCATTCAGCGATGGTTTAGCGTCATTACTCTCCCATACTGGGGGCTTGGACGGCGCTGACATAGTCAGACTTTTAACTGGAGCGTTGTGATCTTTTAGCACGGATGCCCTTCCTGCCGACTTCCTATGACGCTCTCGGGGCTCGACCTCTGGACCAAAAGATCGCTAGGCCGAGCACTTAACCACTGTGCCACGGAGACCATTGTGGATGAAATTTGAGGCATGGATGCAGCTACCAACAGCAACAAATCCTCTTCACAATGAAGACAATAACTCCTAAGTAACCCTAGAATGGCCAGTAGGTGATAAGTAGGTGATTGTGCCTTCTAGCACTTGATTATTCGACTTCTGATGCTTGCAATGCATCAGTCTGCTACTCCCTAACATACTTTCGCTTTTTTAAAAAAGTTGCATCCCAAGAGCTACAGGAACTGTTCTCATTGTCGATTTCATCACCAAGCCATCTGTCCTATTCTCGCCTGACGATAACACTTGGAAATTATGATTGTGAAATTGATTTCCTGCAGCCCGAACGAGTTTCTGCAGGGAGCGAAGACAAAAATGAGACTCTCATGGAATAATGTGCGCCCCATGTCTACTACTCTGATTAAGGGAAAAGTTCTCAGTGTAAAGCCACAAGATTTGGCATAAAATGTCATTAGATCATCTTCTGCAGTGTTATGCTGTATGTATGTGTTATTACCATACTTCTGATAGATAATGTATGCCAGAATGTGGTGAAATGTGCCTAAAGATTTGATCAAAGTGCTATATTTGCCGATGTTGACATACTTGCCTCAATCTGCTTCTCATTGGATTTGCTTGCGTTTTTCCTTGATCGTGTCTGACAAGAAGAGGAACCGGGTAGAACTCAGCAGACGCTCCGATTTAGAGTAGCCATAAGGCGAACATCATTCTATGAAAACATCACTTTCGGGTCATTCTCTGCAGAAACTCGCTCTGTCTGCCGGACTGTTATATCGGTTATAACCAGCCATTGAAAATTCAGTTACAAATATTCTCTCTCTCTCATCTTCCTATTAGGAATCCATTTCACTTCTAATGTATCATTGTGTTCATGTTAGTCGGAAGTTGGCAGCAACACAGGTTGACTTCTTATTATTTATTTCATTGATGGCACAAGTTTGGAGCCAAGACGGCGATCTATCTGCATTTGAGTTACTGATCCTCTACAACATGGTGTAGTGCACAACATTTTAGTCAAACTGAAGATTTTATAAAATGATGATACAAAATGAATGGCTGGGTGTGATCGTGTTGATATGAGAATTATACCATGTGATGGCCATATTTCCTGGAGTTGGAACACAATAGCATTCTTTATGATTGAACTTATGTTGAATTATAGACTAATTTTTCTTCATATAGATATGTTAGCTTTTATTTCTAGCCTTGAATTGAATTGGAAGGGTTAGAAATGTCTTTCTCTAAATTTTCACTTATATTTCTGTTACACCCACAGATATAAATTTTCTTGTCTGCGTGTTTTGGTCTACAGATGACTTTCCTCAGTACTGATGGTCACGTTCAGAACTGGTCTGGAGGGCAAGAAGATCAATTTTCCATTGAACGTGATGTCAATTCAAGCTTGAATTCTGACGAACTGAAACATTAATACCACATTAAAGGTACACAGTCAGCAACAGTCATCAGATACTTCTGCAATGCCTCCGTGTGAATCATATCTTCAGATGACGAATTGAACTTTGGTCAGAATTCAATTGTTTACTCAATTAAGTTTTGCTCCGATGTTTGCGCTAGACTCTGAAATATCATTTTCATTTCTCAATAGTAAATAAATAAATTTTGTTTACTTGGAAGCACATTAGACACGGAGCCTTTCTTCCATGTGGCCGAGTTGTTACTGATCGCACTCTCATAATTATTGTGGTGAGTGTTTAGCAATAATTTAGAGTGCACCCATGTTGAAAGTCTTAGTCTTGACCCGACCAAAGTTTGAACCAAAGTCTCTCGGACGCAGAGCGAAGACTCTACCACAAGGCCACAGCGCAGGTGAATAATGATAAAGTTAATAGCCTATGATAAAATTGCAGATTTTCCCCCAATTTCTTGCGAATGAAATATAATTGAGAAAGTAAGTAGCAGCTACACTCAGGGTGTCAACACTGGGTTATCAATGTTATCGCTATTGGTCGTGCGAGGTCCTACTCCACTATTGTTCATGTATTGCAGTAGGAGGTTCGATTTTATAATCGATAGTCAGCAAAACGAGAAGATTTCTCAGATGTACAAGACTACAATTTTCTCAATAGTTGATTTCTCTTTTTTGCAGAGGCAACATCAACCAAATGCTACCTTACGTCAATGGTACAGCATGTTCTCGTTGTCCATACGGCTACAATTATTGTATGGCTGGAAGTCTGTGTGCGACGAAACAAATGTGTCAAAATTCCAGAAGTCAATGCTGTAAGTGTTCGCTGTAAAGCTGAAACAAAATGCAAAATATCAGAATAATGCGATAGCACGACTAAGTCACCGTATAGCTCACCTGCGATGACGAGTCGTCCAAAACATTAATAGCTGTGCTGTCACTATTGCCCTACGTGTCATTATTGCTCAGTTGGTAAGGCGATCGATGTTAACTTGTGCAGAGGTTTCAATTTCCATTCTGGTCAACTTCAGATAAGCAATCTATTTTATGTGTTTCAACTGAAGGGTTATCTTGCTTAGGGTTGAAACCAGGCGCCGGTCCGGCCCAGGCCATAAAGTTTGAAGAGCGGCTGGCGACGATTGGTCGGTTTTTCTTGTTAGGCCTACATGTACGAGTATGTCGACCATTGACGACATTCATTCTACAATCGATTGTCTATTAAATTAATAGATTTACAACATTGTAAGAGCATGCTGGCTGTACAGTTAGCGATGACAGAATAGTTTAAGCAGTCAGAATAACCGCTCCATCTCCATTGATTATCAAAATTTCAATTAATTGATACCAATGCCAATATTAACGAATACCAATGTCAATTAATTAACTGGAAAGGGCAATTAAAGTGCAATCATTTTTGTTCATTCCTGGTCCGTATGCGTGAGTAGGATTTACTGTCTACATCAATGTCTACGTGTGCATACTAAACATACCTGTATACATAGTGACGTCATAACTCATGTTTAACTTTTACTATAGGTCCTATATCCTCAGCGTCCTATTCTCCACCTCTGTGTGTTCTATGATTGTGCTACACATTATTACAATGTAGGCGTAAGCACTTTTGACTCATTATATAGTATGGATTCTTAATACCTAATACTCTATATTCTAAATTATGTAATGTAATAGTAATCATTCAAAATTAATGAATATAGACCTATTATAAACTTGAGGCCATGCAATGAAAGAAAATATTGCAATATATGTTGAAATTCATGCATTCTCTTGAAAACAATATGTGCATGCCTTTATTGTAGAAATATTGCACCCAATAAATGAAAAAAGGTCTGTGAAAATGCGGACGTCCTGAGTGGGGAAGGGGGAGAAAGGTTAGGTCACATGCGGACATCGAGGAGAGAGGAGTCGAAAAATGCCATCTCATATAGTTAGCGGACCTCCCTTTTTGTATGGTCCCATTGCTGACATTGACGTCTCAGGGACACTTTTTTAGACGCAGGTTGAATCATTAAATTTTCTATGAAGAAGTATACTGTAAGCAACAAATAAGCAGACATCTGTGATGAAGAGAAGAAGTCTATATAAACATGTGATGTAGGACAATACGAAGTCGTGAAACACACTGTATAAGACATTGCATGCACTCATGTTGAAAATCAATGCGTCATCTAGTTTTGAAGCTGAAAGTTATCACAAGCAGTGCTTGCAGACAGTGGCAAAATTCGGAACTTCGAAAAAATATTTTTCAAACAAAGTCATAGATATTGACTTTTCAATTAGTCAAATAGGAACTCAGGAAAGGCTTTGAAAACACACCAAAGCGAATCGTCCAAAAGCGTAGGTCTGCAGGTTCCGATTTCTGAGTACTGCGGCAAATATGTGCCAGGGGAACGGGTTAACCACCCCTTTCCCCTTCCCTGCATGGAAAGTGTTAATCCAGAGCCTGCCTCATGCTCTCCCCTTCATACCATGCCAACATAACGTATCTGTCATCTACTTTCCCTGGAATCATCTAGTTATGTTGTTGGTAGTGATGATAATTTGATGATGATTGATCCAAGAAGTTGCAAAACCTGAAATATGAACAGTTGCGTCCCATCTTAATTACAATGAACTTTCCACGGAAATGAACTTCAAACCTGCTGATCGTGAGATGACTAAAGATGATGTCTCCAGTTTGCAATAGATGAAAATCTACACATGTTAGAGGAAATCATTGCATCCTCTTCTGAATGTGAAGAATCTGGACAGCTGAGTGAACAGTTTGACAAGGGAATGAGTCACTTCATTTGAATGTCATCTTCAGACCTTCGGAATTATCACGCGAACCAGTTCACATGAACTGAGAATTTCCGTACACAATTGCAGGTGTTAGTCATGAAAGAACGGATTCCGATTTCCGAAAGTCTTTGATGAAGATGAAGAAGCTTTTTACTGCGCTGTTCCTGGATATCCTCAAAATTGTGCGATACAAATTTCCAACAGCATCATGCAGTGCATAATGAAGAACAACCACTCACAGATTCCCTTTTTTGGTAGATTTGAGAGTCAGGAACGAACTGGCCGACGGAGATACATTCGATCAATGATACCATCTCTCTCTTCGTCAAAGATAATTTAATAACTGCATGAAAAACATTTTGACAGACAAAGCTTACATTTGTAATTTTCTAGAACCCTGGCATTCATGTATGATATCTAACGGTCAAATTTTTGAGATCTTCAAATGCGGCGGTTTGTTGTTTATTGCAATAATTGTGTTCAGAGCGTCTGACTGCCACTTTGCGTCTATTTCGTCATCGTTGTGGTCCAGTGCATGTCTATGTAAATGGTGATCAATCGGACTCATGGCACATAGAGATGATGATGAATGGTTTAACGTCACTGCTTCCCCATACTGTGGGTTTGGAAGGTGCTGACATATGTCAATCCGGAGCGTTGTGATCTTTTAGTCCGAATACAGCTCCTGACGACTTCCAATGACACTTTCAGGCCTCGACCTCTGGACGAAGAGATCACTAGGCCAAGCACTTAACCACCGTGCCACGGAAACCATAGTCACATTCAGATATTTCTTGAAATTTTCATCACATGATTAAGGTGCGCCGAGAGCCACCAAAGGCTCGTGCATTTTTCTATGGAATAAACAGATGAAGAATTCCGAAATCTTGACTTCTTCTGAACCCACGTGGGGGATATTCAGTATATTACAGCTTGTGGCTTATTCTGTATGCCAGCTCTCATTGAAGCCCAAGTGTTGGATGTCTATTTGCTGTTCATGGCTTGCGGCTCGTCGTGTGTGCCTCCGACCCAAAATTCCGAAGATTCATCTAAAATATTCTATTCAATCTAAAATGATGCATTCAAAAATTCTATTCAATCTAAAATAATGCATGTAAATTCCGAGCTTATTCTCTATGTATCATCGCGGTTTTCTAGAGTTATTGCCATTGGTTGTATGGGTTAGGCAGTGGTGGGCAACCACCCACGAAAATGCTCGCGGGCCACCATTTTTAGAAGTCTAAAATTCTTATATTCCGTAATTTATTCCGGCTGCTATACTGTATCCGTGTCATATAGTATATATTACTGTTGAAGACCGAATAGGCCTATAACAAATCATTGAAGTTTTTCCTTGGTGTAATTAAACTGTCATTTGACTTTTTGGTGATATGACTGTAATTACCTTATTTCAACGAAAAATAGCTGTCTGTAAGTACAGTGCAACTATCCACCTGAAAGCCGCGCAAGATAAAATTGACTACCACGTGTACATTTGATCATGCGATCTGTACCTATGTGTCACCATGGCCTTCAAAAGCCATGCAACGGTAGTCGCGCGCTAATGTCAATCGAGCGCAAAATACCTTGTGTAGAAGTATGCAAATGAAATTCAGCAAGAATATTTGAAAAAAAATGTTGGCGTGTTAAAATCATGCGGTTGGATTCCTTCCTACGAAGCCTATGTTTACTTACATAGCATATTTATAGGTTCACTAAAGCGTGGTTTATCACGTAATGAAGCATGCTCAACCAGACATCAAATACCATGTGACGTAGCATAAACTCGCTCAGGTGATGGCCATTTCGCGCTTATGCAAGAAGATATTCTTTTCCAAAGGAGTATGGTTGCACCATTCGAATGTGAATTTTCGTGCCATCATGTTGTTGATTTAGTTAGTAATGAATGATTTTGTAAACTTTAAGGAGGATCTCTCACATTTGGAAGCATCTCTCATAGGTCGAAGTCGGAGTGAGTCATTTTCACATCACAATTCATGTAATGCCAACGGGCCACTTTAGATGTGAGAAGCGGCAGATGCCACACAATATATCCCGGTGGGCCACCAAGTTTCCCACCACGGGGTTAGGGTTTTGAAATTTGCACTAAGTATGATAAATATGATATATTTTGATAAATTCAAAAGAGGTAAGTGATGAAAAAAGCTCATGAAATGGAAAATAGCAACATTTGAAAAATTGATATGAATAGGATGGATATGATGGCATGCTAGCATGAACAGTTTCATTGGGACGAGAGGGCAATTACAGAAGTTATTCCGATAATTCCAAAATTCATTCGTCTATTTCGACAACTTCTAAAACTCAATGAGGTGAATATTCAGTCTTTACACTGTTAGGCAAAATGGTCCTTATTAAGGGTATAGAAAAGTCCGTATAATAAGGGTATGAAATTTATTAGACAAATTTTCTGAATTGCATATTCTTTGTAAATGATTCGTCCAGATTTTTTAATTATGTAGTGTAATGTAAAAAATATTGTCAGAAGGATGCACTTCCGTATAAAATCTGGATAAGGTCAGCATTTAAATGGCTTAAATAAAGGTTCGAAACAACAAACATGTAGTTCGTAAAGCAGTCCGTAATCTGGATGGGTACGTATTTGAGGTACAAAATAGAAAAGGGTCGGATGAACTTATAAGTAGTGTTGTGCGAATGTTTCATAGGTGCCAAATAACCTCCTTTGAAAATTAAAATGACAGACAAAGTTATCTAGGGCTCTTTCTATTAAGGATAGAGTACAGAGTCATCAAATGATTATCAGAATTGGAAAAATCTTTAGAAAAATAGAAAGTTATTATTTTCATTGGTAATTTTAGTTGCTAACATTTTGCAAGGCATTTGAAGGGAGTTGTAAGACAACTTGTCATTCTGTTAAATTGGTAGAAGGTGAAGAGTGAGTCTAGTAGTATGGGTAAGCATCTGAAGGTAAGTAAGAAATGGTGGGACCACTTAATCGGTCCACAATATTTAAAGTCATTTTTAGTTATGCGGTCACTATACGGTCCCCTTTGGACCTTCAAAATGGACCCCATGGTAATACAGACCCTTGTTAAACACGGACCACATGGTCCCTAGTGACTCTCCGGACCTATGGATATGGACCGTTCGTACCTTCAATACGGACCACTTCGTCAACAGTGTATGCATATATATCAGAATGAAAAGCTCAAGCGGAAGAAAGCGATGATCTACTTGATTGGAAATCCAAATACACTTAGAAGTTTTGCATGAAATAACGGGATCTGACTGTTATCAACCATTTTGAGAGAAACCGTTGAAAACGATGAGTTTTTCAAGATAAGCTCTTTATCGAGTACTTTCGGTCACTGCACGCGACCATCGTCAGGACATGAACGATAAATAATAACTGACGATGGTCGCGTGCAGTGACCGAAAGTACTCGATAAAGAGCTTATCTTGAAAAACTCATCGTTTTCAACGGGTTCCCTCAAAATGGTTGATAACACTTAGAAGTCTAGCAAGCGGTCATGAACATGCATGAATGGAAGTAAATCACCGAGCATAATGAATGTACAAACAACCAGATGAAATGTATCTGTAATGAAATTGAATTATCCATTTCAGCATGCACTGTGGACCTGAATTGCAACATGCGCGGCGTGTACGATACAAAGGAGTGCGCTTGCTTATGCAACCAAGGATTCAAGGGCGCTTCTTGCGAATGTAAGTCACATCATGTGTCAATGCCGGTTCTCTGATTTGTTGAAAAATAACTTTCATTCAATTTCAGATACATGTCAAGACAAGAACAGCAATTGTGCATCTTATTCAAAGGATCAATGTAAATCTACAGCTAAAAAGTTCGGATGGATGTACGAAAATTGCCAAGCACATTGTGGATATTGCAGCAATGGCAAGTTTCTTCACAAATTCGTAGATGAATCTTTTAAACAAGGCTTGAGGGAAGAGGACGATCCTACAAAAAGGGTCCTTTAACCCTCAGAGACCTGAGCTTTTTCACACCCTCTGAGACCTGAGGGGGGAACAGTGGACCCCTTTAACATATTCTTAGTTTACCTGCTTAAATCGATATCAAAACATTAGGAAAGTTGATTTTAAGTAAAACAGTGATGTTTGCGTGTAGCAGGTCGGTATAACGAATCCCTTGAGTGACTTTCAGCCTTCTCATGCAGTAAACACGTGCGAAAATATGGTGTTTTTGTAAGTCAACCACATTTAGTACAGCATCATTTGTACTAGGAGGCGGCTTTACGATATTTTGTGTCACCATAAAGCCTCAGATAGTTGATTTTGATGAAATTGATTTAATTCATGCAGTTAATCCTTTCCATTTGTACATTCCTTCAAATTTATCCAAAGTTATCAGAAGTAGACCTAAAATGAGTCAAAATTGCTGTACTTCTAGAACCAAAAACAGCTGTGGAGATCTCAAACTTATCATTACTGCTGTGAAAAGTTTGTCATCAATCAGTTTTTGGTGCTCAACTATGAATATAATGATAGCTTTCATTTCGGTCATCAATTTATGTCGAGTTGTTCATATAGGCCTACCAGTCACGCGAGATCATGTGCGAAAGCAAAATATTCACATTTTGCGATCTTCCAACACATTGCACATCTACGCGCATGATGCAAACAATGAATACATGACTTTCACTCTTTATACACCATCGTGGACATGTTCGAAATCATTTTTCATCTAATTACAAAAATTTTGTGATGGAATTTCTACACCCTCTGAGACCTGAGGGGACGTGGACCCCTTGGCCTATCTGGCATACTTCTACTGATTCAATTGAAATGAAATAACACATGCAGATTCACTGTCAGAAATGATGATTTTGTATGGGCTTGAGTGGTTGATATATCGTCAGCGTAAAAAATGAAATAGAAAAATGTGGCTCCGGGGTCCACTGGACCCCCCTCAGGTCTCTGAGGGTTAATAATAATATAATAATATATATATTTGTCGATTCATGCAAAAATCAATTACAAGTCAAAACTCAATTACTTTAGGTTGACAAATACATGAAAAGTGAATCAGAAAATGCTATTGTGGAAATGAACGAAGGAATACAATCGGAGTGAGGTGGAAGTTGGAAGAAGATTGTCGTGAAGAAGATATCACCAAATGTTTATACGTACAAAATATGATTCTATACTCTTTTTAAACTGTTGCAATGTTCCTGCGGATGATTCTTCAAATGTCAGGCTATTCCAGTGATGTATGCAATCAACAACAAAAAAATTAGAACGAAAATTATGATGAACGTTAGGCATGAGTAGCTTTCTAGGGTTACCTCGCTGAGCTCTATTGGAGAATACAAAATGATCACTAGGATGGATGGTCGTAGCTTGGTTAAGAACCTTGAAAAGAAAGATTAGTTTATATCGAGTACGACGAGCTGACAATGAGAGTAAAGACAGTTTTCTTAAGCGTTGTTGGTATTCCAGATGCCGAAGATTAGGAAACATTTTCGTAAAACGTCTTTGAACTCGCTCGATAAGATGTACAGATTTCATTTTGTGAGGTGACCAAAGTATACTGCCATATTCTAAGATAGATCGAACATAAGATTTATATAGTGGAAGGAGGATAGCTGGTGTCTTCGTCTTGATAGTTTTCGATAATATCCCAAGGATTCTGTTAGCTTTTAATACAATATTTGAAACATGCATGTCGAAGGAGAATGGTTCGTTTACTATGATACCCAAATCTTTGAAACAATGAACTCTTTCGATATCGACTCCGTAACAAGTATATTGTAATAAAGGATTGTTAATGCCAAACTGAATAGATTTGCTCTTGGTGACGTTGAGATAAAGACCATTTTTTACAGACCAACATTCTATGGAGTTGATAGCTTTTTGTAGTTTAGTCGCAGCCAAGCCACTATCTTCAATATTCGAACGGAAGGAGACGGCCATTTTAACATCATCCGCGTATTTTATCATCATGATGTCATCGTCAATGCACTGATCAATGTCATTAATAAACAAGGAAAATAACAGGGGACCAAGTACTGAACCTTGGATAACACCACTAAGGATTTTTCTTTGTTGTGATAACTTTCCATTTATAATAACCGACTGAGTGCGATGTGTAAGATAAGCCGATATCCATTTCAAAAGTTTGCCACGAATTCCAAACATAAATAGTTTAGATATCAATAATTCATGAGGCACGGAATCAAACGCTCGACTAAAGTCAAGATAAATGACATCAACACATTTACCAGCATCCAGATTCTTAGTGACAAAGTCGTAAAAAACAATGTTAGCCGTTTCAATTGATCCACCACGGATAAAGCCATGTTGAGTATTGTTAAGAATCATATTAAGATCGATGAACGTATGCATCTCATCAGCGATCATTCTTTCCATTAGTCTGAGAACACAGCTTGACACACCAATAGGACGGTAGTTGTGTAAGTCACATTTATCCCCTGATTTATAAATGGGTGTTACAGTTACTGAGTTCCATGACTGAGGTAATGATCCACTATTCATTGATAACTCAAAGAGAGATGCTAGTTTTATAGCTAGGAGAAGATTTCCCTGTTTTAAAATAGTATAGCAAATACCGTCTTTATCTGTTGAGACTGACGAAGGCAAGTTACGAATAAATTGAAGAACTTTCATTGAAGTGAATGAAATATACTCAAGACATGGAATTGCATTGCTGGCATCTTCCGATTGTTTATTTATTGAATAATTCTGGCAGTTGAAGTGTGAACAGAAAAGGTCATTGAATGCTTCGGCGATTTCAAGAGAACCAAATATACATTCACCGTTGAAGTCCTTTATCGTCGAAAACATACTTGGTGATTTCTTAAAAGTCTGGCCGACGTAACTCCAAAACGCTTTGGGATTAGATTTAGCATTTTTAGACAATTTCTCTTCATGTGAACGAATAAGGTTTTCAATGGTACTATCGATGTTTTTTTGAGATCTGAGACAATTAAGTTTTGTATCGAGAGAGGGCAACTCAACATATGCTTCGTAATTCTCACGGTGTTGTAGTATTTTTGATTGTAAGAAAACATTATTCAAAGGGCTCCAGTTGACTTTCTCTTTTTTTGGGATACTTTGCTCAATTGCATTGGAAATGTTGGCAAAATACGTGGTCCAGACGTTGTCAATATTGTCATCACCTGCATTTTTCCAGTTTGCATTAAGTAGTATCTTTCTGAATCTTGTCCAATTAGCCTGAGAAAAGCACATTCTATGCGAATATTTAGTATCACTATCAACGTTATCAAAGCAGATTTTAAAAGAAATAATCGCATGATCAGAGCTACCAAAGCATTCATTGATGGAGATTTCACTAACTTCCGTTTCCATGGATGAAAATACGAGGTCCAGAATTGAGGCAGATTGGGGACGAGTTGGAAAGTTGATGTTTTGATTAAGAAAGTTATCGAGATACCACGTGAGAAGAGGATCACTGAATTGAGAAAGAGTTGGAGAGTCCCACTGAATATTTGGAGAGTTGAAGTCACCACATATGATGAGATGAGCGTTTTGTTGATAACCTGAGACTGAATACATGTACTCTATAAAAGAGTCGTTTTCGCACAAACGGTAGTCAGGAGGCTTGTAGATACAAGAAATTATACAGTTACGTTCCGATCCTCGAATACAGCAAGTTACGCCTTCCACACGATCAGAAGCGAAAGAACTCAGTAAATATGACTGTAACTGCGAAGAAATGTAGATGCCGACACCACCGCCTCTAATTCCCTGACGATCACAACGATAGAAAACATAGTCTTTTATACTGAAATACTTATCCGGAAGATTGTCATTGCCCCACGTTTCAGAGATACAGACGACATGAGGACGGTAAGTCGCAGTGTAAGATCTGAGAAGATCAATCTTATTTACCAAAGATCTTGCATTCAAATAATATACTTTGAGAAAGGAATGTTCTTTATCAGAATGTCTTTCAGGGGTAGGGTTGTTAGAACAAACAGGATTTTCAAGAAAATTTAAATAAAGGGGCGAGAGCAAATGTTTTGAATCAATGTAATAGGAAATGATAAATACCAAGTAAACATTCATAGATTCGCGAATACTACAGCAGTCATCAATATTCAGAAGTCAGAATAATTGTTTGCTGATGTCAACCTTATCAATCACCACAGAATTGTGAAATAATTTCCCACTTTTCATGTAGAAAACGTCATTATCATGTGATGATAATTTTAGCGATTTCATCATTTCCCTAAGTCTTTTTTCTTCTTTTCGTACAAGGAACGACGTATCAGGATTAATAAAGATCCTTCCAAATGCTTTTTGAAAATCGTCATCAGAACGCAGTTTCTTTTGCGAATACAGCATAGCATTTCTGTCAGTTCTGTTAGCAAGAACAACCTTCAGGAGACGTGGCCTTAATGAACTTCGAGGACCAACTCGGGAGCAACTAGATATTTCAACATCATGTTCAGAATCAGTGATTGATTTGTAAATTTCACGGACTTTACTTTGATCATCTTCAAGGAGTTCCCCCTCATATCGCACAGACGATTCAGAAATACCTGAGATTATCAGATTACAAGACCTTTGCTGAGTTTCATATTTCTCTATCATACGCTGTTGTTCTATAATAACTCCCTTGATTTTATCAACCTCAATGTTAGCTCTTATTTGTTCAGATTCAATCCCATCAATTCTTGTCTCTATTGCGGAAATTTTGTAAAGAATACTGTCCAACTTAGATGAAAGTCTTGTTTCTATTTCTTGGAACTTACGATTGACGATATCTTCGAATTTTGCCAAAGTTAATTGTTCCTCCTTAATAGGAATTGATTTAGACCTCAATTCACGAGTTTCAGGCGTTCCTTTCCTTGAGTTCGACATACTGGTCAAAATGAGTTAACCAAAAAATAGTACTCTATCAAATCTGTAATTTCACTAGAAGGATTTGACCCAAGGTTCTGCAATGACCCAGTCAGAGACTAATACCATTGAGCTATCGCAACGAACAACAATGCAATTGGTTCGACAAACCAATTCGTAGAATTCCAACTTTCACTTGAAGAGGACGTCAGCTTAATTAACGACGTAATTAACAGCTGATTAAGGTATCTGCAGGACAATACCCTGTCTACAGACACGCGCAACAACCAGAGGCACAGACGACGAGAAAGAAGATTTCTATGTTCCAAATACAGAATGATCACAGCAAATAGCGATGGATATTGCAATCTAACGATGCGAAGACCGAAGCAATGCAATGCCAGTGAACAAAACTCCACGAAAAACGCTGGGAGATTCAAAAAATCGAGATATCCCAAAAGCCGCACAACCAACCAATGATAGAACACAACCACCGGATTAATGAGGTCACGCGGATCACGGCGATATAATTTTTAAGCAGACACCAGCACATACACCAGCCAAATTCGCACAAATTCAGAATATTGCAGGAGACGAGAGACACACGACCACCGTCAACCCGATCGTTGAAGAATAGAATCGTAATAGAAGATGAAAGGTAGTGAAGCAGAATATGGAAACTGGAATGATGGATACTTAAGGAATTTTCTATAGTCAAGTATTTCCATAAAAAGAAAGACGTTATACATTGAGAAAACTCCTACCGTTTAACTAAATAGGCTGATTACAGAAATATTGGAAATAAGATAACTGCTAAATAACTAGAAGGTAAAAATGTACAATTGCTAGCTAATAAGTAATGGCTGTATTACTCGATGGTATTCGCAGAAATACCGAAGAAGACGATAATATTGAAAATCAAGACACCATCACAGAAATATGTCAGACATCTGGCAAATTGTCAACTCTCCATAGAAGTAACAGGAAGCTGGTTGATAGGCCTCCTGAAAGCTTCAACAACAGATGTTGGAAATACCACCAAAGGAAGGTTATTCCACAGCCTTGTTGCCAGAGGAAAGATCTCTTGATATGCTCAGTTCGACCAACGAGGATTAGCAACTAGAGACATCGATTTTCTGCTGCTCGTGAATATGAATTCTGCCTGCTGAAAACTGAAATTCTACTTTTTTGTGCCTAGCGAAAGACTCTACATAGGAAGTTTAAAATCGAACGTGTCTGATATGCGGGCCTAACGAAGCCCTAATTTGCGCTATGTGAAATGACAATTTTGAGCAACATGCTAGTATTTGATTGCTGTTCCATATATAATATTGTGAGGTTACATTTGTTTACGCTAGACCTACGGGTGTACTATGTGAACGCACCATACTTGCACGACCACTTTTAAAGTTGAATTCCTGAAAAAAATCATGATTTGAACATATAATATGCAAGGACTGCTATTGAAATCTTTTAGAATAAATAATGAACTAAGCATGGTCTATCTGTTAATTAATAAAGCTTGTTAGCATGATTTCAAATAGGAATTTGAAATCTCTTACAAGCTTTAAACCCATTCATGTGCATGGCCACGAATGAGCCATCTCATATTCAATAGTAAAAGTGCGCATGTCGACATGAATGAGCTGATTGCTACTGAGTTGAAAAAACAAATTGCAATCATGTATAGATAGGTGTCAGGAGAAGTATCCCATCAGAGCAAATTATTTTCTTTGGTCTTGTTGCATGTAATAAATACAGACGTTATGAGATGTTCAATAGATTGTTTTTCCGACGATCAGCGGCGAAGAGAGTGTCTACACGGAAAGATCTCTCTACAGCATCAATTGAAAGCAACGTTGATGCATTGTCTTTTGCAATGGCTGCGATCAGCGACATTTTGCCTCCACTTTATCAGCTCACTTCCTGGATAGCTTGTGGATGAGCTCAATGTATGATTCGAATCTATGATATTCAGTTATCAAGAAACTTAAAGAATGGATGTTCAAATACACTGCACCGAAGATTTTCGGATGTCTTGATCCATACTGGACATTTGCATAGGCTATAACACCAAATGCTTTCGAGGTATTTCAAGGCAGCATACCGCGTCGTGTTTGTTCAACTTTTGGTGTGCAACGTTGAACGATTCATGGAATGATTTAATCTGTTTCCAGTAATTCATTCGTTTTTGACCCAAAGAGATACTCAGTGCAGAATAGAGGATTCCCTTCAACTCCATCAGAACGTTTTAGCATTTGTGATGTTCTCAAAGGTCATTCAGGCGACAACATCACTGTAAAAAGTTTATGCCCTTGCACATGTACATGGCAAACTAGAAGCTTTTTACGAGCGAGAATCATATACCATGGAATAGAGAATCGAAAATATAAATTATTCTTCGACTAAGAGGGCAATATTTATTGCTGGCATGTATATAATCATGATGTGTCTGGAACAGGGATAACTTTCACCGAAGGACATGATATCTAAGGTAGAACTGCTAAAATAAGGAAGCTATATGCCTCATATTGGCAATTCTGCTACATTCTTCTCATTTTTGAAATCTGCCTTCTCTGCTCGAAAAGGCCAATTCTGATTCCTTCTGCTGCCGTTAGAAAATCGAAACATGCATTTTTAATCAATTTGAATCCTAATTTAGCAACAAGGTATGGATTTGTTAGTCAGTTTCTCTCATACCGGTACGTGTGGTAAAAGAACAATGGCGTGGATTGATAAAGTGACCCTGACGAGTGACAAGATCCGAATGCTCGCGAGAATAGATTCACTTCGAATCGAGTAAGGTGTCTTATCACTGCTTACGAGGTGTAATGTTGCTCATTGTTCAAATACATGCACGTATTGATAAATACAGAGTGCAGGGCTACAGCATCTTGGGTATCTCTTTTATAGATATTTCTTGACTTGTTTCATTTCACAATTCGTAGTTAGTGTCCTGGAATTCGTTTTAAATGCATTTCTCTAAGGTAATTATCATAACAAATCACATTGCAGTTAAGATATTATAGAAATTCTGTAATTACATTTTTTCAAAAGTCGCTCGCACACGCTGGATTTTACAATATTCAAGGAATTAGAATGATTTTGTGAGACTACTATCTTTAAAATATGAAGTAGACACATATTACAATAAATTTGGGATGATGAATAATGCTTTTTTCTCATTGTCAATGTGATGAAGCTATACTAAATAGAATATTAATCTAATGGAATTGTGAATGATGCAATTGGTCGACTGTAGCGGTGACAGCATCATTTTTAGATTACAGGATGAGGGATTGGACAGCTTTATCATCGAAACAATAAACGATCAATACCTTCACAGTTGCATGACTTACCATTTTGATTTGCTGGCTGGTTGAACTTGCATGATAGAATATACTAAAAAGATTGCTATCTATGCCTGAGAGCAAGGGTCTAAATTTCCAGAGGATTTCTTGTTATGGCATCAAAATTGCTAAAATGTAATACGAATAAGTTACTAGGGTCTGATTCAATTTCAAATTTTCTATCTATCATACTCGATAAACATCGATGATAATGATAAACGATTATATTTGTAAATATATTTAATATTAATTCAGGTATATTCAATTGTTAAACAGACATTTTCAGTAGTTTGGGAAAACCAGCAGGTATGCCCCACGGCTGCACCTTGAGGCCCACAACTCGCACGTGAAGGCCTCCCCGCTGCGAAGCACACCCTAGAAAATCATAGATTAATCAATTAATCAATCGTTTGGATGTGAGGACTGCCTACATGTAACTGTGGTTGCTGGATGACAACAATCAATTAATTTCTAATAATAGCCTATGCAGTGCTTGATCAATGAGCATGAATTTCGTTGCAGATCCCTTCCCACTTAGGCCTACCAATCAGTACAGAATTCGCGTGAATGCACTGACTGATCGATCGGTTCCAATCATGGTGACGAAAGCTCCAGTCCCTACCGGAGAGATTTGCAGAGATGACAATGAGAATTGCGCTGGATGGGCGCGTAGTGGAATGTGCAAATCCAATGAATACGTCAAGCAATATTGTCATAAAAGCTGCAAAACCTGTGGTAGGTTGTCAGTTTCATTTGAATGGAACTTTTAAGGGATTTTCCACTCAACTAACAGACATTATTGTGAATATTACTTGTGGGATAATATACTACTCAACTTTTGATAAGGATCACTTCAAAATTTCTAATGAATTCTACATTATAGTGTAGTTAAAGTGATTTGAATGTTTCACTTTTGATGAATTGCTAATTTAATAGAAGAATTAAACAGGTATGTCATGTTAACATAGATACAGTCATGATGAGATCTTTACATTCACGTCCACCTTCAATTCGTAGATATCACTGCTGAATACACTGATATGCTCATTACACATTGTGCTGCATGTACAAGTACGTCTATCTGTTGATGTGGGTTCAATTCATTGAACAATTTAAAGTTAACTGTACAGGAGCTGTTTTCAAACTCACAAAATCATAGCACGATAGCACGCCTGACTACACACGTTGGTAAATTTCATCGCGATTTTAGCTGGTTCCTGTTAAAGAACCGTTTTGAATAACATGTGAGGATGCGTCTGTTTTATCTTGCATACTGATTCTGCCCCTAACCATAACAGAACCACCTCCAAACATGTCATGACAAATGATGTTGAAGTGAAACCTCAGATTCCGTTCTCGCTGAGCTCCTTCCCTTCGACCAGTGATTTCCAGACAAAGTTCCGCTTCCAACATTCCAATATCCCTCCTGCAATTTCAGTGCTTCTCACTGCTTGATGCATGCCTCTGAAGTGCAATCTGACAATTCAGCACCGGCTATTTCTTTGGCAAGTGCATAGTCCAAATAGATTTGAAAATTCATAGTCAATAATCAGCGTCAACAAACTTCAAATGCAGCTACAAAATTCTTTGTCAGAATGAATATGCATAATCAGTGTTCATTATTGATCTCTATGAATCATAGATGAATAGCATACCATTTAAGTATCATGCCTATGATCTCAAGTCATACAACAATAATGCAGAATCCCAATTCAAGTTAGAAGTTTTACATTCAATTCGTAAAAAGATCTTTCTGAACAAAAATTCTGCCGACTATTTTTTAGTGATCCTTATCAAAAGTTGAATAGTATACTCAACTAGCGTTGGAGTCAGAAAAGCGAAGGAGTACCGCCAATGCAATTCTATTCTGACTGCACTAGCAGTGATGAATAATGTAAGAATATTATTCAAATGTGTTTGGTCCTCCTTGCTTTTTATGATGATGTCTTTTAACATTTCTTTTCATTTCAAAAGCTGTTAATTGGTAATATGACCTGGTGCTCTTCACGATTCGTCCGACTTAGAGAAATGAAAAGAATGAAACAAGGAGAACATTTATAGGTTAACCCATTAGTGCCCATATAGTCAATTTTTAAGGACGGTTCCTAACAGAGGTCATTGACATGTTATCACTTATTTCAAAGTTATATTTTGATTTAGTTGAATGATTTATACCCAACTTGAATATTTTCATCAGTCTGCTCACATCTTGTTCTTGTCATGTAAAACATGCTTTCATTTGAATACCTTTGATTTTCAAAGCTGAAGTTTCGTCGAATAAAGGACTTGTCATGATTAAGAAATCTGGAGAAAAGTCCTTCTGATTGATGGTATGTTTTATATTAAATGGGCAAGGCCTTTTAGCCGTCACCGACGGTCATCTTCAGGCAACTGACTGTCACTGCGTAACAGATTGATTAAAAATCACAAGCAGGTTGACAAGCAAAAATACTATAGTACAAAGAACACAAATGAATTCAATGATAATGGCATAGACATAAATAAGATCAAGTTCCTGGACAAATTAT
This sequence comes from Prostheceraeus crozeri, assembly GCA_907163375.1. Taxonomy (NCBI): domain Eukaryota; kingdom Metazoa; phylum Platyhelminthes; order Polycladida; family Euryleptidae; genus Prostheceraeus; species Prostheceraeus crozeri. The sequence continues at coordinate 53,342 of CAJQUW010000885.1, read as the reverse complement.
ACAAAAACGAAATAATACTAAATAACTTAAGTGACCAATGGACCTTTTAGTACGAGTATTTGACTGTATTTCCTTCTGTCTTTTAGTTTTTACTTTACTTTAGTACTACTTTTGAGTTATTCAGTATTACTTCGTTTTTGTATAATTTGTCCAGGAACTTGATCCTATGTCCATGCATTATCATTGAATTCATTTGTGTTCTTTGTGCTATAGTATTTTTGCTTGTCAACCTGCTTGTGATTTTTAATCAATCTGTTACGCAGTGACAGTCAGTTGCCTGAAGATGACCGTCGGTGACGGCTGAAAGACCTTGCCCATTAAAACATACAAACAATCAGAAGGACTTTTCTCCAGATTTCTTAATAAGAAAAAGTAAGCATTTATGATCACTTGCGATAAGCTTTATAGGACATTTTTGTATCATTTAACATTTTGTCATTTGAATAATAGGCCTATTCACGATAATTATTTTTGACGTCAGTTTTTCACTGTACTTCAAAGATGAATTAGGACAAATGAAGTTACATTTTCGATGCTATATGCTACCCTTGTCGCATTCATTTTTTTAATTTCATTCTTTCAATTTTTGACTTTCACGATGTTGGTCAATTACAGAATGTTCTACAATTTACATTTGAAAACGAATGTTCGAATCATTCAATAGTTTTAGGCAAATTTAACCAAGTTTATTGATTAATTGATGATTATTCATTCTACTGTACTTTTATGTTTTTTATATAATCAGTATCTGTAAGTTGATTCAAACTAACATGTTATAATCATAACAAATCAATTTATGACCTTCGTTTAGGATGGAGTCTTATTACTTCCTATGCTGCTTTATCATACTGATCAATCGCTAATGCAATGCATGAAACGCTTCATGGTGAACATCTAATGGTTATGGGATTACTGCTAAATGACATATTTTGCTGCGTCCATCATGCCGAATAACACTCATCTTTAACTGCAGGCGGCTAGTTCAGCTTCTAAATGCGTTGTCATACTACTTATTATTTCTGTAATTTCCGTGAATTGTATTTCATGCACTAACTGTTCAATGAACTTCTGACGACATTCTTTGTTGGAAAAGACGAACCAATTTGCCTGACAAACAATTCAAGAGGCGCAACAAGTCTGTATTATTTATCTTCTATTAAAAATCTGATGTGAAGGTACTACTTATATTACATTGGAAAGTGCAATGTGTATTGGTTAAAATAATAGGATGGACGTAACATAACAGAGATATCCCTCGAGGAGCAGTTTTCAAGTTTTTCTATGAAACTGAAATCGTTAATCAACTCTCCAATCGTTGACTGGAAGTGGTTATTGTTGCTATCGAGTTTTTTACCTCGAGTCTGAAGGAGACTGATTGTCTAATGCGATAGTTCTTCACAAAAGACTGACATGAAACTCCTCAAGTAGCTTCAGATAATTTCAATGCAGTCAAAGTACGGAAAATCATTTCTATATATTCACATGGATATTTTCCATTTCTGTTCACGGAGAACTAATAGGGAAAGAGGATTGATAAAAGTTCTTTCCTAACATGCTTTCAGTATTGCTTTATGTAAAATAGAAGTCCCTTCACAATAAATACTCTCTTATAATATAAATGTATCAATTTCCGTTATCTTCAGCTAGCTATATAGATTTCTACAGATTCCTATATAAAGAATAAGATAAAGCTGAAATGCACAAGGAATTGGAGACGATCTTAGGTTCACATGCGAATCGTATTTAATGACAAAACTAATTGGGAGCTAAGAGATGGAATGTGGCCGAAGCACTTGCTATAAAACGCTGAACTTCTGTAATCATGGCAAGCAAACACGCACACAGTGACAAGATTCTGTTTAACTCTGCATTGATCAAGAAAATGTGATCGGATTTAACTCAATCATGTTAAAGTCAACTTCCGAATTCGACACATTTTTGACTTCCAGCTTTACTTGCATTAGAATTCGGCAACCTATCAGATAAAAGCCTAAAAATAGTTGATTTAACATGGAAACAAAATGAATCTTTGCGGCTCTGTTAATGGAAAAATCATAGAACAGTTCATAGCTTGAATTTACTACACATGTACATTGTAAGCATGGCTTTTGTTCCACAGAGAAGTAATCTTTATGAACCAAAGAAAGTCGCACAAAAAATGCAGCACTAGATCCAACACATGATGCAAATAATCGAAACATGATAACTGTAACACAATCAAGAAATGTAGACAATGTAATGAAATTACAAAATGCAAAGAAAAGGCAGTTAATGCGAGTTTTAAGTAATCTGATGTGAGCAATTCATATTATAAAGTAATTCTATAGGGAAGTATCCGCGGTTGCCAACCCCGACGACTTACATCATCCAACTAATCATAAGAGATATTCGGAATCAAGAATCTGCAAAACTGATGAATTTTCAAGGCGAAGAATGTTACATGTAACTTCCCTATTGTGACAGTAAGCAGATGTTTACATGAGAGAACGAGTTACGCCATGAATATTGTGTACACATGTAGGTAACAAACACAGCACAGATGCACTTCCCAGGTGTTTTGTTAATCGCTGACTTAACTGCTTTCTGGTACGAGAGACATTTGCTCTCTAAGCTTTTGCTTTATGTTGTCAAAACGGAAGTTTGCTAATTCAATCCATATCAAACATCTGTACGATTTCCTCTATTTATCTGGTCTGAACAAAAACTAATCGGTGAAGCAATTTTTATCAATTTGTTGCGAACATTCGTCTCATAGCTAACAAACTTCAAATTCGCATCATTAAAAAACTGACAGCATCTGCAATGCATGGACCTTCCGCTAATAAGAAAAAGGGTTTCAATGAATTATTATCTTTCAGCCATCCTTCGACCCCCACCAATACTTCCTCCAGTGTGTAAGTTTCAATTTTCAAAAATTTTGGGAATATGTTGCAAATTCTTTTGGTGGAGGGACCTACTTTATGATGTTCAGATAACGCATTTTTTATGAACACATTCGCTGGTCACCGACGATTACATTTATGCGACAATCATGCAAAGAGGGAAAGTAATTACGGATTATGAATAGGCTCGGACAATGTCGAAACTTTAATGAAGTCTCCACTGCTCAGAAATTTCCAATATCACCGAATATAAAGTTATTTGGTACTGCGCAATGATAAGAAGAGCATATAGCGTGTCATTCATCAGTAATCAAGCAATGTTTAAGTCATTTGACCACTGGACGCCGAAGGCCCGTCACGCTGTGCGAGGTGTAAATTTATGACTTTTTACTTTCGACCAATAAATTGTATCGAGTCAGAAACTCTTTTAACTTGCCTGTGAAATGTTTTAGTTTCAATTTATTACAGTTTAATTATTTGAACATCAATGTATGGGATTCCTCATATCAAGAGACAAATCCTCATGATTCAAAGAATTGTGCAATCAGAAATCTTTTGCATGTATAAGAGGGAGGAGATATAATGTCGGTTGTTCATATGCTCATATGTTGCACCCAGTAACCAAAAGCAATTTTCGAAAAATCTAGTAAATGTGTGCATTCATGATTCGAAACAAGCAAACGTGGAATTGCTTTCAAATCTCAAATGTGATTTGCACCTGGAAGGAAACTGTTATGTCATCAAGAACCTATCTTGCCAATAAGATAGTCAATATATCGTAGGCCCAACATTTGCAGAAATGGTTTCTCATGACTTGCTCTGTGCAAAGCGCGCTGATGTTTAAATCCACTGATAGAATCACTCATAGTGAGAACGTAAGATGCTAGAAACGCGCTCATGTCCATCAAAGTTAGTGCTCGTTACGACAGACATGATTGCAAACCGAACAAATGAAACTCGAATGTACATCAATGTCAGGTTTAAGAGGACTTCAAGGAACGTGATCTCAAAAATCAGCAGTCCCGGTCAACTTCCTATTGCAAACATCAGTCAAATTTCTATTTCAAACGTTCAATCATGTATTATTTCTGTCCGATGCGCACCGACGTGTAACATTTTCTTTATTTTGTTTAGGGACCGCTCCTGCTGTCATTGCCACCGCAGCTCCACAACCTACAGGTAAATTCATCTGACAAAATTTACAATTCGCTTCTCTTCATCAAAATTCCTTGCATTGTAGGTTGCAAAGATAACGATATCAGCTGTGCAAGTTGGAAGAGCGCTGGTTATTGTAAACAAGCAACTGTCGCGCAACTCTGTCCATCTTCTTGCGGCAAATGTGGCGGAAACCCCGTTGTCCCTGTTACACAGAAACCAGTCACTGGTGGTGAGAGTTTGAATTCAATAGAATTCTATCTTTATTTCCTCTTTGTGATTAAGTATGAGCATTAACTTTGTTACAAAAAAATGTTTAAACGTTTCTCGTGAAAATAAATGCTTGCCACATTTCTGTATAAACGAAGTTCGCTGAATAGAAGTAATGAATAAGTTCTGTTGAATAGAGCAAAAGTAGTAATTATTCTCACGAAGTTAAGAATTCAACTTTTCATTGCAATTTGATGTTTGTCCGGAGAGAGCGCAGCGATCGCAGCAGCGTGCTGTGAGTACTGAGAATGAGAGCAAGCTCTATTATACATGCTTACTATCGGCCATGGACAGGTAGACGGCTATATTTTGAAATTCATTGATAAAAGAAGTGTACAAAAAATCTAGCGGATGCTTGAATATTTACAAAAGCGTAGATATACCTTATCATGGCCTACAGGAATAACACCCATCTGAATAGGGCTTCAATGACAATAATCCGAATTTATTTTTAATGTACAACTGTATTTATGTAATTCCAGTCATCATAAATATTGAGGTACAAAAAATATCCTGAAGCAAAGAATTTGTGCAAAAAAACCCGAAACAGTTCGATTCAGACGGACATTAATGCCTTTGCTCTCCAATAAATCTCCGAGGAAGTAGAACTCATAAGTAATTAGGGGAAAATTAAAGCAAGTTGCATGTTATAGCTCATTTTATGTTTTCAATACCTTAAACCATTTGGATCATATTACATATATACTATATACTACATGAATATGATGCCTTGCGTATTGCAACAATTTAAAGCATGTTTAATTTCACTCAAACTTAAGAACATGCGCATCATGCAGCATGGAACGTTGAACATCGAACTGCGTTAGACTGCTGATGAAGGACTGCAAAGTTAAACAGAAACCGCAAAGTAGGCGTACTGCTCCTGCGCTAACTGATGGCAATGTAATTTCATCTTTTTTAAGTATGCGTACAAATTAATCGATGCAAGTAATTCTATAAATAATGGTATAATTCATTGGACCTACATGAACGTTAAGACTTAATTGATCATCACACGCGTGAAATCTGCAGCTGTGAAAATCAACATGCATCCAATTTTTAAGAAGAGAAAATTAACGACCATCTGAATCTACTTGTAAGAATGATAGTAGTCTCCTGTAAATGCAACTATTTATAAAGGAGAATTTATTCTCTTGGTTGCAGGTAGTTTCCGGAGAAAACCGTGCTTTCCAATTGCCCTATATCATTAGTTAGCATCGAAATATGATAACACAGCAACATAGGCTGTCCACATTTACAATTATTAAGCTAATATTTGAGTTTCATCCTTTGGGCAAAACATGGCCCACGAAGTAGCGATATGCCGACCGCTTCAGGACTGAAATCCATGTCCGAAGCGCGCTGACGCGTCTCAGTAGTCCGTTCTCAAATGCTATACGCTGTATTCATGAGCATATAAAATATACTGTAAGTAGACTCAACTAATGCATGTATAGACTCAACATTCGAATTGGGGCTCGATCTCCCTACGGCAATTTTTTCCGAAAATGGCTATTACCATTGCGATCGGTTGCAGCAACTTTTAAAGCTTGCTTTGCAAAATGCAAACACATGTAGATAATAAATGCCTTTTTACTGTAGGCATATATCTCGAGTTTCGAATGCGGTCTTCTTAAGAGTTTTTTTATTGTCGGCAATGCAGTGAGCGCGCTGTATGCTGCAATATGGCATGTTCCACTCTTAAAATTTTTCGTGACTAAATTACTTGGTACTAAGGATTTTTTCTGATCAACTATAAGCCCTCTAACCACATGTAATACAATAGATTGATGATCTGTGCAGACATCTCTGGAGATCGTCTGCAAAATTTTCCAGCTGATGTTTTCTATCATCGAAAGATGCTCACTGCTGATAAGTTGCCGAGTCTGACGATGCAGCATGTTCCTTAACTCTGGATTAGAAAAGGTTGTTTCAGAAGGCATTCCAAGCTAACCCTGGTAATCATGATGGTTCAGTGCGATGGAATTCTCCTTGATAATCGTCGTTGAAAACGAAAAACGCGTTCTCACTCTTCCTCAACATAGAGAAAGGACATGCCAGACATGCTTTTATTTGAATTCAAAAATTTAAAAATGGATCTTTGTCAGTGGAGTCTTCTCCGTACCTGCGAGGCCTTCGACGAATCCTCAAAAATAATTTTCCAACAATTATAAAAATGAAGTGTCATCATTCATTTAAATTCGATAGCTTCTCGTAACAGCTGTGCACAGCTTTTCGTCTCAAAGTCAGACGCTCAACCTCATTGAACAGTTTTGCAGCACGCGCTCGAATCACAGCTGTTTTCTTCGAACAATTATACACACAAGCTGGTCGTGTGTTCAGACGGAGCATTGATGTTCAGTTCAGGCAGAGCGAAAGAGAGTTGTGTGTGTGTGTGTGAGGCAGTAAGCGCACGCGCCCGCGCCAATATTGGCTTCTCCGATAGACATGATGCTTTGCCTTCTCCAATTTTTGCAATGAAATTCTACGCGATTCTGGATCGAGGCGCGGTATCTAAATATAGTAAGGGAAGCGCAACCCAATTATTCTTGGATTCGCTTTATGTCAGAGAGGCCACTACGTCAACAGTAGCAGATGGCTCCAACAGTAGCAGAAAGCGTTCTCCAATGAATGCAGAGTAATGCATCTGACTCGAACACCCAGATTCGGTAGAATTCCATAGTTTGCTTTTACGTGATTGATGTGACACGTTGTTTAGTACTGCAGATATGATCATAACAACGCCTTTGGTCCGAAGGGAATATACCGAAAAGATGACAGTCGTCAAACAAGGTAGACCAACACCATATATAAAATGGAAGTACTCACTGAAAAAGAAATAAGAAATACTACACAAGACATTTTAATGCATCAAAATTTCTAACAAGTGAGTGGCTGACCGGCCGTGAGAAACGCAAGAAACTGTTGACCTTGCCTCCTTTTTTCTCAAGAAAATGTGGTCTGGACAGAGAGTGGATATAGTAATAAGTTCCTTGAGTAAGGCGGCTAAGAGACATGAGCAATCACTTCTCATGTGCAGATTCACTTGGTCCCTAAAAGTGTTCGGGAAATTGTTATTGAAAATTCAACTTTTATAAATATTAATTTTGCAACTTAAAAAATGTCTGCTATAGAAATAGTATTCCAATGCCGAGTGAAGGCCTATGGTCTGGGCGCACGCGGCGCCACTGATTTTTGTCAAGTAGGCCTAAGCAAAACTGAACTGAAAAAGAGCGAAATAGAAAATAGATGAATTTTCAGTATTATTGTTAACCCTTTCGCGACCAATGCGAGCACAGCATCATACATGAATTGTTCAAAGTATGTCGCGGCTTGCACGGTATGGTCGTGTCGTGCACATGTGATTTAGACAGTGATTACAGGGGACAGATGTAGCTGTCATGCCTTCCGTATTTTTCATGATAGCACTGCACTCACAGAATTAGATTCATCTGCGCGCGTCCTCGGTTTCCTAGAAAGGAAGAATTGTATGTAACCTTAATTTCGAAATGGCACATCACAGAAGGAGACAACTTGCTCCATCTCGAATGGATAATTCGTGTTTCGCTTGCTATTGGAAATGGCAAAAAATAAGCTGTCAGCAGAGGACACCAGAACCACTGAGAGAGGCGTGCGTGTTGTGATATCACTTCGCACACACCAAAACACACATTGCCTGGTGACACTCGATTCAGTGAATGTACTATGCAGTCAGTAATGCTGAGAAGAGGATGTGAAATCATCAAGTGAATTAATTTTCGCACGCCTGTTACTTTTTCAATAATGATCGGAAGGGCCTACATTATGGAGAAAGCTTTTGCGCAATGATCTGAATTCTTCGAATCTGAAGGAATTGTGGCAATCGAAGCACTTTGCTGGAACTCACATTAATTCGGAAGCAACGGACGACTTTTTTCCTATCTCTGTAAGCTATTAGGAATTCCTTTTTGCCCGCCTAATAAGTTCGTCGATGTGCCGGTGATTTCGAATTAATCACACTTCTAACAAACTGAAGCAGATAAACAATGAAGCAGATATTTAATTCTGTGACTGCTCTATGCCATTTTTATGACAGCATAGGAGAGCAGACCTGACATGACATGCGCATTGAACGAACGCCTGTGAATCAAGTTTCTTTACTGTAGCGAAAATACTCTTTTAGCTTACTCAATATAGCGTCTTTCACACAAGTAGTTTATAGTGTGACATCCGGCGCGACGCTTCGCTTCGCTTTGCTTCGCTTCGCTTGCGCCGGATGTCACACTTTTGCGGGGGTTTTCAAAATTTTCAAAAAAATCAAAATTTCAAAAATTTAGGTAGATTTCAAATTTCACGTGGCCGAAGGGCGAAAATTTGAGTTGTCTCAAAATATCACGTGGTCTAAGAATTTTGAAAATTTAGGCAGACGAAAATTTAAGTTGTCTCAAAATATCACGTAGTCTCAATATACCAGAAGATTGTATTCAAAATATTTATTCAAAATATTTATTCAAAATATTCATTTAAAAATGGAAGAAACAAAAGTGGATGAAACAAAAGTGGAAGGAACCTCAAGAATATATCCTTCGTTATCATATGAACGTAGTTCTACTTTAATGGACATTGAAAAGATTAACATTGAAAAAATGAATAAAGAAAAACACAAAGATAGAGTTAGGTATATGAAAGATAAGGAATCTCAATTATTATTAAGATTAGAGCATTATAAAAAGTTAAGAAAGAGATGGTCTAATGCTTTAACAATTGTCATTTCATCTGGCGTTCTTACAATTCCAGTAGTTGCTACTGCTTTAACTCGATACAAAATGAAAACACATTTCCATCTTTGAAATATTTTATTCACATCACAGACAAGTAGTACAAGTAGCATGGTTTACAACGAATAAAATATGTTGACTAGAAAATGTATTATGCCATGATACAATTGTTTCTGTATGAGTAAAATAAGGTAAGGCTCATAGAACTATAAAACCAATGAGGACAAGTAGCATGGTTTACAACGAATAAAATATGTTGACTAGAAAATGTATTATGCCATGATACAATTGTTTCTGTATGAGTAAAATAAGGTAAGGCTCATAGAACTATAAAACCAATGAGGACAAGTAGCATGGTTTACAACGAATAAAATATGTTGACTAGAAAATGTATTATGCCATGATACAATTGTTTCTGTATGAGTAAAATAAGGTAAGGCTCATAGAACTATAAAACCAATGAGGACAAGTAGCATAGTTTACAACGAATAAAATATGTTGACTAGAAAATGTATTATGCCATGATACAATTGTTTCTCGTAAATTCAAATAAGGGAAGGGTCATAGTACTATTATCTATTGGGAGTAGCTTACCGTTTCAATTGATTGAGTTTAAAATTTGATCAAGGGTTGGGCGGTGTCTCCCATGGCGAAGATACGAGTCAATAATAGCGAAGTTCCTTTTGAAAAATGATATAGATTCCGTCGAGTTCTTAATAAACGGAAATCGTAAATATAGTTTATAAAATTTTCTTAAAAAGTTGCTATAGCCTCTCGAATAACCTAATTGTTTACAAACATGGCCACTTCCCCGGATTGCAGTCAAAGCTCTTCCTTTTAACAACGATAACTTCACAGTATTGTTCACCGAAATGTCTTCTTCTCTTCTTAAATGTGCTAAATAATTAGTTAGCTCTGATGCCAAGATGTCTCTTTGAATTTCTTCTTCAAAATTATCGTTTGAACTGATATTGATGGCGTTATCTTGCAATGTGTCTTCAAATCGATTTATCACTAAAAATTCTCTGAATGTTTTTGATGCGTGGATGTCTTCTTCTTCCCTTGGTTTAAGATATTTCTCCTGAAATTCTGTTAGCATCTCAATACACTTCTTCCGTTGATCTTCGTTCACAATAGTGTCTGAAATTTTTCTTTTCAAATCGGCAAAGGCGATGCTTGAACGTGCCATTTTCGTTAAAACGTAGTGAATTAATTATGATAAAAAATAAAATTGTTGAAAGTCGCTGATGAAATTGACCAAAATAGATAAAAGTCACAGATGATTCGTAAGCAGTCACAGTCTCGTAGAACGCTCGCAGAATGAATGCACGCAGTAATACGTGGAATAATGGCAGCAGCTGTTCAAGTGAAAAGTTGAGTTATGCGGGTCACAAAGAATTCTCTCATACTGAATAGCTTAAACTGCTAGCAGCTGTTCATGTTGAGAAATTTGGTAACAGATGTTGCTAATGTCTTAATACAGATAAAACAATCAATATTCTCTTAACAAGAGTTCATAAGAATAAAATGGAACAATGTAACGTTTTAATTTAGATTAAATTAAATCATTTCAAAATCGAATAAGTAGTAAAGAAAGACATCATTAGAGACCAGTTTTAAATCAATACCCCCTCCCTTCTGACTAAGTAGCAAGGAAAGTCATCATTGTGGAACAGTTTTAAATCAATACCCCCTCCCTTCTGACTAAGTAGTAAAGAAAGACATCATTAGAGACCAGTTTTAAATCAATACCCCCCCCAGTAGTAAGGAAAGTCATCATTATAAAAATGTTTTAAATCAATACCCCCTTCTGACTAAGTAGTAAGGAAAGACATCATTAGAGAACAGTTTTAAATCAATACCCCCCCCCCTCCTTCTGACTTCTAGGGGTCCCTTAAGAAATTTTTTTATTATAAAATGAGCAACATAAATGAGTTTTTGAAATTATATGGAACGCAAACTACGACAAATTTCGACCTAAAGAAAATCGCAAATGAATTAGGAATAAAGAATTTTCATGTTCTAATGAGAAACGAATTACAATTCCTAAAAAATAGGCCATCAATAACTGTAAATTTCATAACGAATCTTCACACTTCAGACCAAAACGGCGTACATTGGTCAGCAGGTATCTTTAGTAAAAACGGAGATAATTATTATTTTGACTCATACGGGCTTCCACCTACAAATGAAGTAAAAGAATTACTTGGAACGGGAACATACAATACGTTTCAAATTCAAACTCCAGGCACTACTTATTGTGGACAATTATGTCTTTATGTTTATTTAAATTACAGGAAGGAGTACCATTTCTAGATATAATGTTAGAATTGAACAATCTATAACTCAAGCGAAGCTAGCTAAAGCGCCACCTAAAGGTTAAAGCTCTGTTTTCTGTAATTCATTTTGATAAAAACGGCCTCTGATATCCTCATTATCTAAATCTTTAATTTCATAAGTAATCGGATAACTTTGATTTATTTTAGAAACTTCAAATATTTCTTTAGTCCAATAACCAACAAAGCCTTTTTCAAATTTGTTCTTATGTTTAAATATTCTAACTCTATCTCCAATTTTAAATTTCGGCTTAAGTTTCTGCAAATTCGGATTACTCTCATTCGAATTATTATTCTCGAATATTTTCTTTCGTATCAAATCAGGGTCGTCAGAAGCATTCTTTGGAGTTTCTTCAATACCAGAATGAACTTTATTATTGTACTGCTCTACAATTCCTGGTAATATTTTTAACCATTTCTGATTTCCTTGCTGAGTAAATTTCTTGAAAATTTTATTTTTTAACGTCCGATTGAATCTTTCTATCACTATAGCTTTTCCTGCGTTTTCAGTTGAATAAACAGTTTCAAATAGTGGCTGAACGTTTCGGTTATAAAATTCCGACCCTTTATCAACAAACAATTTCCTTGGCTTTCTATTACTTTCTTTAAAGATTTCTTCAAACGCATATTTAACTGATAGACCACTTTTATTTTTTAAAGGTTTTACCCAAGCGTATCGTGTATATAAATCTATAACTGTCAATGCGTATTTGTAGTCCCTTTCATTCCGCATATGAATAAGATCAGCACTCCAAATATCATCTTTATTAAATACTTTTACTTTCAATAAATATTTAGGCTTTCTATATTCTTTATGAATTTCAGATGCATAAACGTCTGAATTATGATTTTCATTTAAACCCTGACCGAATAATATTTTAGCTTGTAAAGCTTTCTTAACAAACATTCTTTCAATTCTTTCTCTAAAGGAAGGATTTTGAATACTATCTAATTCTTGAATCATTTTCTTATCAGCTGCATGTCGAGAACTTAGATCATGATTTCGATAAGCTAAATCATGCCTGTAAGCTGCGGCATCTACTCTATTTATTGGTTCTTCACCTGGTTTCGGATTATTATTCTCATCTAGTCTTATATCTAATCGAGTTCCTGGACCGGTATATGAATGACCAGGAAGATGTTTTTCTTTCGAATATTTACTCCAAATAAATCCAGGAAAGTTTTCTAATGTTTTTTGTATGTCGCCACCGAAGTGGTGTGGAACTTTGTTCTTGTCACCACCAATATGCTGACAATTTGAGTTTTTATTTTTGTTTAATAGATAATTCAATAAATCTAAATTAGAAATTTTTAATTTAATTAAATTTTCGGAATTTGTAGAATTCATTTTAAAAGATAAAAAAAAAATTTTCAAAGATAAAACAAAAAAAAATTGTTTTACCGAAAAGAACCAAAGGTTCTGAGGTTATTACCTTATCATACTAGGACTTAGATATATTCCAGAACCATCTTTAGTTTCTTTAATTTCAATTAAATCATCAACATTGTGGAGAATATTTTTAAGAACTCGTTTTCCTTCATCAACTAATTTTAATCTACTAATAAAATTATCTACTACTCCTTCACCCCTAGCAACTTTCTCTAACTCTCTGTTATTACGTTTTTGTTCTTCTAATGCTGCCTTCTCTGATTTATTTTTATTTACTGCTTGGACAATACCAGCTGTCCCACCTGCAACACTTCCTGCTGCAGCTATGCCTCCTATTATTAGTGGAATTAATGGGAGAATACCGCCATTCTTTTCTTCTTGTAATTGAATATTCTCTATCATTGGTTTACTTATGTAATACTTTTTTTTGTTAATCGTAATAGTTTTAGGGGTATTTTTGTCAACAATATTACGTAATTTTAATTCAACAGTTTTATTATTAATATTACTTTTCGCTTGCGACATTTTTAATAAAAAAATTTTAAGTTATCAAAAATTTAAATCTATTCTAGTTATGAAAAAATTTTAAGTTAAGAATTTTTTTAATCTATTCTAGTTATGAAAAAATTTTTAAGTTAAGAATTTTTAAGTTAACAAAAATTTTAATCTATTCTTGTTATGAAAAAAATTAATTAATCGACTAAGTCTTGGGCTTTAGCCGATCCTAACCATCTTCCCATTAAGAACTTCAATAGAATATTTTACATCTTCTAGCAATAAACCATAAGCCATCAATGAAGTTGTGGAATCTTTCTTTTCAATATTAATTGTTACATCACAACCATTTTTAATAATATCTTCAGATTGTGCACTTAAATCGAAACAGAAAATTGGATATAAATGTCTCCAATCTCCAGGAGTTAATTGTGGTTCAACTCCAAATTCTATACAAAGATTTCGATAAGAATCATATCCTTCCATAAATTGATTATTGGTATCATCGAATCTTAATGGATCAATTGGATATCGAGTTTGATTTAATGAAACTTGTAAACTTCGAATTGTATTAATATGAAAAATATTGTTGTTCTTATCAAAACTTGGAGAATTATTTCTTTGAAATGTTAGTAATAAATATCTTGGAGTATTCGCAGTTCTAGTAAAATGCCAGTTAAATCTTTGTTCGGAAAAAGTTACTGAACTAGCAGTACGCTTTAGAAAATTTACTGGAATTGGTTTGTTAGTATTTAATCTTTTTGCAATAGCTGTTTCAACCTCTAAACTAGGAGTAATATGCTTAATCCACCATTCAAGTCTATCAATTTTTAAATATGCTTTTTTCCCAGTCTTACCAAAAAAGATTAATTCATTATTTGCTGTACGATGAATTATTAATTTAAATTTAAATTGATATGATATTTTGTCATAATCTAAATATCCGAATAATGGAGACAATGACCAATTTACTGTCTGTTTACTTTTCTTGTTAAATTCACGTCTTTCTTTATATGCATCATTATTTGTTTTATTTAAATGTTTTGCAATATTTTCTACATCTTTCGCAATTCCTGCTGCATCTGTTCCAGCGTGAGTTAAATCATCAACAATTATACCATCATTAGTATCAGGAAACCAACCTTCGATTTCATACTTTTTATTATTTTCACCCATTGTTATAAATCTAAGCATTGTATCAATTACACCTGGAGAATCACTTATTGTTTCTATATTTTGAGTTGCAACATCTAAACGCATTTGTGTAAATAATCTTGGAAAAAAATTATTTTCTAGTGTAATATTATCGGTATCTGGTAATGGTGTTGTAAAATTAGCATCACTATATAAAGAATATTCGCAGTGTAAAAATGAATCAGGTAAATATAAATAGCTCTGCTGATTATCAACTTCAAAAATTAAATCACCTCCAGTATTTACTCTACTGGAAGATCCGGGATTCATAGCAATTCTTATATAGTCATTCTTTTTTTGATTGTAACTGGTGAACGGAGGATCATCTAATCTAAATTTATTTTCGATAAGCGAAGACATTTTTATAAAAAATAATTTGACTTTTTGTTTTTTCTCACAGATAGAAAAAAATTTTTACTAAAATATAATTTTAGAATTTTGCTAGACCAGCTCCGCTACAGCTTTGCTGGTTAGACCGAAGGTTGCTGCTCACGCCATTACCTCTTATTTCTTCAATTGAACGAACCGTAGGTTCTATGGCTACGCCTGTTTTTTTATTATTTTTATTTTCATTATGTTTACTATCACCATCAACAGCTATGTTAGCAATTTTGTTCTTTGTTTCATCTGAAATTTTTTTTAATTTTTTTAGTTCTTCAGAATCATTCCTAAGTTTACGAATAGCTTCTAGTTGTTTTAATTCGTTTTGAGACTTAACAGCATTTGATATTGCACTAGCTGTACTACCTATAGCAGCTGCTCCTTTTGCAGCAGATGTAATCAAATCTTTATTATTTTTAATTAAGTTAACGATACTACCAATACCAGAGAAGATCCCAGCTCCTTCCGTGTGAACGGCACCTGCGGTGCCTAGGAACTTTTGTGTTCCGACAGTTTCTACACTATCATAATGGTACACAGGTTTCATAGATGGTTCATGAGCAATTTTATTATTTGATGCAAAATGTTTAAGATTGTGTTTATAAATTATAGGCATTTTTTAGGATTAAATTTGACTTTTGGGAAAAATATCTACGTGTTAAGATTTACGTTTGTGAATGGACAACAACTTCGAGATAACTTTATTAATTGCCTGTTGCACTTTATCTATTGCGTCAAGCAGCGTGTGATGTACTTTAATTTCTTTTCTATTAACTTGCATTTTCTGCTGATTAATCTTCAACGCCGTTTTAAGAGCATTTAACTTAATTTTAAGAACATCTAATTGTCTTTTAACAGCATCTAACTGTTCTTTATTTTCTTTAGAGTTTTCTTGTAAATTTTTCTTTAATTCATTTTCTAAATTGATTTTAAGAGTTTTCATTTTATCAACTTTTTCATTAAGTGAGTTTACTTCATTTATTATTCTATTCATCTTTTTCATTTGTTGAGTAATTTTAGAACTTAATTCATCAACACTTTTTTGGAATGTAGTTTGTAACTGCTTTAAATTTTTTTTAATTCTTTCAGGTAGATTTTCTATTTCATCTTCTAATTGTTCTTTTAACATTTTTATCTGATGTTTATTTTTAATGACTGCAGATTTTAACTTTATAGAAAGTAATATTAAATAAAATTTTTGATTGTTCAGAAATCTTTTTAAAAAGTTTTGCTATATCTGCTTCTAGCTCTCTATCCTTTTTATCAAGTTTTAATAATTTTTCGTTTAATGATTTGTCATTAAGTTTAAGCAACTTCAATTCATTCATCAGTGGAACCAAAACATCGTTTATATATTTTTCTTTTAAGTCATTTATTTGTGCATCAACATATTGTTTATTTGTTAACTCTGTATTTTGTTGTGGAAGAATAGAAAGATGCAATGGACCAGATAAAACGTCTCCAGTTTTCATAATATAATTTTCTATCTCTATTTCTAATTCACGATTATTCGGGATATATGCACCTCCACCAACATTTGGTAACATCATTTTTTAACAATAAAAAAATAAAATTTTTTCTAATAAAAATAAAAAAATGGAAACCCCAAATTTAAAAAAATTATATTCGTCCGCATCATCCTGTTCTTCTTATTCGACGAGATCAACGGGATTTGAAAATAAATGTTTTGATAATAATAATAATAATACTATTACAAATCCATGTATAGATGTTAATATTTTATTTCAATTACAAGCCGAAATATTTAGAGAACAGACTAAAGGTTTACCTTCTATAGAAACCAATTATTGTATTTTTCCAGGTGATCCATTTATTAAATTTATGGAGATTGTTAGTAAATATAATGATGTAGCTTATGTGGAATTAAATAAAGAAAATATGGTTATAATAGGTCATAATAATGTTTATGGATTTATTAGAGCAGTTTTACCGATTAGTAATACTGAGTGGATAGAAAATAAAATTATTAATTATATCAATATCAAAGAATTAGTTAAAAAATTAAAATCGTTTTCCAAGGAAAAAATTAGATTATTTGTTGATGAACAAAACCAATATAATATTCATATCGAGAGTAAAAAACATAATGAAGAATTATTATGTCAAGTTTATTATAGAGACACAATTTATAAACAAGAAACATTAGAAATGCTGCAAAGATATGATGATGATACTTATATAGGATTATATTCAAACTTAAATATTAATTTGTTAAAATCTTACATAAATGGCTTAGCTCAACAAGAGAAAATTTATATGTGGACAACACCTTATACTATTAACAATGACCATAATCATAATCATAATCATAATAAACGAACCGAAGGTTCTAGGGCTTTGCCCGATCTTAAAGAATCTTATGATAATAATGATAATAATATAGATGATAATAATGATGATTCTGAAACATCTGAAAATGGTGTAAATGGTAAAAAAGATTATAAAAATATTAGTAATTATAAAAATTTATCTAAATTTCATTTTCTTACAATTGAAAATAATAATGATGGTATAGTTGAAGATACTGTTAGACAACTATGTGTCGGGTCTACAAAATTTAAATTAGGATTTACATCTAATCAATTTAAAATTTTATCATCTTTAACAAAAACTAAAAGTGATTCAGATTATGGTGGTGTTATTAAATTTTCCAAAAGAGATCAAAGACCAATATTTTTCTCTATTATATTATTATCAGATAAAAGATGTAATTTAGAGTTAGATATTCCAATAAGAGAATGATATCCTATCATGGAAGGGCATCCTATACCAAAAAGTGTAATTTATGATGATGAAGAAACAATTTATGATGATGATGAAGAAACAATTTATGATGATGATGATGATGATGAATCAATAGTTAGTGAAAAAAAATTTAAATTATCTTTTGATAAAACATTATATGATGAAACTTAATAAGATAAAACTTAATAGAAAATACCAAAATATTCGATAAATATATTTTCATATGTAATAAAATTTTTAGATGTAATAAGTTTTTAGATGTAATAAGTTTTTAGATGTAATAAGTTTTTAGATGTCATAAGTTTATAGATGTAATAAATTTTTTAGATGTTATAAATTTTTTAGATGTTATAAATTTTTTAGATGTTATAAATTTTTTAGATGTTATAAATTTTTTAGATGTAATAAAAAAATTATTATTCCCACGTGTCATCATCATCACTTAAATTACTCTCACAGATGATTGTTTGAAATATTTCAGCTTGAATATCTTCTCCGTTATAAGGTAACATAATTTCATTTTCATCAGGTGCTTGACGTTTAAGAATATTTATTTGACCAGAAAATTTTTTTTCTTCAGTATTATTATTTTTATCAGGAATACTAATTCCAGTTTCTAAAGATCTTTTCCACGGTTTATTAACTGTAGTCGATAATGTTTTCCCCGAATATAATTTTAGAAAATCTTCTACTTTTACTTTGTTTTGTGAATAACCTTTGAATGTTTTCTTTTCACTAAGTCTCCCTTGTTCATCTACAGTAATACAGTATTTTATTTTAGGAGCAATAAACATTGCAAAAATAATTCCACCATTTCCATAATCATTTTTTCCTTGACACAATTCCCCACCAACATATCCAGCAGCATCTAATTTATTAAAGAGCTCATTGGAAATATATATTGAATCAGTATCTGTATAATGAATGTATTTTTCTTTGAAACCATTAATTTCTAAAATAAAGTTATTCATGATTCTTCTAGAGTGAGAAAGAATGAAAGAACCTAAGTGTGATGGCATGAATGACGTCTTCCCATCTTTTACAATATTAGTTTTGAGAAATTCATCATCTTCCATTCTACTTTCATCTTTCATCTACTTTCGCTAAATATTGTTCATCATTTAATTTTTCATAATCTTTTACTTCTTGAGTGAAATTTTTTCTCAATGTATTCTCATTCCATAAATGATATTTAGTGGTTATATCTTTTTGCACAGTTTTGCCATATAGCGAATTCATCAATAATTTAATTAACTCATCACCTACAGTATTTCCTTCTGTTTTATATCTTTTTCTCAAATTAAAAAGTTTTTCAATATAATTTCGAAATGGTGAAACTTGATAATTTTTTTCATAAATTATACCATCAGTAATATGTAAGATTTTCCCCCCACATCTAACAATTTCTTGTATGTCAACAGAAGTTAATACATCATAACATATACCATTTCTAAACCTGATTACTTTTACATGAGAATTATTATTTTGATTTTTAACTTTATCTTTAATAGGAACTGGTTGGAAAAACATATCATTCGGATATTGAAACACAACAGAGAATATTCCAGTTTTAGGTCTAAATGTTTGAGTATTAAATTTATATACTATTTCCCGCTCTTCTTCTTGACGAAATTTTCTAGCTGATTCAGCTTTAGGGTATTCTGAATTTTCATCATACATAGCTGATGGATATAAAGATGTTGCATCAAAAGCCATTAGAAATTCATTTTTTTGTTCAAGTAGTTGATTTGAAATTTTCTTACAAATTTCAGTTTTATCTCCTAAATCTCGATACTGTTTCATTAAATCTATTAAATTATTTCCCGGGGACAAAGTCCCACCAGCGTAGCGACCAAGGGACAAAGTCCCCCCAGCGCAGCGACCAAGGGACAAAGTCCCCCCAGCGCAGCGACCAGGTAAATACTGTTTTAATATTGGTAACAAGATGCTACAAAATGGCGATATGTATTTTCTTATATTTGCTGAAACTCTTCCACCTTTAACAGATTTTCTAATATAATTTCTAGCCCATAAATCTATATGAGAATGAATATTTATATTGGCATTTTGTACGCTTTTCATCCAACCGTTAAATGTTAAAGCAGAGGATGTCAAATTAGTAGTTATATCTTCACCAACTAAATCTCGCATAACATTATTATATTTGTAGATACAAAAAGCTAAAGAAAGAATATCGTTAACTAAATATGGTCTCCATTCATTTTCTTTTTCTTTATAATTTTCATGTGTTATGTCTCCAATTTCATAATTTAATTTACACACATTCGTAGGAATTTTAAAATTCTCACACCATTTAGAAAGACTTGTTTTTACATGTTGATAACTACATTTCATTATAATAGTTTGAAGTGCTAATTTACCTGAAGGTGAATCTTTTTTCATATTGTTTTTAAATCTAAAAGATTTTTGAATGTATCTACTAACACATTCAGTTGTATAAGGATTTTGTAATGAAGCAGTCAATATTCCTCTTGAAGTTTTAAGAGGCGGTTTAGATAATTTAAAATTAGCTTTTATCGGAAAATAGGAATCAAAACCTGATGAATTGTGAGCTATTAAAGTTACTCTAGAATAATTAAATTTTCCAAGAGTTTTAAAAAATTGATGGATCGGACATACGTCCTCTGGGTTTCCCCCGATCGAACATTCATCATCCTCAGTTCTCGTAAATATTTTCACACAATTTTGAAGTTTATTAAATTCTAATTCAGTTAAATTATTATACTCATTAATCTGTTTTTTAAGTTTTTTAATTTCATCTTCATCTTTTGATCGTTTAATTTTAATCATATCACTTAGCAAACGTGTTTCTAATTCTTTCAATCTTTGTTTCGGTAAACAACATATAAATTTATTAAAATTAATAGCTCCTACAGCGTAAGGAATAGGATGAGCTGTTGAACAGTTAGGATCGGGAAAAGTTTCGAGATCCCAAATATATGTTGAACCATAGTCAATTTTTTTCTTTGTTATGATTTTATATGGACGCGTTGTTAGATTTTCATCAGTAACTGTTTTATATATGGGTTTGAAATTATTTTCAATTTCTCTAATAGCTTTTAATTTATGAGATTTATTAATTAAACAATAGTGACCAATTGTTGAACCTGCGTGAAAATAATTGTAATAAACATAATTATGAAACGTTTCAATTCCTCTAGGATTTAAATGACGATTGGCAGGACTATAATATTGAACACATTCTCCAAAATATTTATTGAATTGAGAAAATTTGCAGTTTGACATTACTCCTGTTCTAGATGTGGCTTTCTCTTTATATAAAAAATTATTAAACATTTCTTTCATCATTTCTCCTTGTTGTTCATTAAAACCTCGTAAAACATTATAACATTTAATAAAACAAAAATCTTCAGAAGGAATATAACAATATTCACCGAAATATTCTTTGATTCTATATTTCATATTAATCCCTGCCCCTCTATGCGATCTTTGTACTAACTTCATTCCAAAATCTTCATATTTAATATTACCTGTAAAAATCCATTCGTTAGCATCGGATTTCTCATCCAGATTCGAAAACCATGTTTCAAATGATTTTTTATTATAGAAGGTTACGTAAAAATTTTGAATTATATTTTCCTGATCTTTAATAACTTTTCCAAGTAAATTAATAATTTTACCATTTGCTAAAAGTTTCCGCATATCATTTACTACATTAATAAAAGATACATTTTCATATTTAATTTCATTTGGATTAAATAAATTACATAAATCATCACCAAGTTCATCCTTAATTCTATCATCAAAAAAGATATCAGTAATAGGGGTTTCTAATATTTCTTTTGTTCCGCGTTTCTGTTTTTTAGTATTACGTCTAATACTACGCCTAGTACGTTTCTGTTTTTTAATACGTTTACTGCGTTTACGATGTTTAATTTGTGCATCAAACTCAGCAATTTGTTTCTTGATTAATTCATCAATCCTAGACGTTTGTCCGAGAGACATTTCACGATTCATATTTTTTAAAAGAAAAAATGAATTTTACATAGAACCTCGGTTCCGTTTTTGCATATACACAGGAATATGTAATTGATGTAATGTTTCTAATTCATGTGCTGTTAAATGTTCTTTCTTAACCAACCACCATAAATTATTATACGCCAAAAATACTCGGAAACTTCTTAAACAAAGTGGAAAGTCTTTTGTTTTAACACACGGTTGAATACCATGTTTTGTTTTATAATCTGTAACGAGCGCTACGTATTTATGATGATAATAAAATCTAACTTCTTTCTTCGAATTTACAGGATTTGTAGGATGACGATAATCTTTTAAAACTGGTACATGCTCTATCTTATAATCATTCAACATATTTTTTTTTATTTTTATTAACAAAAAATTTATAAGAAAAAATTGTTCGGTCACTCCGTTCGATCACTCCTCGAAAATATTTTCTATAACTCTTTCATGAATTTTTTTATCAATATTAATTGTAATAAATCCATAATCTTTTGACCAAGCATTGTTACACGATTGTTTAAATTCATCTTTATTTCTTACACATAAATCTCTTAACAAATCACTTAAGTTTCTTGCATTTATTTCAAATAGTATAAATATATTTGCATTCTTTCTAATAACACTTCCGTCTAATGAATACATACTTTGTGTTAAATAAAATACACTACAGTTATTATGTCTACCTCTTGTGAAATAATTTCTCTGAACTGACTGATTTCTATCATTAACACAATCATCAAAAATTACACAATGTTTCATTGTCTTATCTAGTTTACTAGGATCTTGCATATTACCACTATCATCTATTAGTTGTATCTTTATATGGTTATTTTTATTAGATTCTACTAACTGATTATTTTTTGCTGCTTCTTCACACCACGAACTTATTTCTTCTTCATCTTCAGATTTTTCATATTCTTTGAATAATGAAGCAATTGCTGTTTTTTTAAGATTATTTTCAAATCCATATTTTAAAAATTGATAGACGGGTTGTTCTGCCGTTGTTGTATAAATTATAAGATTGTTATAATCCAAAAAATTTGGAGTCGTTAAAATTTTAAATAATAGATATGTTTTTCCACATCCTGATCTTCCACAAATAACTGACAAAACTTTATTAGATAAATTTGGATGATGATTAAATTTAAGTTTTTTTTATTTAATGGAGGTAGTTCAGTCATTTTTTAATAAAAAAATTTATTTTTATTTTTTTTATTTTTTGTTTCTAAAGAAGAAGAAAATTAAACTTCTCTAGCTTCGCGTGGGTGTTCATACCTCTCGAACGGGAGTTCATACCTCTCGAACGGGAGTTCATACCTCTCGAACGGGAGTTTATACCTCCCGAACCAAAAGATCTATCATAATCTCTTCACCTCCAAAATTTATTTCTTGTCCTTTTTCATCAGTGATTCTAATGTTAATGTTGTTAATAGTTTTTCTTGTAATAGGAAAATATATTAATGTTTGTGGAAATACATTTAATCTATAACCAATGGGTACAGTAAAAGCTGGAAAACTGAATATTAAATTTGATAATTTACCATTTATATATCCTCCTTCAATAATGTCACAATGTACAACAATTGAATTTATTTCAGTTATTTTTGGAATCTTCTCACTTAAATGATAACCTTGACTATAAGTTTGTTTATTAAATCCTAATAGCTTTGACAATGATCTATCATGATTAAAATCAACTTGATGATTTTCGTCTAAAGTAAGAGAAAATTTATTAACTGCCGGTTCAACTGCAAAATGTAATTGTTTCTTATCTTTAAATGATATACCTAAATGTCTCTTAATTTCATTTGATATTGTTTCAACTTCGTAAGAACCAGGAAGAAAAGTTAATATTTTCCACGTTTTGCCTTTATCAGTAGAATATCTAAATTGATCATTCACATCTTTGATAACGTTTTGAATAGTGTTAAATGTGGAGAAACTAGTCAATGCAATTTGATAATTTTTATTTTGTTCTAAATGTAGAATGGGTTCTAAATTACAAGTGTGTGATGAAGTAGTTGTTATAATTTTTAACGTCGTACTAAATTTTGATGAACCCAAAATCTCTGTCAATTTTTCTAAATGATCATTAATTTTGTCTAAATCTGCTGAACACATTTTTAAACTAAAAAAATTAAATAAATATTATAGATAAAAATCGTAGATAAAAATCATAGATAAAAATCATAGATAAAAATCATAGATAAAAATCATAGATAAAAATCATAGATAAAAATCATAGATAAAAATCATAGATAAAAATTAGAAACAACATATTTCAGCTACACTTTTATAATCCTTTTCATTTAGAATCTTCTTTTCTAACAGTCTTTTCAATATAGCATGAATTTCATTGAAACTAGAATTATGTCCTTCTTTTATTGCAGATATTAAAATATTTAATCTATTTAGTAATTCTTGTGGATCATCTGGTAAAAATACAGTTGTTTCAGTTTTCTGTTTTTCAGATAAACCTTTCCCTACTCTAACTCCCGTTGATAATAAATTTTCTAATTGTTTTTAACGTCTAAGAGATTTTACTGCACCAACTCTGTCTAACATAGCTTTATATTTTATGAGATCTTCTACAGCATAATTATTTAAA
This sequence comes from Prostheceraeus crozeri, assembly GCA_907163375.1. Lineage (NCBI taxonomy): Eukaryota > Metazoa > Platyhelminthes > Polycladida > Euryleptidae > Prostheceraeus > Prostheceraeus crozeri. The sequence goes on along the minus strand of CAJQUW010000885.1, from coordinate 29,106 downwards.
TCTGCTCCTCTTAAAAGATTAACAAAATTTCTATCTAAATTAAAAGGAGATTTATCTGGTGAAAAAATTAAACCTCGAAAAGGTTGTGGAAATATTTCTTTTTGTCCGAGATAAAATCTAGGTATTGTTTTTCCATCTATAAATGAAATAGAATGTTCAAATTGCATAGATTTTGGTAATTTCTTATTAATGTTTGATTCTAGTGATCCATAGTCATCTAATATAGTTTTGTGCTCTGGATCTGTTATATCAATTTGTTTATCATTATTTGTAAGTTCCTTTTCAAGAGTTTTAAATGGTTTCATAGTTTTTTCAAAATCAGTTTTTACTTGCTCGGTTTGCTGCATTTTTTCAAACATATCAGATTGAATACCAGCTTTTATCATTCTATGTTGAAGATGATTTTCTTTCATAATATTTCTTTGTTTTATTAACTCTTCTAATTGTTTTATTCTTTTAAAATTATCAGCTCTAATTTTATCCATTTCTAAAATATAATATTTGAATTTTGTGGTAACATTGGAATACAGCAAAAACATTTTACTGAACAAATTATTTTTTTATTGCTTTGTTGTTTGACATCTTTTCGTTTAAAATTTTCTCGTATTAAGTTTTGTTTAATAAAGTTTTGTCTAATAAAGTTTTTAGCTCTTCTAAAAAAATTTTATCATTTTCTTCATTAAAAATTTTATCATCAATAAAAGTTTTACCATCACTAGAAATTTTACCATCCTTTTTATTTTTATCATTAACTTTTTCTGTCTGTGATTGAAATGATATTTGATTTACTTCATTAGCTATTTGATCAAATTTTTCAATCTCATCTAACGTAATAACATTATCATCACATACTCTTTGAAAGTAGTAGTGTAGTTTATCATAGACTTCTTTAATATGTAAATGCTTAGTTTTTAATGATTTTCGTTTCTTAGTTATTAAAGATTTATCTAACATTGTAACAAGTGAAGTTGCAAAAACACCCGTACCTGTTAAAGCTGTAGCAACTACTGGAATTACTAAAACACCAGAAGATATAACAATTGTCAAGGCACCTAAACTTATTGTTAAGAATATGCCAATTCCTTGTGTTACATTCTTAACTTTGGTCCATCTCTTTCTTAACTTTTTATAATGCTCTAATCTTAATAATAATTGAGATTCCTTATCTTTCATATACCTAACTCTATCTTTGTGTTTTTCTTTATTCATTTTTTCAATGTTAATCTTTTCAATGTCCATTAAAGTAGAACTACGTTCATATGATAACGAAGGATATATTCTTGAGGTTCCTTCCACTTTTGTTTCATCCACTTTTGTTTCTTCCATTTTTAAATGAATATTTTGAATAAATATTTTGAATAAATATTTTGAATACAATCTTCTGGTATATTGAGACTACGTGATATTTTGAGACAACTTAAATTTTCGTCTGCCTAAATTTTCAAAATTCTTAGACCACGTGATATTTTGAGATAACTTAAATTTTCGCCCTTCGGCCACGTGAAATTTGAAATCTACCTAAATTTTTGAAATTTTGATTTTTTTGAAAATTTTGAAAACCCCCGCAAAAGTGTGACATCCGGCGCAAGCGAAGCGAAGCAAAGCGAAGCGAAGCGTCGCGCCGGATGTCACACTATAAACTACTCACACAGCAAGCAAGTCACCTCATAAATAGCGTTTTCCTTGAAGCATCTTTCTCTCGTTTCTTTAATTTCATATGTTCATCCCCCTCTTAACGCATTACTTCATTTTCTTATCCCGTAATTACGTTATTAACAATGAGACTCGAAAGAGAAGCATTCTTGAAACCCTGTCAGCATCATTCCTGCTAACCTCCGGAGTGTTATTACTGTCAATGTTGAAAATCTCTGATTTTCAGGTTGTAAGGATAACGACAAGTCTTGTAGTGGATGGGCGATGGCCGGATACTGTGCAAGCGTGCAGTCTGTGCGTGTCTCCTGTCCATACTCATGTAATCTCTGCAACGGCCGAACTCTACCACCAATAAGTAAGTCCTCAAGTGACTTTTGAGACGTCTAGTAGGCAGTGATAGGAAATTGAGTAAAACTGATGGAATAAAACCTCCCGATGTAAAATATACCGTCTAAAGTTGTAGATGGTTGATGTTTGATTACATGTAAGTGTATTTACCAGTGGAATACTTCAGTTTTAATCTTGAAATGTATAATTTGAAGTAGTTCATCAGTGCAGTTTTTCGCTGTTTATCTGTGGTTTATCATTCTTTTGCAGGACGATTGACCACTCGCCGACCTGTTGTTGTGACAACCAGTAAGTTTCTGTATAATAATTTCGTCGACTTTCACATATCTAAATGATGCTAATTCGTTTATATCCGTTAAAATTGAGACTTTTTTATGGTGATGAAGTATAAACATGAAATTCTGATTATTAGTGGTGTCGGAGCACGCTGTGCAAAATTTGGTGTGTACATGTCTTTTATGCTTTTAGATCGGGTCCTAGTCAATAAAACAGTATACCATCGATCGCTTCACTTAATCAATCAAAAATTAAGACATAAGGATATTTAGCACAAGGTATTTCTTTACTTGGATATGTCTATCGTCAGGATATAACCTCACTACGCATTATTCTGCGTATCAATGTGAGCCATTTGTTATCAAAAATTCCTCTCTCCTCAAGAAGCCGCTTATGAGGGTAGTATTTTTAATTACCCAATTTGAAAGACCAAGTGCTATTATTGATAAAAATAAACGTAACTTTGTATATCCGAAATACTTATACATCCAACAACCTTTATAAAATCATTTACTTGGCTTTTCCTCATAGTCAAGGCTTTGCTGGCCACCCCTTTCACAATTGAATTATGAAAATGTTGAAGAATTACTAATGGTCTTTATCACTTGTTCTTAACAGTTGTTCAAAACATGTTTGAAGCACGATAAAAGCCATTATGATTCGACATCAAATCAATCAGGAAGAAACAGCATTAGACGAACGCACACTGACAATGCTTACATTAGATATATTTTCAACAATATTACGAACTGATTGATCTAATAGGAAGTCTGGGGGAATGATGTACATGCAATAGTAATAAACATTGCTCATGCAAAATGGAAGTGACCTCTAATATATGAATTTATTCCTACGGAATTGTATTTGCATAATAAATTTTTCATGGTATTATATACATAGCTTACTTAGGGCAACCATTTTTCGATTCTAAGGTACTTGTAACTTCATAGGTTGAATCACATGCTACACACTGTCATTCATGAAGTCCCAAATGTATACTAGAAAGAGTGCCGAATCAGAGTGCTAACTACGACTAAGAAATGAGTCTCAGAATCTAGTACTCCTTGAGTTCGAAATTATTGCCACATATTTAAGAACTCTTTGGGTTCGAGAGCACAGCTTAATTCGTCTACATTCTAGTACTCATTCAATGAGTTTCATGGGACAAACACCTCCACTAAATCGAAAAATGCAATACGGCATTTCAAACCCGCAATATCACATATGCACATCCATTATTTATAAGAGCTGCTTTTGCAAGAAACACAAATGTATTTGGATCAATAAAACATACACAAGATTTAAAGCGTGGTCGATGAAATGGGTAAGCGTTATCAAGACTCAAAGTACAGTGATAAAAGTTGACAGACTTAAAGCACAGTCGGCGAGGATGGCGAACGTTGACAGGACTCAAAGTACAGTCGAGGAGGATGATTTTGATCCAAATTGATGTCTTGGGTTCATTGATAGAAAATGGATTACACTGTACCCACCTCAATAAACAGGAACACAGCAAACCGTCATTACCAGTGTTGTGAGCACTTGCTACCTGAGACAGAAGCGAAACGAGTGATGTCTTTTGTGAAAGAACTGTGGACTAATGTGTTGAGTAGGTGATTGTCTTTGTGGTTAGCTTTCCCAGAGTCGCTATTCATCACATACACCGTCGACAATGCACTCTCAAATGGGAAGAATAGACAAAAAAGCTTATCCAGCTCGAAGCGCGCGTCTTCAACAGCATCTGTACAGTGACTCACTGAATTTGGCCTCAGTATTGCGTCCTCGGTGCTTATTGATGTTGACATTTTATCATATTAGTACTTAATAAGCACTTCTGTGAATTTAAGTTCGACAATTTTAGTACTCTTCCATTTAGTACTCAGATTGGTACTTAAATAGGACTTTATGATCTGCAGTGTCGGAAGCCAAAAACATGTCATAATTATGTACTAAATGCTTATACGATTAAGTGATCTCGAAAGTCCACAATTAAGATTGTTTGATTTCTAGGGGCAATTGAAATGCAACTTCCCCAGAATGCATTGTATTTCAAATCTCACAGAATCAAAGAGAACCAGTCCATGTTTTCCTTAGGTTCACATCAGATCATTAAATAAGACAGGGAATGAACAATCTCTTCAACGCATGCCCGTTTTCAGACATCATAGTTGTATGTCTACTAATCCTGTTCCAGCCCCTTCACTTTGCGTTGACAAGTCGAGGGATTGCTATGCGTATGCAAGGGACGACTACTGTCGGTCGTCTGATATCTATAACTTGTGTCCCAGAAGCTGTGGACGGTGTCCAGGTATAGTATCACTGCATTGGCATTGCTCGCTTTTACTTCTGTTGAAGTGATGCGCTTATGTCGTGAACAATATTTTGTATAATGCAAGTACTAAAAAGTACTTTGTAGTACTAAAAAGCTTGGAAACATAGGAAAGCTGATTGTTGTTGTATTCCTGTCGATTTCCATGAAGTAAGCAAGAATTGTATGAAGATACATGTGCAACAAGATGCAGAGCATGACTGTTGTATTACATGTGTGTACGAAGTGTATTACATTTGTGGCCAGTGTGTACGAATAATAGAATATTTAAATGCGAATTCAATACTGTTACAGAGGTTACGTAGGAATTTTTTGAGGCCATAGAGTTGCTTTGCATTTATTTGTCATATTTAGCGTATAAAGTATCTACCAGCGCGAAGTTATAAAGTAGGTTATATATGCAATGTAAAAGTAACCTGTTTGGCTTTATAATGTATGTGTAGGATACTTAATCAAGCTTGCTAGTTTGGAGATAATCCAGCAATTTTAACAGAAAATGGCTGTCTGATTTATCGAAGCCATATTGTGTGCTCAAGATTATGAGTGCTGATACCATCTTCAGTGCATAAAGACATCTAACTATATTTCCCTACATACTTCATTTTGCACATTATTTTCATGCTGTATACAGAAAATATTCGTACCAATAATTGAATTACCTCTTACATCATACAGAAAGTATCTCAATTAGAAATATTGTAGTTATAACAATCGCTATTTATCAGAGGAGTCCCGTCAAAACAGATCTATGTTTTATACGCAGTTTATTGCGAGCACTTTCGGACACCACCGGAGTCCATCTTCAGGCGAATGAAATCTCTGCCAATTTTGTCATTTCATTCGCCTGAAGATGGACTCCGGTGGTGTCCGAAAGTGCTCGCAATAAACTGCGTATAAAACATAGATCTGTTTTGACGGGACTCCTCTGATAAATAGCAATGGATTCAAACCCGTTATTCGAAGTTATGACAATCCTTTCTTAGTAGGGCCTTTATGAGGGACGGAGCCTCTTGCAACGCACAAACATGTTCATCCGACCGGGTATGCAATTAAACAAACGGATTCAACAGCTTGCAGGGAAGCTTAGCAAGTATATGCAGTGTACGGCAGAGAGACAATCTAATTGCAATGCAATGTAGCTCATATGACCATTGTTACTTTCTTTTTTTAATTACAAGCTTCATAGACTGAAAACAGCTCCGAGGCGGTTTTGAACAACCGACCCTTGACTATTTAATCCGTCGATCTTCCAAATGAGATATCAGTTGTTTAACTATATATATGTTGTTTATATATACAGTATATTGCTATGTGACTTAAAGGTGCACATACCAAACACATACCAGAGGCATACGAATAAGGATGAATTTGTATCGGGTCTCGTATATAAAACATACCAACAATTCGTATTTCAGTGTAAAACAGCCAATCACAGATAGAATAGTTCGTATCGCTACATACCAATCACATACGAAAGTAAGTGAGGTTTCGTATGATAAACATACCAGATCTGTGTAAACAGACGAGAATCTCGTATCAGATGTTAGTTTCAAATTGTATTAATTTTGGTATATGTTTGTATGTAATTTTCGTATCCAGCGATTTACAGTGTTATACATGTTAACTTCAATTCTGATTTTTAATACATTACGAACGTACATCTTGCAATGTGTTCCACTGTTTGTCAAAAAAGTGTGTAGCATCATCTATCTACATATCGTCTCTGTCACGGCAATATCGCACATGTGCATTTTAGGGATGACCGCAATATCGCACATGTGCATTTTTAGCAATTTTTGTTTTTTTCGATAAAATTTTATATAAATGTCCACCAGGATCCTGTGTCAAAATTTCAGCGACTAATACAACCAAAATCTTAAGGAAAGGTCACTTAAAAGTTTGGCTCTGTAGTGTTAGCAAGTGATATTGCACATGTGCATTCATAAAATGAAATGCATCCAATTGCAGCCCCTTCTTGGATTCAATATCTATTTGAAAATATCTTGTTGATGATAGTTGATGATAGAAAGATGTTAAAAACCACTTGCCAAGATTTTTTACATTTTTAATAAGAATTGCAATCTACAGACAGTTTTTGCTTCTCCTGAAGAGTTTGCAATTTGACACATAGTAGATATACATGAGATATTGTCGCGACAACGATATGCTTCATGGCAAAAAGGAGTGAAATATTATTGTGTGTTTTACTTGTATGGAATGACAATGCTCTACGATAATGTTAATGCCAAGTAGTAAGAGAGCTTGGAATGCTTAGAAGTACATTTTGTGAAAAAGCTCAATATCTGTCCATTTTCTGTTCTGATTAAAATGCATGATTCTCTCTTCATCAGGAGTTACAGCAGTCCCACCAAGGCCAACCACGACGCGCAGACCAATCATTCCAACCACAAGTGAGTCAAAGTTGTCGTATTCATCATTAACCAGAAACAATTAAGGCTCCGTGCCAGTGTGAGTCTGTGGAATCTTATTTATTGAGTAACTGCGGGATATTGATTTCGACATTATCATTTATCACCATAGGGATAGATAGTTTATCTGAAGTTGACTAGAATGGAAATTGACTCAAGGTCGCGGCACTGCCAACGGAACTAAGTTAGGGCATGTATAGATTCTAACCGAATCATACAGCGGTCGAAAAGTGTTTGTAAGTGAAAATGCTTCCGATTCATGTGCCATTCATGTGCCATGTGTCAAACTCTACCTGAAGTTTGACTTCCATTCTAGAGTTTCGATTGTTATCAATTTCTACGTTTGTCACTGTTTAGGAACAGTAATGGTCAAAAGACCGTTTGAGGACAAGACAAATTCAAAAAAATGGTATTTTTAAAAACGACATAAATTCATGAATTTGAACCCTTTTTCAGGTTTTTAAGACCTAAATACATGAATTTAGACCATTTAAAAAGTACCATTTTTTGAAAAATGGTATTTTTAAAAACGACATAAATTCATGAATTTGAACCCTTTTTCAGGTTATGGAGACCTAAATTCATAAATTTAGGCGTTTTTAAAAATACCCAATTTTTCAAATTTTTCAAAATCTCAAGTGTGTGATTATGACATTTTTCATTGCTCAAATCATGACCGTTCAAGGACACCGAAAATCATAAAAGTTCAGAATCTCAAATTTGAGATTAAGATTATTTTTCTCTCTCTTAAATCATGACCGTTCAAAGACACCGAAAATCATAAAAGTTAAGAATCTCAAAATTTGAGATTATGACAGTTTACACCCCACCCTTAAAATCATGACCGTTCCAAGCCACAACAACAAAAAAAATGGTAATTTTGAAAATGTCTTTTAAATCCATTTTTCAGGTTTTTAAAATATGAGATAACTAAAATTATGTGACTAAAAATATTTCTTTAAAAATGGAAGAAACAAAAGTGGAAGAAACCGCAAAAATATATCCTTCGTTATCATATGAACGTAGTTCTACTTTAATGGACATTGAAAAGATTAACATTGAAAAAATGAATAAAGAAGAACACAAAGATAGAGTTAGGTATATGAAAGACAAGGAATCTCAATTATTATTAAGATTAGAGCATTATAAAAAATTAAGAAAGAGATGGACTAAAGTTAAGAATGTAACACAAGGAATTGGCATATTCTTAACAATAAGTTTAGGTGCTTTAACAATTGTTATATCTTCAGGTGTTTTAGTAATTCCAGTAGTTGCTGCAGCTTTAACAGGTACGGGTGTTTTTGCAACTTCACTTGTTACAATGTTAGATAAATCTTTAATAACTAAGAAACGAAAATCATTAAAAACTAAGCATTTACATATTAAAGAAGTCTATGATAAACTACACTACTACTTTCAAAGAGTATGTGATGATAATGTTATTACGTTAGATGAGATTGAAAAATTTGATCAAATAGCTAATGAAGTAAATCAAATATCATTTCAATTACAGTCAGAAAAAGTTGATGATAAGAATAAACAAGATGGCAAAATTTCGAGTGATGGTAAAATTTCTAATGAAGAAAATGACAAATTTTTTTTAGAAGAGCTAAAAACTTTAAGCGAAAATTTAAGCAAAACTTTATTAAACAAAACTTTATTAAACAAAACTTAAAACGAGAAAACTTTAAACGAAAAGATGTCAGACAACAAAGCAATAAAAAAATAATTTGTTCAGTAAAATGTTTTTGTTGTATTCCAATGTTACCACAAAATTCAAATATTATATTTTAAAAATGGATAAAATTAGAGCTGATAATTTTAAAAGAATAAAACAATTAGAAGAGTTAATAAAACAAAAAAATATTATGAAAGAAAATCATCTTCAACATAGAATGATAAAAGCTGGTATTCAATCTGATATGTTTGAAAAAATGCAGCAAACCGAGCAACTAAAAACTGATTTTGAAAAAACTATGAAACCATTTAAAACTCTTGAAAAAGAACTTACAAATAATGATAAACAAATTGATATAACAGATCCAGAGCACAAAACTATATTAGATGACTATGGATTACTAGAATCAAACATTAATAAGAAATTACCAAAATCTATGCAATTTGAACATTCTATCTCATTTATAGATGGAAAAACAATACCTAGATTTTATCTCGGACAAAAAGAAATATTTCCACAACCTTTTCGAGGTTTAATTTTTTCACCAGATAAATCTCCTTTTAGTTTAGACAGAAATTTTGTTGATCTTTTAAGAGGAGCAGATTTAAATAATTATGCTGTAGAAGATCTCATAAAATATAAAGCTATGTTAGACAGAGTTGGTGCAGTAAAAACTCTTAGACGTTATAAACAATTAGAAAATTTATTATCAACGGGAGTTAAAGTAGGAAAAGGTTTATCTGAAAAACAGAAAACAGAAACAACTGTATTTTTACCAGATGATCCACAAGAATTACTAAATAGATTAAATATTTTAATATCTGCAATAAAAGAAGGACGTAATTCTCGTTTCAATGAAATTCATACTATATTGAAAAGACTGTTAGAAAAGAAGATTCTAAATGAAGAAGATTATAAAAGTATAACGGGACATCGTAGATGTCTTCCAGGGCTTCGCCCGTAGCTGAAATATGTTGTTGTTTTTAATTTTTTTTATAAAAGACATTTATTCAAAATTTTAACTAAAAAATGTGTTCAGCAGATTTAGACAAAATTAATAATCATTAAGAAAATTTGACAGAGATTTTGGGTTCATCAAAATTTAGTACGACGTTAAAAATTATAACAACTACTTCATCACACACTTGTAATTTAGAACCCATCCTACATTTGGAACAAAATAAAAATTATCAAATTGCATTGACTAGTTTCTCCACATTTAACACTATTCAAAACGTTATCAAAGATGTGAATGATCAATTTAGATATTCTACCGATAAAGGCAAAACGTGGAAAATACTAACTTTTCTTCCTGGTTCTTACGAAGTTGAATCAATATCTAATGAAATTAAGAGATATTTAGGTATACCATTTAAAGATAAGAAACAATTACATTTTGCAGTTGAACCGGCAGTTAATAAATTTTCTCTTACTTTAGACGAAAATCATCAAGTTGATTTTAATCATGATAGATCATTGTCAAAGCTATTAGGATTTAATAAACAAACTTATAGTCAAGGTTATCATTTAAGTGAGAAGATTCCAAAAATAACTGAAATAAATTCAATTGTTGTACATTGTGGTACATTGTGACATTATTGAAGGAGGATATATAGATGGTAAATTGTCAAATTTGATATTCAGTTTTCCAGCTTTTACTGTACCCATTGGTTATAGATTAAATGTAATTCCACAAACATTAATATATTTCCCTATTACAAGAAAAAACTATTAACAACATTAACATGAGAATCACTGATGAGAAAGGAAAAGAAATAAATTTTGGAGGTGAAGAGATTATGATAGATCTTTTGGTTCGGGAGGTTTAAACTCCCGTTCGGGAGGTATAAACTCCCGTTCGAGATGTATAAACTCCCACGCGAAGCTAGAGAAGTTTAATTTTCTTCTTCTTATTATTATTCTTCTTTTTCTTCTTCTTTAGAAACAAAAAATTAAAAAATTAAAAATAAAATTTTTTTATTAAAAAATGAATGAAGTACTACCATTAAATAAAAAAAAACTTAAATTTAATCATCATCCAAATTTATCTAATAAAGTTTTGTCAGTTATTTGTGGAAGATCAGGATGTGAAAAAACATATTTATTATTTAAAATTCTCACGACTCCAAATTTTTTGGATTATAACAATCTTATAATTTATACAGCAACAGCAGAACAACCCGTCTATCAATTTTTAAAATATGGATTTGAAAATAATCTTAAAAAACAGCAATTGCTTCATTATTCAAAGAATATGAAAAATCTGAAGATGAAGAAGAAATAAGTTCGTGGTGTGAAGAAGCAGCAAAAAATAGTCAGTTAGTAGAATCCAATAAAAATAAGCATATAAAGGTACAATTAATAGATGATAGTGGTAATATGCAAGATCCTAGTAAACTAGATAAGACAATGAAACATTGTGTAATTTTTGATGATTGTGTTAATGATAGAAATCAGTCAGTTCAGAGAAATTATTTCACAAGAGGTAGACATAATAACTGTAGTGTTTTTTATTTAACACAAAGTATGTATTCATTAGACGGAAGTGTTATTAGAAAGAATGCAAATATATTTATACTATTTGAAATAAATGCAAGAAAATTAAGTGATTTGTTAAGAGATTTATGTGTAAGAAATAAAGATGAATTTAAACAATCGTGTAACAATGCTTGGTCAAAAGATTATGGATTTATCACAATTAATATTGATAAAAAAATTCATGATAGAGGTATAGAAGATTTTTCACGGTGTGATAAAAAATATACAAATATAGTGTTATAATATTTAATATTTTTATTTTATATATATATATATATCAAATTTGTCTATCTTAGAAATTAGAAAATTAAGAAGGTTCAGTAGTTATTCCATCAGGCAAAATATTTCTTTTATCATCAAATGGATCTAATTCTAATTTATGTTCCTCTTTTAAATACATTTTATGTTTCTTTGAATTAAGTCTATAATTACATGCTGTTTTTATTTCATTATTAAATAATGCATTTTTATGATCTTGAAATGTTATTTTATTAGTCACTGATGCCTTTGAAATTCCTTTTAATGTTTTATGTGTTCTAATATTATTAGTTGTATCATAACAATAACATTTAGATTTTAAAAATATAGCTTCTGTTATGAAATCTTCATTTCCTAACTCATCTTTTACTTAAATAATTCTGAAGGATGAATAAAATCTTTTATTTTATCTATTTCTTCATCAAGTGAAGAATTATACGGTATTGTTAATTCTAAGAAAACAGAATCGGTATCTGTAAAGTGTAATTTATAGTTTTTGCCATAAGCAGGTGCTAAATAATCATATATAAATCTATACATAAATAGTTTAGCTAATTCTAATATAGTTAATCCAATAAAATTAAACTCATCATGTTTTACGCTAATTCGACGTAAATGTACAGCACATAGTTCATCACTAAATCTAGTAGTTCTTTTATATGTAGGTTTCCTTGTTAAATTTTGAAACCTATCTTTATCATAAACTATTTCAATATTTTGTCTATTACGCACATTTTCTAAAGTCTTACCATAAAATGCATTATTCATTAATTTGAAGAACACGTTTCCAAAATCATCTTTATTTCTTTTAGCTATTTTACGTTTTTCAATATTGAACTCAATATAATTTTTTAACCATTTAGATTTTTGATAGAATAGTTTTCGATGTATTTTGGTGAGAATCATTCCATGTTCTAAATACCAATCTAGCATTCTTCCTTCAACAACATACTTTCCTTTATTACTTTGTGTTAACATAAGCTTTTTGTTGGTCTGTATTTCTTAGGAATTATAGATTTTTGATAATCTGAAAAATCTTCTATATTGGGAATTTTGTTTTCGGGACAGAAAGGAAAATATTTTGTTTTATCGTTTATTTCATCAGGGTATACTAAATCAACTTCATATATATAACCATGATTATAATTTCCATCATATGTTTTTTGATAATCTAGAATATTACACCATGACATTTCACCTGTTGGTAATTCTTGTATCATGCAAGAAGAATATAAGCTATTAAAATCATAATATAACAAATAGTTTTCTCTCATGATTTCATCAACTGCTGCTTGACTATCTTCATTTGATAAAAGTCCTTCTATATTTTGATTAAACAATTTTATAAACTGATCACTTTCTTCTGGAGATAAAGGTTTCATTATTCCATAATCATCAGGATTTACTTTTTTATTGTAACACTGTACATAACGATTACCTAAAACTGATGAAACTCCACCTCTAATTCCAGATTCAAAAAATAATAATTTATCATAAGTATTCTCTTTATAATGTTGATGTTTAACGGACTTTGTCCTAGAGCCATCGGCTTGAACACCAGTATGTTTTAATCCTGCTAACCATGTTAAACCTGGTGTAGAATAACAATAACATGGATCTATTCTGTAATATTCTAAACACATGTCACGAAAGTTTTCAAAAAGATCAGCAGGGATTAATACATCTATCTGAAGATATTTCATTGTATAATCATACATTGTTTTACAATTTAACTCTCTCCAATTTTTTTCAGCTTCTGCATAGTCTTCTTCAGATAATTGTGATTGTTTTAATGTTGATTTAGATTTATTTATTGGAGGAAGTTGTTTTTCTTCCATAATTTTATTCACAGAATTAAAATCAGTCTTCGACTGTGAACCACAGGTTTTATCTCCAGTTATATATTCATACGGAAATATTCCTTTTAAAGGTTTTAAATTATATTTATTTAATATTTTACATTGTTCAGGTTTCAAAGTTTTTCCCACAACATCTAATGAATAAGGAGTAAAGAATTTAAATGCATCTAAAATTCTAATACAACCTAATTGCATTGAAAACTATTCTTCTTCTGTTTTACATAGTGCATTTATTTGTTGTTGTTGTAATTTTTCAGATAAAAATAAATCTTTCATTACTAGATGGAAATCATATTTAGAACCATTGAAGAAATATAGAGGAACAAAGTTATATTTAAATTTATTAGCATTAAGATTACAAGAATTATGTGCTGCACCTCTATATAATCCATTTAGATGATCATGATCTTTTACTTTATCAATATATTTGCCATTTTTATAATTTTTTGTAAATTCTTTTCCACAGTAATAACAATTTGTTTCATTAACAAAATTAATTTTTTCTTCATCCGTTAATGGAAGCATTGGTATATTTGTTTCAAGTAATTGTGAAAAGCGACGTTGTAATTCTTCTACTTTCTTTGTAAACATTTCTGAACTATCTTCACCATAGTATTGATAATATTCTGATTTAAGTAATTCAGGATAATTTGAATGAATGTACATTCCCCAACATAATGGTTTTTGTTCAAATAAATATTTTTCTTTACTTTGCTCAGATGCACTTTTTTCATATTTACAAACCGAAGGTTCTAATTTGTCCGTACCATTATCAGAATCGGTCGAAGCCCTAGAAGACATCTCCGATGTCCCGTGCTTTTGTGTTATGTTAACATTATATGCTTCGAAATCACAATATATTGTAAAGGGTACTTTATTTTTAAAATACCATTTATTATATTCTAAATAATCATCTTTTGGAAATGTGTTTCTGACTGCTTCATTTTTTTGACAATTCTCCAAATGTCTATTCATTTCTTCTTTAGTTCTAAAGCTCGTCATACATTGGAGACAGGGAAAATTAGCATTATCTGAAGTTTTTGTAAATATAGAAACATCTTTACACAATATAAAATGACCCTGATAATATAATATATTCGCTTGTGCTGGTTGTTTTGTTTGTTCTAATTTTTTAAATTTATCTTGATATATTTCATGTGTTAAGTCGACATATCTTTGTAAATCTTTTTCAGACTGTTGATAATTTTGATTTAATATTTGTAGCTGATAAATATATTCTTTATCATATTGTTCTTTATATAGTTGTTGACATTTTTTTAAATATTCATTTAATTCTTTATTGTCTTTATTTTCTTCATTATTTTCTTCATTTAATTTTTGAATTGTTTCTATCTTGTTTTGATATTTATGGTGATATTCTTGTAGTAACATTTTTAATTGTTGTTGATAATCTGTTTTACATTTTTGTAAACTTTTATTTAAATTTTCTAAGTTTTGTTGATATTCTGAAGATAAAGATGAATAATTGTAATCATAATCATAAATATAATTACGTCCTTTGTGGTTGTTATGATTAATCATTATTGGTGATAGTGTTTTAACAATTTCAAATTTTTCAGTACATATTATTTTTCCTTGGTAAAAAATATTATGATGCATGTAATTTCCTCTATCATTATATACTATTTCTGATTGACATGAATTTGTATTATTCAAATAAAATTTTTTTGAATCTGAGTAAAGTGGAGTAATATTACCAATAGAAACATAATTCACATTTAATTCAAAAACATTTACTTCTATTAAATTTTTATTCTTTTTATGAAACTTTATTAACCTATTATAATCATATGGAAATTCATCTAAGCCGTCAGAGAGATCAAACTCATTTATATATTCTTCTTTATTATAATGACTTAGTCTTTCTTTGTGATATCGTGCAGGATGTAAATGTGCTATAATACTCCACAGAAAACAATAATCATCTTCATTTTTTATGTTAATTATTTGTGTTGAACGAAAAGGTAAAGGAACATAACTACCACCAGTATTATTTTTATATTTATCAATTACTATTTTCTTAGATAGTATTTTAACAAATCTCCAACCAGATTCACGTAACTGGGCTTCAATTATACAATTTTCTGATTTAAGTATCATCGATTCAAATATGGGTTGTATATCATTTACATTATGAATTTCTTGCGAATTTGTAAAATGTCCTTGTATTATTTCTTCAGGAATTCCAACAGGTCCATTTTTTGTATAAAGTACTTCTACATTCATGTAACATTTGAAAGATTTCTTAAATATTTTGAAAAAGTTTGTTGATACATTATAAAAAGTTTCATCGGTTTCATTATGTTCAACAGACTGATTAAATAAATATTTTATATTTACTAAGGCTTCATCGGTTCGTTCAGCTTCATCAAATTCATCTATTTCGTTAAATTCATCTGTATCATTAAATAAATATCTTTCATCGGGTACGGGCCAAGCCCTAGAACCTTCGGTTTGTATGGACTCATCTTCACTATTAAAAACTTATTTATATTCCGAATGTGAATAATCATCAAATATTTTTTTAACTTTTATATCAGTAGGCAATATTTCTAGATAGTTTTTATAATTATTTAATTTTAATATATTTCCTTCATCAACTCGATCTACATTTTGTAAATGCAATTTACTTTGTAAATGAGATTGATAACTTCTTTTTGTTTGCAACTTTTTTTTACATAAGTTACAATAAAACTTAGTATTTTCCATTTTTTTACTTTTTAAAGAAAAAAATTGTGTTTTAATTTTAGATATAAACATTCTAATATCAGGGTCTTAAGAGTTATTTTATATTATTATATATTTCACGTTCTTTAGTTATTTTATTTTCTTTGTCACATTAAGTTTTATCACATTAAGTTTTATCATATAACGTTTTATGAAAAGATAATTAAAATTTATTTTCACTAACTATTGATTCTTCATCATCATCATAAATTGATTCTTCAACATCATAAATTACACTTTTTGGTATAGGATGCCATTCCCTGATAGGATGTCATTCTCTTATTGGAATATCTAATTCTAAATTACATCTTTTATCTGATAATAATATAATAGAGAAAACTCTTTTGGAAAATTTAATAACACCACCATAATCTGAATCATTTTTAGTTTTTATTAAAGATGATAAAATTTTAAATTGATTATATGTAAATCCAAATTTAAATTTTGTAGACCCGACACATAGTTGTCTAACAGTATCCTCAACTATTCCATCATTATTATTTTCAATTGTAAGAAAATGAAATTTAGATAAATTTTGATTATATGTAGTATTAATATCATGTTGAGATATAAATTTTTCTTCACTTAAATTTTTATAATTACTATTATTATTATAATCTTTGTTACCATTCACACCTTTTTCAGATGTTTCAGAATCATCATCTATATTATCATCATCTACATTATCATCATTATTATTATAAGATTCTTTAAAATTCACATTTTCATGATGTTTAAATTTTTTATTAATTTTAGAATTTTTATCAGTGTCTAAAGTTTTATACGGTGTTGTCCACATGTAAATTTTTTCCTGCTGTGCCAAACCATTTATGTAAGATTTTAATAAATTAATATTTAAATTTGAATACAAACCTATATACGTATCATCATCATATCTTTGTGGCATATCAGCAATTTCTTGTTTATAAATAGTGTCCCTATAATACACTTGACATAATAATTCTTCATTATGTTTTTTACTCTCTATATGAATATTATACTGATTTTTACTATCAACAAATAATCTTATTTTTTCTTTCGAAAATGATTTTAATTTTTTAACTAATTCTTTAATATTGATATAATTAATAATTTTAGTTTCTATCCAATCAGTATTACTAATAGGTAAAACTGCTCTAATAAATCCATACACATTATTATGACCAATGATTACCATATTTTCTTTGTTCAGTTCAACATAAGCTACATCATTATACTTACTTACAATCTCCATAAATTTTATAAATGGATCACCTGAAAAAATACAATAATTAGTTTCAATGGAAGGTAAACCTTTTGTTTGTTCTCTAAATATTTCTGCTTGTAATTCGAATAAAATATTTACATCTATACATGGATTATTATTATTATTATTATCAAAACATTTATTTTCAAATCCCGTTGATCTCGTCGAATAAGAAGAACAGGATGATGCGGGCGAATATAATTTTTTTAAATTTGGTTTTTCCATTTTTTTATTTTCATTAGAAAAAATTTTTTTTTAATTTTTATTAGAAAAAATTTTATTTTTTTCTCATTATATAAAAAATTTTATTTTTTTATTGTTGAAAAATGATGTTACCAAATGTTGGTGTAGGTGCATATATCCCGAATAATTGTGAATCAGAAATAGAAATAGAAAATTATATCATGAAAACTGGAGACGTTTTATCTGGTCCATTGCATCTTTCTATTCTTCCGCAACAAAATACAGAGTTAACAAATAAACAATATGTTGATACACAAATCAATGACTTAAAAGAAAAATATATCAACGATGTCTTGGTTCCACTGATGAATGAATTAAAGTTGCTAAAACTTAATGACAAATCATTAAAAGAAAAATTATTAAAACTTGATAAAAAGGATAGAGAGCTAGAAGCAGATATAGCAAAACTATTTAAAAAGATTTCAGAACAATCAAAAATTTTAATATTACTTTCTATAAAGTTAAAATCTGCAGTCATTAAAAATAAACATCAGATAAAAATGTTAAAAGAACAATTAGAAGATGAGATAGAAAAACTTCCTGAAAGAATTAAAAAAATTTAAAGCAGTTACAAACTACATTCCAAAAAAGTGTTGATGAATTAAGTTCTACAATTACTCAACAAATGAAAAAGATGAATAGAATAATAAATGAAGTAAACTCACTTAATCAAAAAGTTGATAAA
Source organism: Prostheceraeus crozeri (assembly GCA_907163375.1). NCBI lineage: Eukaryota > Metazoa > Platyhelminthes > Polycladida > Euryleptidae > Prostheceraeus > Prostheceraeus crozeri. The sequence continues at coordinate 10,816 of CAJQUW010000885.1, read as the reverse complement.
ATGAAAAATCTTAAAATTGATTTAGAAAATGAATTAAAGAAAAATTTACAAGAAAACTCTAAAGAAAATAAGGAACAGTTAGATGCCGTTAAAAGACAATTAGTTGTTCTTAATATTAAGTTAAATGCTCTTAAAACGGCGTTGAAGATTAATCAGCAGAAAATGCAAGTTAATAGAAAAGAAATTAAAGTACATCACACGCTGCTTGACGCAATAGATAAAGTGCAACAGGCAATTAATAAAGTTATCTCGAAGTTGTTATCCATTCACAAACGTAAATCTTGATAGAACCTTGTTCAGAGGCTTTAACCGATCGGACCAAAGGTCCTGAGGTTATTACCTTATCATAAACGTAAATCTTAGCGCAAATATTAACGTAAATATTTTTCCCAAAAGTCAAATTTAATCCTAAAAAATGCCTATAATTTATAAACACAATCTTAAACATGTTGCTTCAAATCACAAAATTGCTCATGAACAATCTATGAAATCTGTTTACCATTATGACAGTGTAGAAACAATTCAAAAAGAAGGGGCTGGTATCTTTTCTGGTATTGGAAGTATCGTTAACTTAATTAAAAATAATAAAGATTTGATTACATCTGCTGCCAAAGGAGCAGCTGCTATAGGTAGTACAGCTAGTGCAATATCAAATGCTGTTAAGTCTCAAAACGAATTAAAACAATTAGAAACTATTCGTAAACTTAAGAATGATTCTGAAGAACTAAAAAAATTAAAAAAACTTTCAGAGGAAACAAAGAACAAAATTGCTAACATAGCTGTAGGGGGTGAAACCTTGAGGAGCGGAGCTCCGTCTGATAGTAAAAAGGGGAAGAAAACAGGCGTAGCCATAGAACGTTCAATTGAAGAAATAAGAGGCAATCGTCTAGCAAAATTCTAAAATTATATTTTAGTAAAATTTTTTAGTAATTTTTTAGTAAAATTTTTCTGTGTATGAGAAAAACAAAAAAGTCAAATTATTTTTTTAAAAATGTCTTCGCTTATCGAAAATAAATTTAGATTAGATGATCCTCCGTTCGTCAGTTATAATCAAAAAAATAATGACTATATAAGAATTGCTATGAATCCCGGATCTTCCAGTAGAGTAAATACTGGAGGTGATTTAATTTTTGAAGTTGATAATCAGCAGAGTTATTTATATTTACCTGATTCGTTTTTACACTGTGAATATTCTTTATATAGTGATGCCAATTTTACAACACCATTACCAGATAGCGATAATATTGCATTAGGGAAAAATTTTTTTCCAAGATTATTTACACAAATGCGTTTAGATGTTGCAACTCAAAATATAGAAACAATAAGTGATTCTCCAGGTGTAATTGATACAATGCTTAGATTTGTAACAATTGGTGAAAATAATAAAAAGCATGAAATCGAAGGTTGGTTTCCTGATACTAATGATGGTATAATTGTTGATGATTTATCTCACGCTGGAACAGATGCAGCAGGAATTGCGAAAGATGTAGAAAATATTGCAAAACATTTAAATAGAACAAACAATACTGCATATAAAGAAAGACGTGAATTTAACAAGAAAAGTAAACAGACAGTTAATTGGTCATTGTCTCCATTATTCGGATATTTAGATTATGACAAAATATCATATCAATTAAAATTTAAGTTAATAATTCATCGTACAGCAAATAATGAATTAATCTTTTTTGGTAAGACTGGAAAAAAAAGCATATTTAAAAATTGATAGACTTGAATGGTGGATTAAGCATATTACTCCTAGTTTAGAGGTCGAATTAGCTATTGCAAAAAGATTAAATACTAACAAACCAATTCCAGTAAATTTTCTAAAGCGTACTGCTAGTCCAGTAACTTTTTCAGAGCAAAGATTTAACTGGCATTTTACTTGAACTTCGAATACTCCAAGATATCTATTACTAACTTTTCAAAGAAATAATTCTCCAAGTTTTGATAAGAACAACAATCTTTTTCATATTAATACAATTCGAAGTTTACAAGTTTCATTAAATCAAACCCGATATCCAATTGATCCATTAAGATTCGATGATACCAATAATCAATTTATGGAAGGATATGATGCTTATAGAAATCTTTGTATAGAATTTGGAGTTGAACCACAATTAACTCCTGGAGATTGGAGACATTTATATCCTGTTTTCTGTTTCGATTTAAGTGCACAATCTGAAGATATTATCAAGACTGGTTGTGATGTAACAATTAATATTGAAAAAAAAGATTCCACAACTTCATTGATGGCTTATGGTTTATTGCTAGAAGATGTAAAATATTCTATTGAAATTCTTAATGGAAGATGGCTAGGATTAATTAATTATTTTTTTTCATAACTAGAATAGATTAAAATTTTTTCATAACTAGAATAGATTAAAAAATTCTTAACTTAAAATTTTTCGTAACTTCAAATTTTTTCATAACTAGAATAGATTAAAATTTTTCGTAACTTCAAATTTTTTCATAACTAGAATAGATTAAAATTTTTCGTAACTTAAAATTTTTTTATCAAAAATGTCGCAAGCGAAAAGTAATAATAATAATAAAACTGTTGAATTAAAATTACGTAATATTGTTGACAAAAATACCCGTAAAACTATTACTATTAATAAAAAAAAGTATTACATAAGTAAACCAATGATAGAGAATATTAAATTACAAGAAGAAAAGAATGGTGGGATTCTCCCATTAATTCCACTAATAATAGGTGGCATAGCAGCAGCAGGAAGTGTTGCAGGTGGGACAGCTGGTATTGTCCAAGCAGTAACTAAAAATAAATCAGAGAAGGCAGCATTAGAAGAACAAAAACGTCATAATAGAGAGTTAGAGAAAGTTGCTAAGGGAGAAGGAGTAGTAGATAATTTTATTAGTAAATTAAAATTAGTTGATGAAGGAAAACGAGTTCTTAAAAATATTCTCCAAAATGTTGATGATTTAATTGAAATTAAAGAAACTAAAGATGGTTCTGGAATATATCTAAGTCCTAGTATGATAAGGTAATAACCTCAGGACCTTTGGTCCGATTCGGTAAAACTTTTATTTTATCTTTTAAAATTTTGTTATCTTTAAAAATGGATTCCGCAAATTCCACAAATTCCGAAAATTTAATTAAATTAAAAATTGCTAATTTAGATTTATTAAATTATCTATTAAACAAAAATAAAAACTCAAATTGTAAAATTTATTAAGGTAACGACAACAAACAAGGTTTGGCTACTACCTACGGTGATGACATACAAAAAACATTAGAAAACTTTCCTGGTTTTATTTATAGTAAATATTCGAAAGAAAAACATCTTCCTGGTCATTCATATACCGGTCCAGGAACTCGATTAGATATAAGACTAGATGAGAATAATAATCCAAAACCAGGTGAAGAACCAATAAATAGAGTAGATGCCGCAGCTTACAGGCATGATTTGGCTTATCGAAATCATGACCTAAGTTCTCGACATGTAGCTGATAAGAAGATGATTCAAGAATTAGATAGTATTCAAAATCCTACATTTAGAGAAAAAATTGAAAGAATGTTTGTTAAGAAAGCTTTACAAGCTAAAATATTATTCGGTCAGGGTATTGATCCGTCAGCAAATGAAACGACAGCAAAGCTGTCTGAGAGCAACGCTCGAACCTACGCTTCTGAAATTCACAAGGAATGTAGAAGGCCTAAATATTTATTGAAAGTAAAAGTATTTAATAAAGATGATATTTGGAGTGCAGATCTTATTCATATGCCGAATGAAAAAGATTATAAATACGCATTGACCGTTATAGATTTATATACACGATACGCTTGGGTAAAGCCTTTAAAAAACAAAAGTGGTCTGTCAGTTAAATATGCGTTTGAAGAAATCTTTAAAGAAAGTAATAGAAAGCCAAAAAAATTGTTCGCTGATAAAGGGTCTGAGTTTTATAACAGAAATGTTCAGCCACTATTTGAAACTGTTTATTCAACTGAAAGTGCAGGAAAGGCTGTAGTGATAGAAAGATGCAATCGGACGTTGAAAAATAAAATTTTCAAAAAATTTACTCAGCAAGGAAATCAGAAATGGTTGAAGATATTACCAGGAGTTGTAGAAGAGTATAACAATAAGATTCATTCAGGTATTGAAGAAACTCCAAAGAATGCTTCTGACGACCCTGATTTAATGCGAAAGAAAATATTCGAAAATAATAATTTGAATGAGAGTAATCCGAATTTACAGAAACGTAAGCCGAAATTTAAAATTGGAGATAGAGTTAGAATATTTAAATATAAGAATAAATTTGAAAAAGGTTTCACAGGCTATTGGACTAAAGAGATATTTGAAGTTTGTAAAATAAACCAAACTTATCCGATTACTTATGAAATAAAGATTTAGATAATGAGGATATCAGAGGCCGATTTTATGAAAACGAATTACAACGAACTGATTTTTAATTATCATTATTATTGGAACTAACGTTTCGGGAATGAAATTCCCTTATTCAATTCTAACATAATATCTAGAAATGGTACTCCTTCCTGTAATTTCAATAAAACATAAAGACATAATTGACCACAATAAGTAGTTCCCGGTTTTTGAATTTGAAATGTATTATAAGTTCCATTGCCAAGTAATTTTTTGACTTCGTTTGTTGGAGGCAATCCATAAGAGTCAAAATAGTAATTATCTCCATTTTTAGTAGACGTACCTGCAGACCAATGTACTCCTTTTTGGTCTGTTGTGTGAAGATTTGTTATGAAATTTATAGTTATTGTTGGCTTATTTTTGATCAATTGTAATTCGTCTCTCATTAGAACATGAAAATTCTTTATTCCCAATTGATTTGCGATTTTCTTTAAATCGAAATTCGTTGTTGTTTGTGTTCTATATAATTTCAAAAACTCATTTATGTTGCTCATTTTATAATAAAAAAATTTCTTAAGGGACCCCTAAATCAAGAGGGGGGGGTATGGATTGTAAAACGTTCTCTAATAGGTCTTTCCTTACTACGTAGTCCAAAGGGGTATGGATTGAAAACAGTTTTAATGATACTTGCACTTACTACTGGGGGGTAGTATTTAAAAAAAAAAACTGGTCTATAATGTGGTCTTCGTTTCTACTTAGTCAGAAGGGAGGGGATTGAGTTAAAACTGTTCCACAATGAGACGTTTCCTTCACGTATTCGATTTTGAAAGAGTTAATAATCGAAATTAAAACGCTACATTTCCATTTTAGTCTGATAACTTCTGGTTAAGAGAATAGAGATTGTTTTATCTGTAGTATGACAGTATCAACATCGTTACCAATTTCTCAACATACAGTGCTACCTAGTGTTTAAGCTATTCAGTATAGTGAATCCTTTGTGACCCGCATAACTCATAATTTCACTATGAACAGCTGCTTGCAATTATTTCCCCCAACGTATGACTGCTGCACGCATTCTGTGACGTCTACGAGAGTGTGTCTATTTACGAATCATCACTGTGACCTTTATCTATTTTGGTCATTTCATCAGCGAATTTCTACAATTTTATTTAATCATAATTAATTCACGACGTTTTGTAACGAAAATGGCAACGTTCAAAGCTTCGCCTTGCCGATTTGAAGAAGAAAAATTTCATACACTAGGGTGGAACGAAGATCAACGGAGAATGTATGGAAGCTAACAAGAATTTCAGAAAAGATCTTTAAACCAAGAAGAAAAGACGCCACGCATCAAGAAACAGGCAAAATTTTGTTATGATAAATCGATTTGATGACACATTGCAAGATAACGCCACAATATCAGTCAAACATAAATTTGAAGAAGAAAGTCCAAAGAGGACATCTGCATCAAGCTAACTAATTATGTAGCCACATTAATAAGAAAGAGACATTCGGTGAACAATACTGTGAAAGTTATGTTGTTAAAAGGAAAGCTTTACTGCATGCCGGGAAGGGCCTTGTTTGTAAATAGAACGAGGTAACAAAAAAAAAAAACAACATAACCAAAAAAATCAACAACAACACCAACAATTATTATTCAGACTATACATCTTTTAAAGAAAATTTTATAAACTATATTTAACGATTTCCCGTTATTAAGAACTCAACGAACTAAATCATTTTTCAAAAGGAACTTCGCTACTTATTGACTCGTAGCGTCCCATGAGACACCGCCCTAACCTTGATCAAAATTTTAAAACATCAATCAATTGAAACGTAACTTCTGCCCTATAATAATAGGATAGGACCCTTCCCTTATGTGTATTTACGTGAAACTATTGTATCATGGCATTAATACATTTTCGAGTCTACATATTTTATTCGTTTAAACGGCTGACTTGTCCTCATTGTTTTATGTACTAATGTAGCCTTACCGTGATTTTACTCATACAGAAACAATTGTAGCATGGCATAATACCATTTCTAGGCAACTAATTATTCGGTGTAACTTTGCGACTTGTCCTCATTGGTTTTTATAGTGCATGAGCCTTACCTTATTGTACCCCCTCATACCGACACAATTCTACTTGGCATAATACATTTTCTAGTCACATATTTATTGGCGTGTAAACTATGCACTTTCCCTCTTTTGGTTTTATAGTTCTATGTGCCGTACCATTTTTTTACTCATACAGAAACAAGTGTATCATGGCATAATTCATTTTCAGGTCCCAACAGATTTTATATTCGTTGTAAAACTATCTACGTGTCCTCATTGGTTTTATAGTTCTAGGAGCTTACCTTATTATTACTCATTTAGACAGACTACAATGGTTTCATGGCATACTACTTTTTCTATCAACATATTGTTATTTCGTGTTACTAGTGCTACTTGGCCTCATGGGTTTTATAGTTCTATGAGCCTTAACCTTATTTTTCGCAACAGAAACATTGATCATGCCATATTACATTTTCTAGTCAACATATTTTAATTCGATGTAAACTATGCTACTTGTCCTCATTGGTTTTATAGTTCTATGAAGCCTTTCCTTATTTTACGCATACAGAAACAATGTATCATGCATAATTTACATTTGCTAGTCAACATATTTATGCGTTGTAAACTAGGCTAATTTCCGCATTGGTTTTATAGTTCGAAGGAGCTTACCTTATTTTACACTCATACAGAAACAATTGTATCATGCCATTAATATCATTTTCTATCTAGCATATAGTCGTTGTATAACCAGGCTACTTGTAGCATAGTACTGTTCTGTGAGGTGAAAGAAAATATTCAAAGATGGAAAGGTGTTGCATTTTGGTATCGATTAATGTCAGTAGCAACCGACTGGAAATTGTAAAACGCCATATGAAATGACAATGTTAAAATCATTAGACCAGCCTCTTGTTCTGAACTTTTATATTCTCAAAGCTTAAATAATAAGTGTGATCGCCTGATCTTTCAAGATACCGAGACTCTATCGTTGGTTGTTCTTTGTTCAGGTTTGTGCAATGTTCATTTTTCAATGGCCTTAAAGTAAGGAACTCCGTTCTTATAGACCGAAGGAATATTCTTGAAGGTCCTGTCCATTTCTGAAGTTCCTTCCACTTTTGGTTTCTTCGCTTGTTAAATGAATATTTTGAATAAATATTTTGAATAAAATATTTTGAATGACAACTTCCTGGTATGATTGAGACTATACTGATTTTTTGAGACACGTAAATTGTCGTCGGCCTAAAGTTTCAAAATTCCTGAACCACGGGATTATAGTTTAGACAACTTAAAGTTTCCGCCGCTCTTCGACAACGTGAAGTTGAATTCTACCGAATTTTTTGATAGATTTGATTTTTTGAAAAGGTTGAAAAACCCACGCAAAAGTGTACAGCCGCGCAAGCGAAGCGAAGCAAAGCGGAAGCGAAGCGCGCGCCGGATGTCACACTATATACTACTTGTGATCAAGTCGTCAGCGATCCAGGACAAAGCAGCGATTCAAGGAAGTTGTAAATATTAGGAGACAAATTGAATCGAGCAGAATATCGAGTGAAATTCCGAAAGAATGCATCAACGGCAGGTGATACCTAAGTTTTTACAGATGAAGTCCGAACTACTCAACAGATTCGAAACAAGGTATCAAGAGATCTCTAAGGAGATGCATTGAGAAACAATTTGGTGAGGCTCGAAAATAACGGAAATGAATGTAACTCTAATGCAAGCAAACATGATGAGTTGAATGACTCTTATCAATTGATTGCCAAGTCATCCTGACCAGACATTAGTAAAGTCGAAAAGTAGCGTATTGAACGCGACTCTACTAAAAAGATCAGCTATCCTATAAAAAAACAAAAGCCCCTGTGCTGCCTCCAGTCACGTAAGACGGAACGTTTGTCAGTCTGTGAATTAACATTTCCTCAGCCGCTTTAACTATAAGACGATATGGAAAATTCTCCGTCAAGGTATGTCTGATGTGCTTTCTCCCCATCGTTCTGCTGAGAATTATGGAGGAAAAGGCTGAAAGCGGATAGTAAGCGGCCAGACTCAAGTCTACACGATCCTTCCCTGTTTTTGCGGATGGTTCTTTCCAATTGGAAAGATTGCTTTCGTTCTCTATTCAGAAAGCAGAAAGTTTGCCAAATCAATGGTAAAAAACTCTCAAAACGGAGGGTCGTGGGCTTCAAGAAGGAATATTATCCGTTTGTAGGTTCGATAAAAGGAAACGGGTTTCCTTTTGACATGAAAGAGAATTCGTTTCGGAATTGAACATATGCTGAAAGATAAACAGAAGTTCAATACCGTATGTTTTTGACAAACGTGCGAATTAAAGATCCGTTATTTTAGAGAAGTACCGTTTTTAACTGAAAGTTGCAAGTTCTGAAAAGCAAAAAGGTGATAATTGATGAGATTATTCAGTCAATCAAGTCGAGTGGATCTCAGCCAGGTAGGCTATTGGTATTCCCCAAAGGTCCATAAGAGCAGGATGATCCGCCGTATCGGCCGATTCTGGAACATGCGCCAATTACTACTTTCTTAGTGGTCACAGGCTTGATGTCCTTGTCGATAAAATATATAACCCATAACTGTTTATTCTGATAGACAACATTCCAGCATGTTGAAAAATTGAAACGTCTCCAGATAAAAATTCAAAACTCTAGTATCGGCTTGCAGTACGAAGGTCACCGAGCCCTGTGGACCAACATTCCCGGTAATATAGAACGATAACACATGTCTTGGCCAGTTCATTTTGGCAAGTTCCCTGTAAACGAGAGGCTTTAATTCGCTATCTTGATCGGGCCTGCTCCAACAGGCGTGTCACCTTCGATAATAGAATTACTATCAGGTGGATGGCATGGCCATGGATCTTCTTTAGTCCTACAATGGCCGCCTTCTCCATGGATAGGCTGAAGCCAAATTTCTGAGTATTCAGGGGCCATCTCCCAGTTTTATGGAGTTATTGGATAGACTGTTAGCTAATATGTGGATAATGATTGACGAAGCAAAAACTTTTGTTGGGGAAATTTTTTAACTCTCTTGATAGACAACATCAAGTGTCACTATGAAGTAACAAAGGATATGATTAGATCATCGTCTGGATACTAAGTTTTTCTTGTGGTCGCAATATGGTGATTGATTGTCATTTCAAGTCAACCCAACACTGGCATCTATATGCCATTTTCTGCTTTCCCCTGACTACCAGACGTCTGCGATGCGCTCTCTGTTTTATAGAGCGTTCAAAGTTGTTCGATCCGCAAGCGGATGAAGTTTCCGGCAATGAGATTTCCAAAATTTTTGCCGAAAGGGTTTGATATCAAAACAATTAACAGAATCCAAAGTAAGGTCGAAAGGATGTTGAATCAGGAGCCACTCAGAGACACTCAAGCCCAGAAACTTAGAAGTTACAGAAGAAAGTTGTAAACATTGGTCCGTTCCTTTTCAGAGCCTTGCTGAAAAAAGAATTGAAAAAGAAAATCGTTCCAGCAACAAGCTCGTTCCGCAATATCGAAATTCGCCGGTCTTAAAATCTGCAAAAGCTCTTGCTCAATGTCCTAAGAAAGACAGAATTCCGAGTTGGAATTGTAATCATCTATTGTATATCATTACTCCTGTCTCCGCTGTTATTATGCGGGACATCGGCGCCACTAAGCGCCATCTCTCGACTCGATTGCTGAACACCGCAAGGGTACCCTTCTACCCACTGAATGGCTACGCAATCCGCAGAGCCCTAAAATAGAAAATTTTTCGATAATAGGTAATAGCTATCACCCTTTATTCTTGAATCTATTTTGATCAAAAGCAATGACTATCTGGCTAATGAAAAGGAATGGCTCTTATACTCTCTGTCATAAATGCTGCCCTTTTGAGTGTTGTAAATAGTATGTACAAAGATGCTCATTTTAAGATTTTAGGTTTGTTACCAATTGGATTTTATGTATGAAAGTGCGACGTGAAGGCTGTGGTGAACGTAATGATGTGTTGCACTGATATTTTAAGAAAGAACGTCTCCGGTTGTTTCTCCAACGCGAGGAATGGGATTAACATCGAAACATGTCCTGTCAATGAAAATTGGTTTTCCTTGTCGAATAGAATTGCCTGGCACTCTATGCGTATATGATATAGAAATATATATTCAAATTTAGGAGGAAAAACTCAGAACTCGGTACTCAGAGTTTAATGGTAACACTAGTCATCAGCCAAGCGAAGAACGGAATTTGTTATCGATAGTTAAATATTGAAGTAGAATATGGAATCGGAGTATCCGAAACTTTAAAATTGAAAAAAGATACACAGTTACAATATAGAATACCATTCGTGGTTCGTAACCGTTGGCAAACAGACACAATAGAAAGTTAATGCTGGGATAGCAAATACGTATTGGCGGGGCTGGCATTTGGAGACAAGTTCATTCCGCTTGTTGAGCTTGTTG